>JACTOM010000048.1:56662-125342 GCA_015832385.1 Elymnias hypermnestra | reverse complement strand
ATCAGTAGTTTTTGTTTTAATAAAATAAAACACAGTCATCTCACGGATGACTGTGGGATAATATTATAATGTATCATAATAGCCATCAAGGAAGGTCTATCAGCAGACTTCTTTTCTATCGCATATAAAAATAAGCAGTAAGTGGAGTAACCACTTACCGCTGAAGGAATCCCTACCATGGGCACCCAGGTACCTTCTAATACTATAATATGAATAAGGTACCAGAGTGATCCAAAGACTGGCTCCACACCCGCCAGGGATAATGAACTCCGACCCGTGCTATGAGTTCCCCTCCCTGGATAGGGATTCCTGTTTATAGTGCGCCTGCGGCGTATGATCTTTCGATGGTTGTGTCATCGGGACTAAAGCCCGGATATGTTTTGTCAATATGTAGAGACAAGTCTCTAAGGTATATTCAAACGAGGATCGAAATCCATATATTTTGTTAGCCGAAGCTGTGATGAGGCATTAGCCATGTTTGTAATGCGCAAAGCGCGATTTCGTTATAATGGGATATATAAATCACCAATGCATCTTGTCAGATCAATTACACAGATCAGGAGTATCTGGCAGGCGGACCACACCGCATATATTACACATGTTTTAAGTCCAGTGTTAGACTAGATCGATGTATGTATCTCCACCTCGGTGGGATTCGTGGTATAATAATAATAATCACATATTTTAAGTCTTGTGATCGACTGCATAGATGTATAATATGTCACCACCTCGGTGGGAATGTTGTATAATTATATAATATGTTGATCCACATATGCTAGGCCTCACACCCACACAGAGTGTCCAGTCGCTGAGCTCTCAACCCAACAAAAGCATTGGTTCATTATATATTCGTGGCAAGCCACTGAAAGCAAAGGGATATGCAGGCCACACTGTCTATGAGCTAGCCGCAGCCTTGATAATAAAGGCCCGACCAGCGGCCCTATATCTATGACATGCTACAATGTCATTTTTATTACATTTAATAGTAAGCTAAGAGATTGTCCCTAACAGACGAACACTTCACATGTGAGCAAGCCCACAAGATCAGTGTTCATTTGTCCATCACTGCTACGCAGAAGCTAACGCAACGCCTAGCAACATTCGGTCATGGCTCTAGCACTACCGATTAACGATGACGACGCTTATAGCGCCGGATCATCAATCAGTAACATTTCAGAAACCACATTGTACTAGCACTACTCTAGAGTCCTAGGCGTCCAAAGTTATGCGAGGCTCACTGCCATAGCCGAGGCTACAACAGGCCTGAAACACAACCCGTATCACCCAAAACAACTACAGTAACTTTGATTGTCTGCCGTCAAGGTGGAGCGAGGCTCGCTGTAACACAATGGCCACAGGCCTGAAACCCCGCCCTAACGACGAACAGCCTGGGGAAGCCCTTGAGCGAGGCTCGCTATAAAGATCGAAATCAATACAGGCCTGAAACCCAAGACGACCCCAGTACGCACCAAAGTAATATTCAGTACGATGTCTTACACTACTTCGTGGAGTCACCCCCATAAAGTATCATTTAAGACACCATAATAAGCTGGAGTCGAACCCCAACCTCTCCTAGTGAAAGGTAGGATCGCAACACCAACTGTAGGCATGCCGAAGCACGCTCGTTCGAAATAGTCAAGATAAACTCAACTAATATGTGTATCGCCCCAGTAGTAATGAATGACATTTATTATTTTAGTTATAATATTTAATTATTATTTAAATATTGTTATAACATTTAAGTTCGGTCCCTCTATTCGCTAGGCGCATAATCTCATACAATGCATGCAGTCATACATTCGCGACATCTCCGTGCCGCGTCGCTTCGCGCCGCTCCCACTCCCTATATATGCGCGGAGGCTGTCGTGACGATCCGCGCGGTTCAATACACGAACGCGCCCCGTCCATACGTGAATCCGACTTTAATAATATTTTGTAATTATTTGCTTATTTAATCTTCTTAAAATATTAATTTTATTTCATGATTAATAAATAATATATTTTTATACTCTTTTTATAATATGTATGAAAGTATGAAAAATCCATAAATATAATTATTTATGTACGGACGAGTCCGTTACAAACTGAACGGATGGAAAGAAATCACTATCAAACTATAAGGACAGCCATGGATCCAAGGGCGTGTAACACAATGATAAATTGACAACCAAAAAATAAATTACTTTTATGTATTGAAATGAACATGAGCATTCATAAAATTGTAAATTTTCTATTTACAATGAATTATTATCGATCAATGATCGAATTTCGATAAAGTTATTTATGAATTTTAAGAAGAAAGTGCAAAGATTATCTTTGATAGAAAGTAGTATTACGTCAAACATAATAATGGTGTTGAAATTAAATTAAAGCTAGTTTACAAATATTCCATTGAGTGCTGTTGCAATTGCTCAGTGTATGTTTGTAATACTTATTCTGCACGTGAATCTTCGCATTTATCGTAAAAATGTGACCAATGGAAATCACATAAGGAATTAAGCAATAACGAACTAATTTCCAAACTTAAGCAGTATAATTCTTATGCGACAATATTATATATGTCTAAAAAAAGTCAATTCCATTTTTCATTTGATAACAATGAAAATATACTGAATTTACAATATTCGTATTTTTTTTTTATATAAAATAACTCAATGCTTGTAACATTTGTGTATTAATATCTTTCTAAAAAAAATCAGCTGTTTCGGGAGTTAAAGGGATCTAACATATATACATGTGCAACAATATTTAAAAGATATAAAAAAACTTGGATATAAAACCTCAATTCCTGTTTAAAACCATATACACTTCAAGTGTTCAAACACAGAATGTTAAAAATAACATTGGAACTTGAGTGGATGAATTAAAATGTATTTATTATCTCAACAATTGAAAATTTGAACAAGACAAAAGCGTTAACTAATAGCATGAATTTAAAAATATCTTTATCGTGATCAGCGGCTCCTCTTTTTGTTTATTACGGTTTCTTTATGTTTATCTATTTTGAATAGAATGTAAAATAAGGCGTGTTATTCTCACTCATCACATATTAGCTTGAATTTCGAAGAACTTATCCCTTTCGCGATGTAGAACATCAACGATGACGGGTTACTTCATACCGTATTGGGTCGGAAGCTATAGAGGGGATATCGTGGGACATTGATAGCCATACTTCACCAAAACTATACACCCTAACCCCAGAGTTGTCTGAAAGATATTGCTTATTTTCAACAAGACCGCCCAGGTGCACACTAAAATTATACTTTCTATCTTTCATGCTGCTCAATAAAGTATACTATTTATGTATTTATGAATATCTTGCATCAACCTCTTGTTTTCTGTGAAATACATTTACGCACAAACCCCAAGACATGGATCAGGAGTTTGGGACTCGGTGGGGGAGGAGACCTCGCTTTATCCATTAAAACCCAGCGGAACCCTCTTCAACTGTAAGTCAGCCACGAGAGGAACATCTAATCTCCCTCTCATTCTTGTAGCCCTCTTTAGTAAGACTATAGTCTCGTAGAAGAAGGCTACTTCCGCCCGACATATTTCAGTGTTTATCAACTCAACCTCATCTTAGCCCTATTAGATTTTATTATTTTATGAACGTGTCACGTAAATGTGTTCATTTTGTTATCTATAATATAATGAATTTGGGTTTGCGATACTTTCATAACTTGTAATTATGTATAACCAAACTTACGTAATACAGTTTTCTATACTTTATCATCAACATAACAAATGTAATTTACAACCGTTAATGAAACGACCGCAGTAAAAGACTCAGCTTAACGAAGTTATTGCCAAATTATGTTAAAGGCTTTACGTGAATCTTCTATTATTATTTATTCGTTCTCATTATTTCTAGGCAAAGATTCAAGTTCCGAAAACAGAGTGGTAAATATAAAGATTTTAAACAGTTGTCCTGAGACGAAGTGATGTGTGCTTTTAATTTTTTTTCGTTATTTGCAGTTGTTATAAGAGGTTATTGACTTGGTGGAAGAGCGGGCATCAATTATACCGAGTCTCCACCTGGTCAGGCGTCTTGCATTATCTGAGTACTGCATTTATTTTAACAAANTATATATATATATATAGTATAGTATATACTATTGAGAAAATAATTTTTAAAGGAAATTAGTAGTAAAATGTAGATTAAATTTAAAAAATTAAATATGTTTTTGAAGTGAAACTTCTTTAGACGCATGAGGGTATAATTTATACGGAAGAAATGCGTGATTAGCGTCACGAAGATATGCAGCGTTTTTTATGCTAATTCTTTTGAAGGCTAGGTATTTTCAATATTTTCAAATAAGAAGTGGTATTTTAATTTGCCATTCGTAATTAAATAAGTTAATGTACTGTTATTTTTAAGTTTATTATTAATTATGATTATTTTTAATTTGGACAAAAATTACGGGGTATTTTTATTTATAATTCGCCATTTGGGATTTCAAAAAAATATTTGTATTAATTTTCGACACTTTTAATGTTTTAATGGCAATTAAATTCATTACATTCCTAACATATCTTCCTCTTTCGGTCCCTTTAAGTCCCGGAAATGTAAAATTTTAAAATTTTTATAAATATAAATACGATTTAAAAATTAGTTTACCAAAGAAATTTCACTTCTGATATTTGTACGCACGCACTTTTAATTTTTTATTAAATACTGGTGTGTTTTAATAGCAAAGTTTAACATATTTATACAATATAGATAAAAGTTTCTACTCGTCTAAGGTTATAGAAAAAATGTTATTTTAAATGATAATACTAAAGCTATTCAATTAATAAGAAATAATTTGTATTTAACAACTAAAAAATGTTTATATTTGTAGATTTAATATACCACCAGATTTTGTTGATATAATATTTCTAATGAAATGATTGCTACGCAATTTTTACCGTTTATAGCATCAAGAATTACCGTCTTATAATTACAAATATCTGAACAATACATCAAACAAGTTATATTTTCGAACTTTTATGAAACTGTGTTACTGGTAATTAAAGTAGTTATGTCTTCTGTGTATTTTAAAGGTGATTAACGTTATTTTAAACAATTAAGATAATTATAATGACATCTGGATAAATGCCCATTTTAAAATACCGTGTGAATATATGTTATATAAAAAATGTTTTTCAAGACTTTTGATAAATATTAAACTTTCATACTCAACTGCATTGCAATTCTTTTAAATTTTTTTTATGTTTTCTCGTGTCCCATATTATAAATTGAGGTTGATATAACAGAAAACTCTATGTGGGCCCTAGGCCTTACAACAACTGTACGAAATTAGATAATGGCCAGCATATTATATGAACGTACCACGACGCTACCTAATTTAAGTTGATTGTAATGTTCATATAATGCAAGCACAAGTAATAAGTTGACGAGATTTCATCGCAGCCAGATGAAAGGTGTTGAAAACGAAAATATACCAAAAAATAGACCCGATAACCCTTACGTATAAAGAGTCAAAATCTTAATTCTTTAAGATACGAGTATTGTTTTAAAGGTAAATTATTTTCGACTGTCATGATATTGTTTGTTTTTATAAGCCTCACTTTTTATGGCTAAATGATTAGAAAAATATGACCTAGAGTAATAAATGCGGCGTTGTAATCATGATAATTACAAAAATGTCAAAATGTCTAAAATATAAAGCCATATAGAGGGGACATCGAAATTTTACCGTAAAAAAATATTATTGAAAAGATTGACTCAACATTTTTTATATCCCTATCTAAATATGGCATATAGAACCTTACGTCGACTTTGAAGTTCAGATTTACACTAAAAAAATTTCGTCTTAAAACAAACTTAAAAGTATTTTCTAATAAGTCTTCGGCTATGGCTAGTAACCCTACCAGCAAAGACTTATGTCCAAACAAAGAGATTTGTGTTCTGGTACGATGCTGAAACCATAAGAGAAAGAGAGAGAGAGAAAACACTTTATTGCACACAAGATAAAAATAAAAAGACATTTACCTTATTTTTGTTTTCTATTTCTTGAACGGTGGTACAGTAAAGCATTTTATAAAGGATTTCTTAACATTTTCTGGGGATCGGGAACTACGCGAATAAAACCGCCAGGAACAGCTAGGATCTTATTAAATATGAAAATATTTCCAACGAGTACTAACCGAAGCAAACATGCTCATTGATCTTTGTGGTACATGTGACCTTTGGGAAGAAAGTTGCTTACGTAATGAAATTGCTGTATGAATGAAGATCGTTTATAGAGTAGACATACAGAATTGCGTGCCGTACCTAAGAGCAGTTGTTGCTTAAATATCATCGCAATTTATTATAGAAACAAGTCATATTCCAATCACATACTGGAAGATGGATTTTGTCGGTTGTATGTATTGATAAGAAAATTGTTCGCAAATTTCGGATAATTTAAGACAGTGGAGGAACCCGGGTTAAGAGAGAGATCTTGAAACCCTTGGTCCTTCCCCATGAGTTCTATACGACTTGTAACAGGTATGTTTATTTTGAGATTCAAATGAAATATTTAGACTTATTGTCGTTTAACGGAGATTAATGCACAATATTGAGAGATATACATCGCTCTAGAGAAGGTGTGCAGTATGGGTCTGCACAGTGCGCAAATGATCTGACCGCATTATTTCAAATGTGTACAATCATCTGAACAATTCAGACTAGAAAGTTAGGCAACTGAATTTTTAAACGTACTAAGAAACTTTGATCTTCAACTAACCAGGTAAAGGCTAACAGGGAAAATCATTTTTATACATTATCTTCAATAATCGTCTAAAAGTAAGATTAGGATATTAAATTTAACGAACAAAGAATAACACTATAAGTCGGGAAACAAAGAAGCAAGATGTGGGTGTATTTGATTATATATATGAGAGAGATATTATGAATGCATTTATGAGTTCAAATTATAATACAATACAATTGCAACAAAAGAAAATTGTATTATTATCGCAGAAAATCGCTTTGATACCTGAAGCCATTGTGATTTAGCAAAATTATATACAGACATTGTGAAGTTAAGACAAAAGATAGCTAAATGGACATATTGTGATTCTAGCGATTAAGGGTTTGAAATACGGTTATTATTATTATCAGCTAATCTGTTCGAGTTCCATAGAATGAAAGTAAACCATTGCAATACAAAAATTATCTGTGAAAAACAAATGAAAAAAAAGCGTCACAGGCATTTCAAATTCACTTTTAAAGACCTATTTCGGCATCCCGGAATAAAGAATAATTTCATTGTGCTATAATAATTGTTCTCAACCAGCAAGTCTCTTTTTTTTTTTTTTTTTTTTTTTTTTTTTTTTTTTTTTTTTTTTTTTTTTTTTTTTTTTTTTTTTTTTTTTTTTTTTTTTTTTTTTTTTTTTTTTTTTTTTTTTTTTTTTTTTTTTTTTTTTTTTTTTTTTTTTTTTTTTTTTTTTTTTTTTTTTTTTTTTTTTTTTTTTTTTTTTTTTTTTTTTTTTTTTTTTTTTTTTTTTTTTTTTTTTTTTTTTTTTTTTTTTTTTTTTTTTTTTTTTTTTTTTTTTTTTTTTTTTTTTTTTTTTTTTTTTTTTTTTTTTTTTTTTTTTTTTTTTTTTTTTTTTTTTTTTTTTTTTTTTTTTTTTTTTTTTTTTTTTTTTTTTTTTTTTTTTTTTTTTTTTTTTTTTTTTTTTTTTTTTTTTTTTTTTTTTTTTTTTTTTTTTTTTTTTTTTTTTTTTTTTTTTTTTTTTTTTTTTTTTTTTTTTTTTTTTTTTTTTTTTTTTTTTTTTTTTTTTTTTTTTTTTTTTTTTTTTTTTTTTTTTTTTTTTTTTTTTTTTTTTTTTTTTTTTTTTTTTTTTTTTTTTTTTTTTTTTTTTTTTTTTTTTTTTTTTTTTTTTTTTTTTTTTTTTTTTTTTTTTTTTTTTTTTTTTTTTTTTTTTTTTTTTTTTTTTTTTTTTTTTTTTTTTTTTTTTTTTTTTTTTTTTTTTTTTTTTTTTTTTTTTTTTTTTTTTTTTTTTTTTTTTTTTTTTTTTTTTTTTTTTTTTTTTTTTTTTTTTTTTTTTTTTTTTTTTTTTTTTTTTTTTTTTTTTTTTTTTTTTTTTTTTTTTTTTTTTTTTTTTTTTTTTTTTTTTTTTTTTTTTTTTTTTTTTTTTTTTTTTTTTTTTTTTTTTTTTTTTTTTTTTTTTTTTTTTTTTTTTTTTTTTTTTTTTTTTTTTTTTTTTTTTTTTTTTTTTTTTTTTTTTTTTTTTTTTTTTTTTTTTTTTTTTTTTTTTTTTTTTTTTTTTTTTTTTTTTTTTTTTTTTTTTTTTTTTTTTTTTTTTTTTTTTTTTTTTTTTTTTTTTTTTTTTTTTTTTTTTTTTTTTTTTTTTTTTTTTTTTTTTTTTTTTTTTTTTTTTTTTTTTTTTTTTTTTTTTTTTTTTTTTTTTTTTTTTTTTTTTTTTTTTTTTTTTTTTTTTTTTTTTTTTTTTTTTTTTTTTTTTTTTTTTTTTTTTTTTTTTTTTTTTTTTTTTTTTTTTTTTTTTTTTTTTTTTTTTTTTTTTTTTTTTTTTTTTTTTTTTTTTTTTTTTTTTTTTTTTTTTTTTTTTTTTTTTTTTTTTTTTTTTTTTTTTTTTTTTTTTTTTTTTTTTTTTTTTTTTTTTTTTTTTTTTTTTTTTTTTTTTTTTTTTTTTTTTTTTTTTTTTTTTTTTTTTTTTTTTTTTTTTTTTTTTTTTTTTTTTTTTTTTTTTTTTTTTTTTTTTTTTTTTTTTTTTTTTTTTTTTTTTTTTTTTTTTTTTTTTTTTTTTTTTTTTTTTTTTTTTTTTTTTTTTTTTTTTTTTTTTTTTTTTTTTTTTTTTTTTTTTTTTTTTTTTTTTTTTTTTTTTTTTTTTTTTTTTTTTTTTTTTTTTTTTTTTTTTTTTTTTTTTTTTTTTTTTTTTTTTTTTTTTTTTTTTTTTTTTTTTTTTTTTTTTTTTTTTTTTTTTTTTTTTTTTTTTTTTTTTTTTTTTTTTTTTTTTTTTTTTTTTTTTTTTTTTTTTTTTTTTTTTTTTTTTTTTTTTTTTTTTTTTTTTTTTTTTTTTTTTTTTTTTTTTTTTTTTTTTTTTTTTTTTTTTTTTTTTTTTTTTTTTTTTTTTTTTTTTTTTTTTTTTTTTTTTTTTTTTTTTTTTTTTTTTTTTTTTTTTTTTTTTTTTTTTTTTTTTTNCAATTTATTTCGGGCTCGTACATATGGGCGTCCCCATGGATCCCGATCGAGACTATTTAGCATTTCCTCCCGGGCTTGCGTTTTTGCCCGACTAATAGCAAGCTGAAGTTGCTTTTTAGTCAGGCGATACTCGGCTCGCAACAGTAGTTCCACCTCCTCATTCCAACCACCCTGACTACGGCGCCTACGTCGATATCGGACGTAAGACCTACGTGCCCTATTACAAGTAAACCGCAGTTCTGACAGCTCCTGGGACCACCAATACACTTGGCGGCGGGGAGGTCGCCGTCGGCTCCTGGGCATGGCCGTATCGCATACCTCTGTTAAGGCACTATTCAGGACGCCAGCCTTTTCTTCGACATTGTTCCCTCGAAGCCGAGGAGAGGCCCACCTTTGAACTATTGCCGCCTCCACGGCCATCGCCCTATCTAACCGGCTCAGAGACCACTTGGGAAGGAGGCTGGAAACTCCAGGGTGAGATCCGGAGCCTTGAGCAGAGACCACCTCAAACCTGATATAACGAAACCAGCAAGTCTCTAGTAAATTTCTTGTATAGGTCAACAATGTTGTTTACTGTTATAAAAAGATATACATTTGTATAATAGAATCAAATTAAAGTTTAACATGTGTGTGCACATGATTCGTATAGCAAGTTTAATTCCAGTATCCTGTTATCACAACAAAGCATGGTTAATATTTTGCAACGAGGTGGATGACGGTAATTTTCGTAATTAAACTGTGAGAATTGTTCAAATTTAGCTGTGTACGATACTTCTGTGAAATTCAAATAAATAATAGTTAATAATTTAAGGCGTCGCCTTACACAACAAAACTGATATGTTGATTATAATAAAATTTTCATCTTCATTATCATATGGCGCCGCGTTACGTAACATTATTGATTTTATTGTCAAAATATGCGTAACAGCATCTTAGAATGTATTGCACAGTAGTCACACGCAACGATACGTGTGATTTCTCGTTTAGATAACGCTATCCTGTACCGGTTTTTCACAGGTAAAAACATTTACGCTTTTCTATCCTACCATTAGATATTTTGCATTAAAATTTATTGCCTCTTCTCAGTTCCTTCTATTAATTCACATTATATATATATAGCTGTACCCGCGGCTTCGATTGCGTGGAATGTTTTTTTGGGTAACATTTTCATTAGTTTCGACAAATTGTTTTACAGATAAGAAACATACCAGGAATACATAACAGGAAAATTCCTACCAAATTTCAAGTCTCTATGCTTTGTCAATAGTTTACACCGCCGCAATCCCCCTTGCGGGTGGAATTTCGTGAAATTGTTCATAGCTGATCTCTATTCGGCAAAAGGAATATTACTACCAAATTTCAAGTCTTTACGCCTTATGTGATGAGTCAACAGTTAACACCCCCGCAACCCCCCTTGCGGGTACGATTTCGTTAAATCCGTTCTTAGCTGAACTCTACTCGGCAATTGGAATATTCCTACCAAATTTCAAGTCTCTACGCCTTGTGATGAGTCAACAGTTAACACTCCCGCAGCCCCCCTTGCGGGTGGAATTTCGTTAATTCCGTTCTTATCTGAACTCTACTCGGCAATTGCAATATTCCTACCAAATTTCAAGTTTCTACGCCTTGTGATGAGTCAACAGTTAACACCCCCGCAACCCCCCTTGCGGGTACAATTTCGTTAAATCCGTTCTTAGCTGAACTCTACTCGGCAATTGGAATATTCCTACCAAATTTCAAGTCTCTACGCCTTGTGATGAGTCAACAGTTAACACTCCCGCAGCCCCCCTTGCGGGTGGAATTTCGTTAAATCCGTTCTTAGCTGAACTCTACTCGGCAATTGTAATATTCCTACCAAATTTCAAGTCTCTACGCCCTATGGTTCCAAAGATATCGTGATGAGTCAATAGATACCTGGATATGTATAACTTTTAGAGTCGCTCGCTAATTAGTAGATTATGTAATATTATTCTCAGATTCTTCATTATTATATTAGACATTTTCAACGACCATTAAATTATTAAATAACTGATATTTTAATTACCCATTCACTCAAGTTGAAATACATTAAACTTGTAACATTATATGTTAATATAGTTTTTTCAAATATTAATACAATAATGAAATTAATTTTGTAAAATGTTGTACAGCGTTATCTATTGAAAGCTAAAATCAAAGGTTTCTTTCTGTTTAATTGATTTACGAAGTTCGTATGATATGGAGTAAGGATTCATATTCACTATTTTTGCTTTAGCTAGTCTGTTGTGTAACATTTCTTAATAGCACAAATACTGAACTGTCTAAAAACACCTTTTGAGACTCTCACTTACACAGTAATATAAAATGCATGCGCATATACACATTAACACAGATTTCTACAATATGATTGTAGTCATTAATTTTTATTTCATTATAGATGCTCCTTGCGGTGTTATCTGTGTAGTTTTAGCAAGCTCATAGGAATATGCCTCAATACTATATATGTAATGCTTAATAAGTATCTATGTCACGAAAAGAAACGTGTATGCCGAATTTCAAGTCAATCAGCTTAATAGTTTTGGAGACCTCGTATTGGTTTCTTTTTTCGAATTTTATAATAGTTATTCTGGTATCGGAGTGAGATCCAATAAATTAGAGATTACTGAATGTCCAGCCGTCCTTGTGTATGGTGTAATGAACACAACTTTGTTACATATGTAAAGATTTATAGGAAATATTGTCTTTTATTAACGTATTATTATAATGGTGGAAACATTGTTTATGGGATCGATGATATTACAGAAGGCGTTGATAAAACGAAGAATGTTTTAATCCAAATGGACACATTTAAAAACCTTGATCCACTTTCTATTAGGAAAACAATCGACCAGGCAAGAATGCGTTACGGGCGGAATTCTTAGCATAAGAATTTGTTTTAATTGCTTGAACCCATACTAACCTACTAACCACAATAAGCGAGATGTTACTTAATAATTAATATGATACTTTGTTATAATCAGGGGAATTACATAAACATTTACACTCTTTTACACAACAATAAGTCTATTTACAACTCATTTTGTTACCCGTCCCTTTTTTAATTATACAATATCCTTGAACCTTGAATACATAATTCCAAGATCCTAATAAATGGTAAAAATGCCGTAACGTTTAGCGTTCGTTATTTCATACTGACCTGATCACAATTCGCGAGTTTCGTTAAATCAAGAATTGTATAAATGCTTGAAATTTTCCGTAGAAGATTTGGTATAAAAAGCGGTCTCCAAAAACATAAAACATCTGTGAAAGTTTTCTCAAAATTGGTCCAACATACTTGACGGTTTGCAGGAACAAACAAACACATTCCAATTGTATTACTTACAAGTAGCACTAAGTGTATTATTATAAATGCGGAAGTGGCTCTATCTATTTAGGTTATGAAACCTAAACCATTGAACCGTTTCATTTTTATAATAAGTAAGGAAGATATTTCATAAAAATCCTATAATGGATGGACCTTTAGTAAATTAAGCTCATCAAGTCCATCTATTTACGTTCATCTCTCTCTCTTACTCCTATTATTATAAAATGATTAGAGTTTATGGGTGCTAAGTAATGGAAATAAGTACAGGTTGTAATTTCGGGTCATGTGTCATGTCGTAACTGGTGTACGTTAAGGGTCTTCTGCACTTTCTAAACAAAACCACGGTGTACTTCATTCATTGCATAAGCATGTCGTAAAGGTGTGTTCAAAATAATAACAAATCTTGGTACTTTATACACATAACATGTTTTGCTACGGTAGTAAGAATTCGAGTTTATCATTAATATAGCACATACTCTGAAGGACTGAGAAACTTTGGGGCCCGAAGGTGCTGTAATGGTTGACTTCGCATGGGACGTCGTAGTGTAGGCATACTCCCCACAAACTCAGCACTTGCTTTTAAATACTTAAATGCCCTGAGTGTTGGTCTCACTGGGTGTGCCAGAATATCGACGAAACCCAGCGGAGTCTTCGTCAACCTGTGATGACGTTGTCAGCGGTCCGCTTGCACATTCTCTCTGACAAGCCCGGTTGCGACCGGCAAAGTAGTTTACAGGTTCAAAGTGGAGCTAAAACGCGTTCGTAATGACGTCTCCTTCCTTCCAGCCTCCTCCTTCAGAGAAAAGGGGCATCTGGTACTATTTCTCTCTCTTTCCATTGCTTCCTTCAACGAGATGATAGCCTCGATGATAGAAAGAGGCAAATGCACTCCATGCCGCTTCAATGCCAAGCATTGCGCCTATAACACTTGATCGTGAGTGATCCCCGTCGATCAGCGACACTACAACCGCCCGCTGTAGGGTCCAAGCTGGATTTTCCGCCAAAATAAGGGCTGCCGTATCAATAATTGTACCACACTATAGTCAAATAGGTGATACCTCCCGCCGCACAATATGGTGCAGGTATTTAGCGAAATAACCATGTCCCGTCAACACCTGCATCAGTCTGAAAGAAAGCGACCCGTGCCGCCTAGGAAGCCATTGTTCCAGGCAGGGATGAATCGCTTCCATCGTAGCGACACCTGCACTTGGGGACTCGAGATCCCCCTTCCATGCCTGGATCAGGGCTATGTCTGTAAAAAACCTGGCTCTTTGAACTTCATCTGGGTCAAAACGATCATTTCTAGTCCTCACGGCAATCCTGCACTCGTAATTTGCTGCGAGAACCTCCACCTGCAGCTCCAGTGGGGGATCATCCGGCACGTGAGACCTATGTCCAATGGTTGAAGCGACGAAGATGAGTGATGACGACAGCTATTGGTTAAATACATCAAAATATTACTTAAATTTATTGAAAGGTTTTCATTTTTCAAAAGTTATATATTATGCTTACTGTTTTTTCAACAGCAGTTCTACCTTATATAGATAGAAAACCAAATAGGTTTTCTGTCGGTGTCGAGAATCAAGAGACCATGTTTTAATTTAGACATTAATTTATGCCCGATATACAGTATTGCAGTGCCAAATTATATCAACGGCATACGCACCACCTGCCATAAGTCAATTTCATCATGGCCATGGTCTTTTCGCATTAAGCAAAGCTTTATCCTAGTAAACTTTTGAAAAGAACGTACAAAATCCTTTATTGAATGAAAAATAAGGTAATTTCAAATTCACATACAGATTATTTGCTGGAACATTATTTGTCAAACAAAGTGGCTGTGAATAAAAACTGTCACCAGTTTGAGACTTAAAAAGGCTGCGATTAATGTTCAAAGAACGGCGTTGTAAGCATGTTATTCACTAAGAACAATATAAAACTCACATAAGCTTGTGTCAGTAATTACTGAGATTTCTTCAAAAATAATAACATCCTAAAGATGACATAATGACGAGGTTGACGAGAATTATTGCGCAGTAATGCAATTTATTTGTCATATAATACATGACCTATGGAATAAATAAAAGGCTTTATATTGAATTAACTTATTTCTTAAATGCCGGGTTTTGTATGACTGAGTTGCAGAATACCGGACATACCAACACATATTTAATTATATTAACTAAACTTATCTTTTTACATATTACTTGTGGTTGCCAAGACGTCGAAATTCAACCATAATTTAAATTACAACTTTGAAGTTATTGAAAGCTCTATTGTCAAAGACTTATATACTTCTAAATATATAAAATTCTCGTGTCACGGTATGCGGGACTGAACTCCTCCGAAACGGCCCGACCGATTTTCGTGATCCTTGGCGTGCATATAGGCCAGGATGGATATAGGATCAACATCTATTTTTTATTCCCTTAAATGTTAAGGGTCGTTCATCCTTAAATTTTTTTTTTAATTTTTGGGCGAAATTTTTTGTTTTTATTTTTTTGTGATAAAGCATACAAAAATACATACAACCCTAAATTTTCACCTTTCTATCACCAATCCCTATTTTTTAATAGATTATCGCTATTTTAGTAATTATATGGCAAAACAGCGTTTGCTGGGTCAGCTAGTACTTCTATAAGCGGAGATCTCACCAAGGCTACTCTGTTCTTATACTTATCTCTTTGAAACAAAATATATGAAATTTAAATAAAAAAATTCAAATATTTGCCTTTTTAATTATTTTTATTGAAACAAATAACGATGTTAAAAATTTGGAAACTTTGAAAAGAAAAGCGAATTATGTCTCCAATGATTTTAAAAATTAAAACTTTAAATATTATATTTAATAAAATGAAGAATAAGTTCTATATTATGTGATATGTATGTACTGATTTCATTTTGTGTGAGATATATAAATGATTACCAGCGGGCCATAACAGTCAGTGAGTCCTCGCCGTTCGTCTCATTGAACAACTCGAGGAGGTTGGGCCCGTTTTATTGGACTCTCAGTTCAGTTTTCGGACAGAACGCTCCACCATCAACAGACGCGGACGAAAAATGAGAGGTTGTCCTGGCGGTGTCCCTAGATATTGCAAATGCCTTCAATAGCCTCCCTCATGAGACAATTTTAAAGGCACTTAGATACCACAGAGTGCCTTCATATCCCGAGAGACTATTGAGCGCATACCTCCAGGACAGAGAATTTTGTGGGAGAGCGGTGGACGTTTGTTCCGACACTGGGTTTCACGTGGGGTCCCTCAAGGATCTGTACTGGGGCCTGTATTGTGGAACGTTGGCTACGATTGGATCCTGCAGTGTTCAGTTCTTCCGAGGATTAGGATGTTATGTTACGCGGAAGACACCCTCGTCACTGCACAAGGGAAGAACTTTGAGGAGGTGGCTCAGCTTGCCGAAGTCGGAGGTAGTTTGGTCATGGACAGAGTTCGTAGCTTGGGTCAGGAAATTTCCGCTACCAAGACAGAAAGTCT
This sequence comes from Elymnias hypermnestra, assembly GCA_015832385.1. NCBI lineage: Eukaryota > Metazoa > Arthropoda > Insecta > Lepidoptera > Nymphalidae > Elymnias > Elymnias hypermnestra. The sequence continues at coordinate 109,356 of JACTOM010000048.1, read as the reverse complement.
GCTCTTCTACGGACCTCGCAGGGGTCCTCCACGTGAGGCGGCTTTGTCCTTTGGAGGTTCGCTGATTGAGGTAAAGGCTCAAATGAAATATTTGGGCCTAATTCTGGATGGCCAATGGCGTTTTCGGGCGCGTTTTGCTCAGCTGACACCTCGGCTCGTGAACTATGCTGCCGCTCTGGGTAGGTTACTGCCCAACGTGGGAGGATCGGGATCGTCCTGCAGAAATCTTTATGCTGGAGTCATGAAGAGTATGGCGCTATACGGCGCACCAGTATGGGTAAACTCTCTGACCGTTCAAAATAAATCCCTTTTGCGGAGAGCGCAAAGGATATTAGCGGTCAGGGGGATACGAGCGTACCGTACCGTGTTTTGGACGGCGGCGACACTCTTGGCGGGTGATCCCCCGTGGGAATTGCAGGCGGAAGCACTGGCGGCAACTTACCAGCGCAGGGTTGCCGTAAGGTCGAGAGGTGACCGTCTCGATATTGACTAGGTCCAAAGAGTCTGGGCCCTTGCCGACAGGGTCCTGATTCAAGCTTGGAAGGAGCTTCTCGAGTTTCCAAGTGCGGGTGTGGTCACGGTGGAGGCGATCCGTCCGCGCCTCGAACAATGGTTAGCTAGGCGGCACGGATCGCTTACCTTTAGGCTGGTGCAAGTACTGACCGGACATGGATGTTTCGGAAAGTTCTTGCATCAGATAGTACGACGGGAAGAGACCTCTATCTGCCATCAGTGTGGTGCACCTGTCGATACGGCGACCCACACTATGGCAGAATGTCCAGCTTGGGGACCACAGCGACATCCACTGGTGTCCCTCATCGGAGCGGATCTCTCACTGCCATGTGTAGTGGGCGCCATGCTTGACAGTGAGATAGGATGGAATGCAGTTGCCTCCTTCTGCGAAGCCGTCATTTCTCTAAAGGAGGCAATGGAGCGAGTACGAGAAGCTGCAGCAAATGCGGCTCCCCTAAGGAGGAGGAGGCTGGGTGGCAGGAGGCGTCTTTACGAACGCCTCTTGTCTCCTCCTTGAACATCCTCAGTCGGTTCATCCGGGAGTGTCAGAGTGAATGCGCAGGGGAATCTCTGACACACCACATTCAGGGTGAGGACGGTGTCGCTGGGTTTTAGTGGGTATTCTGGCCTTGCCGGTGCGTTCCACACTCCCTGCCTAGTGGCAGGGGTGAGCAAATGCATTTCCCAGCGAGAAAAAATTTGGGAAATGGAGCAAAGTTTTGCCTGAAGGTTTACATCAGCCATGAGTGCCAAGTCAGTTCTACTTCATGGGCTTGTATATGTCCTCCAATGCTGTTGCGGATAGCTTTAGGGAGATTAAATTACAACATACCTTTTCAAATACTGCACTTTACGGTTGCTTTAGTTGGAATATTAAAATCCTACCTTCCTTATGTATTTAGTTGTTAAAATCGCATGGAAATCTGTTTTTTACTTTTTAAGATTCTCGCGAATATACAGATAGGTAGGCACATAGAAGCGATGGAAGACTGTGATTTATAATATATAAGATTTTATATGTCCCTATCGCGATTTTGAACAATGTAAATGGATGTGTTCATAGAAATACTGTACAACTTTATATTGGTAATCCAATCCTTTTCCTAACTTTATCATATTCATATCAACATGCCACTGTGTTTGTTCACACAGAAGCACTTGACTGCGTTATGTGTTGACATCTTCTATAGGTCATGTTCTATTACCTCTACTTGTCTAATTAAGAGTAATGGCCCGTGACTTAAGTACCTTTATATTTTCACCTGTACGGTTTGTTTTTGAACAGAAATACGTAAAGTCACTGAGTTTAATTTACGCATGTCTACCCTTGGCCTGTTTGGGTCAATTTAAGTGATTACAAAATGTTTTCTTATTTTAGAAGCGTCAAAGAATTTTTACGCGTTCATTAGAATGTTCAAGTAGATGATGTAAAACGATTTAAGGTGTAAGGAACTAGGCTGTGTAAATAACTACGTATGACAAAATTTCAACGAAGAACGTGTAATGACTTCATTTAGCCGTGTAAACCTATAGCAATACCATGACCTGGGCTTGCTTATTTATGAAGTCGCAATAAAAAATAGTAGTTTCATACGTAAGCAGCTATAGATTACTTGATCAACGCTAGATTTATGAAACAATACTATAAAAATGTAATACAATTGAACTCTTGGCATACCTATGAGGTTCCGTTACAAAGTTATACGTGTATAGTATTACAACAGAGGAGGTGAGCCGGTACAAGGCCGGTAAAATCGGCATCTTAAAAATCATTTAGTTTTATACCTATTACTTAAAAAATATAATAACCATTACTTTTAAATATTACATGAGATATATTCGCCGTTGTAGTGTTCACATTTTGAAATTTGCTGACAATAATAAAATGTAGGCTACCAGGGATCGAAGTACATATCTTTTCTACAAAGATCATTTATTCGTATTTAGTTGGTAATTGTAGAACCTACGTTCACGTAAAATTGTTTAAAGGAAATTTACACCTATACGCCAAAAGTATTTGTGAAGTGAAAAAAGCAAGAAAACACATGTCAAAATAAAAAAAGTAAAATTAAAAAAAAAATACTTTATCTAGCAAGCAGCAGACGTGGCCACCGTGGAAGCAATCCGTCTTCATCTGGAATCAAGGTTTTCCATGGCGCACGGGACGTTCTTCTACAGATAGATGCAGGTTCTAATCGGGCATGGGATGCTTCGGAAAGTTGCTGCACCGATTTGCCGGGAGGAATCATTCGCTTGTCATCAGTGTTATGCAGCTATCGACTCAGTGTGATGTGGGGATCTCAGCGTCATCTCCTGGTGTCACTGATCGGCGGTGACCTCTCTCTGGGAATCATTATAGGTGCGATAATCACCAGCGTGAAAATGTGGGCGGGAGTGGCCTATTTCTGCGAGACCGCTGTTTCGCTTAAGGAGGCCCACTTTCGAGAAAGGGGGAATGCCGCGGAAGCACCCTTTCGCCGCCGAAGGCGGAGTGTTACAAGACAGCGTGTTTGTGCAACTCCTCCCACCTTCGTGAATTCTCTGTCGGACTCACCTGGGACACTAGGGACGAATGCGAAGGAAACACCTGGTGCCTCAATCATGGATAAAGAGGGTTCCGGTAGATTTTAGTGGTTGTTGCGAGGCTGTCCCACCTCACCGAGTCCCACACTTCTGACTCAAGGAACTGGGGTTGTGACTAAAAGCATTTCCCAGCGATAAAACGCCCTTTTTTAGCTCGTTATATAGGGAGTGTGTGAATTAATATTAGAAATAGATTATTAGTACATGTGGGGAAAGGAGGACTAACTGGTCGGGGTTTACGGAAATAAATTGAGAAAACTTCCATCTTAGCCGAATACAGTAACACTAATTTGAAATGCCATATTATATAAGAAACGCACGAACCTATTGTCCGTTGAAGATAACATCAGAAAACTTCACGGAAGTGCCAATAGTAACTATCATCACATTCACATGAATGGATGGCATAGAGGACAATGAGATTATAAAAATGGAAACATTTAGATCTATATTTAAAGCTACAATTACGCTACGCATAATCTAAATAATTATCAAATTAGACTTGATACTAAAATTAAGCTACATTCTCATTTCCCCGGCTAAAAGTAACATACATATATTATTCTTGACATTCTTGGCATATACATAATAATTTTATGTATATGCCAAGTAGATGATAGAAACCATTAACTGGCAGGTTACCTCTTTCCAGGTTAATGCTGATACTATATCATCACTTCATCAGTCATCATTGAAATCGTAGTCGAACACTAATATGTCAGCAAGTACTCAGCTTTTATTTCTACTAATTCAATGGCTTGTATTTGATGGCCGTTTTCGTGTGCAGTGAAGAATGTATCAAATTATTTATACAAGAACCGGGACCCTCGTAAATAAGTAAGCATTGTTTAAGAATGCAAAACATTGACACTCAAGCGATCCACTTAACCCAAAAGGTGCTGTCATGTTATGTATGTGAACTGGTGCTTGCAATTATGTAACGTTATGTTTGTATTTCATAACTTTCATATTGATTCATACGTCCTAGTGAACCTACGTATCACGGTAATGTGTAACCTGACCGTGACACCACAGCAGTGACTTGTGGTTTTTTATTTTTTTTTTTGAAATTCGGATACTATTTGCAAAGCTGAGTCACGCGTTATGTAAACTTAGATATATGTTATGGAATACGGTGGTTTCTTTCGACCATCTTTTCGCTTTCTTCTAGAAAAATACAGAAATTACCTTAACTTCTAACCATATTTTTATAAAACAGTTTAAAATCTTGTATAGCAATCTTTATGACTACATAAAACATATTATGAAAAAAAATTATCATAACAGTAATTAATGCACATATTCTTATAATGAAATCGACAGGTATTTAAAAAATGTATTGTGATTTCTAATTTGGTTTTTAATATATTGTTATGAACAGTAATTTTCAAGTAATTTGCATTGTAAATTGTTTATATCATTATATATTTTTCCTATATTACTTTTAATTTATTTACTCATATGCAAGTGAATTAATTTGTTGGTTAAATATATTCTACTAATGATAGACTATTAAAAAGCGGCCATCTCTGTTTTTTATAGAAAGAAAATACTTGTTTCAAATCGTACAAAAATATTGTGTACATGAGAGCTGTGATGGTCAATCAATCACACTTTGGTTGATGGGAAGAAAGACGCATGATCAAATCCTCCAAATGGCGTTCATAAAAGTTATGTACTTCGTTATTGTTTAAAAAATTGGGCGACGGAAAATATCGCGAAAAAAGCTGCGTACACCGGGATCATTTTTGGATATGTGTAACGTACCAGTCCCAGTTAAAACAGCATGCATATTTCAATAAAAATAAACCCGTAACCTTGTTGTAAAGAAAACGTCGTCGACCGTAGATATTTTCAGGATAATTGGAACTGGTAGCGCGGACGGTTAAAAGGCCTTACCTTAAGCCCTTAACAACATAATGAGAATGATTACTCCCTCGCATAAGGATATCTTTCATCCAATATCATTGCCAACAAGGTATTCCACATTCACCAGGCAAGTAAATGGTTTTAAGCCTCAACAGTCTCTGACTTTTTGCAAGATTTTCAAACTATTCACGATTGACGTTATAATAAATCTGTACACAAATGTTTTTTTTTTGTTAGCGTAGTAGCCCCTGCTGGGTAAGGTAAGGTAAGTAGCAGTTAGCTAACGTCCCACTGCTAGGCTCTGGCTTCCTCTCTCATAGGAAAAAGGGTTTTTACAGCAGTGACCAATCACACTTCTGCACGCCGAGTACCCGTATTTAGTATTGTATATTAAGTCCGGTCTCCTGATATTTCACCTATATTTTGATAATCTTTATACTCTTACAAAAATAGATGATTTTATAGTACAATTATAGGTGAGTTTTTGGTATATAAATAAGGAATGCAGGAGTATTGTTTTGAAAATGATGAGAGATGTCACATGGAGAAGTACAAAAGACGAATATGATTCTGACAAAACTGAAAATACAGATTTGAACCGAAAGGTACTTTAAAGAAACAACAAAATAGATAAACAATAACAAATAATATCATAATATTTGTTTTCAAACGATGTCATAATTCGCTCCGGCAATAAAGCAGTTCTAACTACTTTCTCTGGTCACTGGCCTTTGACCCCACGCCGAGATGATCCACCTGATCACTATATTTCCGCAATTCGCATTTACTATCATAATAGGCGACTAATTTGCAAAAAGATTAATTGATGTCTGTTTTTTCTTGAAAACTAATAATTTTGTTAGAAGAACAGTGATTATGGATTATTTAATTACGCTTAAACAAGATTATGTATGATAAATTAAAGATAACTTCCGCTGGGGCAATCGTTTAGAGATGCCATCGATGTAATTATCGGTTAGGTAAAATTGGTAAATTAAAGTGATTACAAGAATAACCTTATTATAAATTCTACATTCCACGTTTTAACGTTGTAAAAAACGTAAAAAAAATTGTATTAGAATCAAGAATCAACCAGCACATGTTAAAAAGAAGTATCTGTAAAAAAATAAGTATTTTATTAACGATTGTAAATTTGAACAAAATATAATACGGAAACCGTAGGCTACTAGTAGGGATTGAAAAAAAACCGTAACGTGTAGAAATATTATTACAACATATTATGATTTACTTATGACATGACATTTTGGAATTGGAAACGTATATATTAGTAATGGTAAATATTAATTAGCTCGCGAAAGGTTTTACAGTAATTATAATTAACTAGTGATAAGCGGTTGTTTACCTCGTAAAAATAATCTTTCTTAGACAAACATTTCCTAAGAAATACCAAGCGATTAACACATTACGATATACAGCATCTAAACTATGCATTCTTCATTGTTTATATAGGTTTCCTATTGCTTTGTTGTTCTGATTGTAACTCTGTTTATTTCCATTTTTTGTTTTTCAGGTTATATTTTAAGGTTACCTAAATATAATATGATAACATTATAATAGCACAAGAGTTATAATAAACAGATAACAAAAAAATTCAGACGAATTGATAACATCCTCTTTATAAACGTCGATTAATAATATAATTCCTTTGAAATAAAATATTTATTTAATGCTGGTTAATTGCAAAAAACATTTGTAATGTCAAAAAAAAAGTAATTCAAAGGTTAAAGTTAATTCCTACGCCATTTAGCAACTCATTATAATATAGAAAGATACCTGCAAATGGTGCATGTGAGCTTACAATAAATGACATGTAGATGTTTTCCAAAATTACATGTAATTAATGAATTAATATTTGATAACACTTTATTAACGTCAAGTGGCATCCACTACACAAAAAATGTGTATGTACTTGCGTCAAAAATAAAAAAAGTCTTTTATTAACGATTAAAATTTGAGCATTGTAGTATTTATGTATACATGTATGATTGTAACGTTTTCACATAAAAATACTGGACAGATTTCAAAAATATTTTCACCAATTGAAAGCTGCATTTTCACTGAGCCACATGAGCTTTATTACCTTCTCAAAACAAAAAATAGGAATCTCTAATAAAAATGCGTTAATTTAACCGATGGTGTCAACAAATTAGTCACAAAAAATCGGTCATCGCGTGCGCTGCGGAAACTATTGATGATAGAATAAAAATAATTCTACTGTATTACAGAACGCATAATATCTAGAAATAATTCATTTTATTAAATACCGTTTCTGTACCTGTAAAATATTTTAGAAATGATTAAAATCGATCATTCCATTCAAAAGATATAACGAATTTTCTCAATCTAAAGAAAATAATATATTACCGAGTCGAACTCCATAGTGTCAAATGTTGTATAGAGAAGTTCTGAGACAATAAAGTATTAGAAATAAATATATTCTCTAATAATATAGAATAAAGTTTTGCATTTTGAATTTTTGTTTTATTTTTAACAATTTCAAAATCCTGTCAATACCTGTGGAGTATTTTTAAATTAACGTGTACGATGTTACGAATTTAAAAATGTGTTAGTCAGACACATATTAGTTGTAAAATCTGTATATTGATTAGATTATGAATGTAAGCGTGTATCAAATAACCTAAAAGGAAGTAATTAAAAACTAAGTGAAATAAAACTTTTATGTTAACAAAAACAAATCTATAGTCCGATTTAGTAGACTTTCCACTGCCACGAGATTCGGTATCGACGTGGGGCATTGTTAGTATTGTATATAGGAAGAATGTGAACTAAAAGTAGGAATTTAATGAAAATGATTTGATTAATCAAACCACTAATATTTCGCGCTTTGTCTACACTCTTATTCTACCTTCATTGCTCGTAGGAAAGACAATATTTTATATTGTATATCTATGGAGTAACTACGCCGTTATATAACAGACGACCAGGTTGCTAGTTTAAAATTATCTCAGTACGCTTTCAAAATATGCAGGTCACTATGCGATGATTTTTTTGCTGGGAAGAAAGGAGTACTATGATGAATTGTAAGTATACTAATTCAACGAATGATTTTAGACACAAATTTGAGACGCGTGTAGGTTTTATTTATACGTCGTTACCCCTTGATGTCCTATTGGATAACCACGTGGATTCTATATTATCTGTCACGAGATCGAATTAGGTCCAGGCACCACTAAGTTATTTATATAAAACTTATGTATCTAATGATTATTTAAAATTCATCTTGGTTCTTTTCGGATCTTCGATAGATGTGCCTTGATTATTGCAACTTCGCCTTCATTAAGTATTGATGGTTACAGAAATCTTATTCTTCTACGGATCTCCTCACCTTTGATTTAATCTCGTAGAGAAAGTTTTTTAAACATGCGCACCGTGACTGAGTTTTGTTATAAAACTTACAGTTAGCGATTACGACAGAGCTGTAGGTCAACGCAGACAACACTCATCGCTTGTAGGTTTAGTTTTTAAGCACTGTTCATAGGTAAAAAACACTATTTCAATAGTAGGGAATATAGGAAAATCTGCACCAAGGAAAATTTTGCGAAAGGAGTCTAGTTTGTTAAATTTCTAGTCAGTCGCAAAAAGTTTTGAATTTGGGTAAGCTTAGCGGGCGAAAACCATCTTTGCGTTATTGCCGTTCAATGGTTCAATGGTTTCAAAATCTATAACAGACTTAGATAGATGTTTTTTTTGTTTTTATATATTCACCCACTGTTCTGCGCCACATCGTTTGCACCACACAGAGATTAGAGAAAGAACAAATTTGAGTACCAAAAAAAAGATATGTCGAATAAAATGCCAAAGTGATCGTTACTACTTTACTATATACTAGATTAGTAAAAAATGAGAGGTGAGGGAAGCTAAAAAATATTTTACGACACGACAAAATTTAAAGTGCTTGCGTATAAAGTATATATTTCTTTAAGTCTTGTTTATATATACACATATCTAAAACTTTGGATTTCAGAGACTTAGAGGGAGGGAAAAAGTAAGATATTTTAGATTAGGAATTTAATGAATTTAATTGTCAGTAAAATATTAAAAATGTCGCAAAATAATACAAATAATTTATCGAAATTTCAATCGAAATTCAAATTACATTTTGTTTTCGTATTTAAAATTTAGGCAAGAGAATTTATGAAATATTTTCATAAAATTTAATATATTATATTATTAAAATGCCACATGTTAGTTGTAAATATTAAAACCTTCAAACGAATTAGCATAAAAAATGCTGCATACTAGGCGCATGGGGGTAAAAATTTTACCCCCACGCGCCTAAAGAAGTTTCACTTCAACAATATTAAATTCGTTCGATAAACACCGTGATATATATATTTTGTGTATGAATAAAAATTTCCTATGAGAAAGCTGGGCACAACGAAATAAAAGTGTTTTCTCTTCAACATCGACAAGTCAATAAAGTCAATCCCAAAGAAGTATATTTTGGCTAATCATTTCGTTACGGCATCAAAAAAAGAATGTGCTTAATTGAGGTTCATAAAAACAAACAACACGGTCATTATGCAAAATTAAATCATACGGAGCAGGTAAAAAAGGCGTTTGTCGATACATTTGTGAAGTGTTTTAAAGATGCGTAAAGATTACTTAATTCAAACTATATGGCAACAATGCTTTTACGCGTGCGTAGTAAGAATGTTGTCCGTTGCAAAATGTGCTTAGAGAATTAGTATACTGATCAGTTACATAATGGTACAATAGTATAATGATGTTATGTAACAAGAACTTTCTTAATTATTTAAACAATTCTGCTATTAATTTCGAACAAAAAATAACAAACAATTTATTCAAAGAAAAAAATGTATATAGTCTCGCACGAATATTCAGTTAACTAAGAAAGCATGTAGTTTTAATGTAGTAAAATAATTTAATAAGGAGAAAAACCCTCCAAAAATTTTAATTAAAATCACAGCAAGGTAGTTTATTTTATCTTTATATCTCTGTTTATATATCTAAGTTTATATTTAATAGCCAAAAATGACGCTGTGGTACTACGAAATATGTTTTGAAGTGAAGCTTCTTTAGGCGTATGAGGGTAAAAATTTTACGGATGTAACGCGTGGTTAGCGTTACGAAGATGTGTAGCGTTTTTTATGCTAATTAATCTGAAAGTTAGGTAGGTTTAGTATTTACAAATAACATGTGGCATTTTAATTTGCCACTCGTCATTTAATACAACATTTTTCATTATATATAAAATAAAATAATTTAAAACCACTAACAATTAATAGTGTTATGGTTTTAAAGAGTATTGTGAAAATCACCAGAATCTTCTTTTTATAGAATTTCTTTTGCTTCGTCAAATCTGTTTTTTGGTCATGTATCTACCACAGTTTCTGAAAGTTAATTTTCCGAAAAATTATAGTCTATATTTCTTTAACAACAATTTTTACACTAATAACAATTTTACATATAAAATGATTTTACCTGTACAAAGTATTGGATTGTAATCCAATAATTTCAGTCATTCAATTTTTCTAAACTAATAATTGTATAAAATTCTGTTAAATCTTTTCTTATCGATAAAACCTTCTACTCCGTTGACGACAAAGGCGTAAATTAATAATAAGTAACTATATCTAATAAGACATAATATTATGTAATGAATAATATTATGTTGATAATATAATTTAATTTAAAAACCTGTAAGACTTTCGCAAACTTAAATAAGAAGAATACGACGACTATATAATATGTATACCATATTCAACGAATAAATTTCGATTTTGATTATGATTTCGATTCCTTGACAGTATAATGTGCTTTACGTTAGAAAACATTCGTGAACATATTGCTTGAACTTATGTAACGGCCCAGAGTTGAGCCCACGTTAAGCCGTCGGTCCTGGGCTTGATCTCTCTCCGGTCGTGTCGGATTCTCGTTACATCGGAGTTTGAGAGTGAAGGAATAGAGAGTGCTCTTGTGTACTATGCCTGCCGATCCGCAGTGGAGCAGTGGGTTTATGCTCTAAAAACCCTCTCTCCTATAAGTGAGGAGGCCTGTGCCCAGCAGAGTGACGTTAATGGGCTGCTACTAACTTACTAGATTTTTGTTTTTTATATTATAATGGTGTCTGTGTGTATCGACATCAGTTTGTGCAGTTATTTCACTATTTATTTTCTAATATCATGGCTACAACCCACAAATCATGACTTAGCAATAAATCGTGACAGGCGATCATCCAAAACACAGAAAGTTGTAATTAGACACAATTTACACATGTGTATGTACAGGCTTCGTACACAAAGATGTTATATAACATTAATCTGATGCAAAGGGACTGTAAGAAACACTTGCGTGATCAACGCATATACCGCCGTGTGAATTGTTTTCCTTCCTGTTAGTATGAAAACTCTGTGAAGAATGGGAATTTCAACAGAGATAATGGTGTAATTATCGCGTAATATCTCCGCAACGATATTTTAAATATAGCGAATCTCTTTTGAATGTATTTTATTTTTATTGTTACTTCTCTTAAATTTTATGAAGTTAATGCATTTATTTGTGACTTAAATTGTGAAATATAAGTAGATGTACGATAAGACAGTGTTTGAAACATTTTGCTTTAATTTATGTGACCCAAACCACGTTGGTCGACCAAATCAATACTGTCATTTCGAAGTTCTGCCAGACCAAATGGATAAGGAGTAATTTAAAGTTCTTATTTAGACAATCACATAATACATTTTATTGCAAATCACGACGTGAAGCAAACTACGACTAAATAGCAAGAGATCGTTTTAGTGAACAATTGGGCGGTCTTATTTCTAATAATCGAATATTTGCCGACAACCCTAACGTTAGTGAGAGCGTCATAGATAGTAATTTATTACACATAATACACTTCTATGAATATGCGATACGATTAAGAGCCATTTTATTATTGTTATCGATTAAAAGCTCTTAACATTAAGAATTAAAAAAATACTGTGAATTTTGAAATTACAAACAAACACTTTTATTATTATTTGTTATTGTAGAAAAAAATAAAGATAAACTTTTTACATCCTTATTACATAATATAGGAACAAAATATCGCCACGCTAGTATTAGAAAGCCATCGCCTGTACAGGCGATTTAAAATCTGCAATGACAAATACATATTTTCGCACAAGCGAGAATAAATCTTAGAGCTCACGTAAATAGTATTAGTTTTATAAAATAAACTTTTTTGAACTGCTTAGCTGCGTTTACAACTACTCTGTTTGCTTGCATGCGAAACACTTGACACCAACGCGTTAATTACTGTTTGTGTGAAGAGGCAGCAGTTGTGTGCATAGCATTACTTAACTTCTTAGTTAGGCTCCTATTACATCCATTTTCATACGTAAATATTTTTTTTGGGCTGTTTTATCCTATAATTAAATCGCGGTGTCGCTTCAACCGTTGAACGTCCACTTCTGTGAATGGGTCTCGCCTAATGACTCCCACAAGGTCCGGGCCCGCACAGCTTGAGTATAGCGACTATCAGCGATCCGTTTTATATGATCGGTCCACCTTGTAGGGGGGTCTAAATGATTATTTTTCTAAAATTGTAATAGACCCCTAACAGGATTTCGGCCACGGCGGGCAATCTCATGCAGAGTTTCAATACCAATTTTGAATTCTCGCTACCTGGGGCTCCAACCGAGGACCACATGGTTGTAGGCGAACAAGCTAATCACTAGACCAATGAGGCAGATAAATCTCTCTATATATAACAATCAATAATCGACTATAGAATATAAATTAAAGTTAAAAAAAATATCAAAATTGTGTGCGTACAAAGTACACATGTCAGATGTGAAACTTCTTGGATGATATGTTACGAATTTAATTGACATTAAAATATTTAGTGTCGCAAATTAATAAAAAAAATTATTGAAACCTCAAATGACGGAATGTAAATAAAAATGTCACGTAGTTTTTGTCAATATTAGAAATTATTAGTATAATTAAATTTTGTTTTTGAATTTAATATTTAGAAAAGAGAATTTATGAAAAACAGTATATATTAAATTATTTAATGACGAGTGGTAAATTAAAATGCCACACGTTATTTGTAGATATTAAAACTACCTAATCTTCAAATGAATAAGTATAAAAAATGATGCACATCTTCGTGATTGTAACCACGCGTTTCATCCGTAAAAAAATTCACTTAAACTAATAAATATTGTGTCCTTTTGATGTGTTCTGTAAACATGTTTATTTTGAAACTACAGACACTGTGTAAATATTCTTGTATTCTGAATAAAAAATGGAAGGCAGGGGAGAAGAATAATACTTTACAACCCACATATTTATAGACACAAAAGCTTCATAAGAATCGTTAAATTATTTTTGGAGGCGTACGATAACAACCACTGACAAGAAATTTTTATACATTATATTATAAGCATCAATACAGTTCGCACAAATTAGTAAGTATGATTATTTCTGATATTAATTATTAAGAGGTTAAATTGAAGATAATTCATCGAGAAAACACTGTTAAAATTGAATACTCCAAGGTTCACTCATAGCACTTAGAATTTCCTGTAAGCACCGTATCTATAAAAAGGCATGAAACTGTACTATTTGGACTATTATTTTTAAACTCGTTATTGCTCATTAACAAAAAACACACATTAATAAACAGAAACTTACAAGTAATAGGAACAAATGTACAAAAGGCGGTCTTATCGCTAGATAGCGATTTCTTCCAGACAGCCTTTTCTTTTTTCGATGTCAGTGAATTAAAACTTACGGAAAGTGAATTTTTATTTAAAAAGATTATCAAATGTTACTTTACAAATTCAATTAATGTTAACGTAACCACTTAATATTTTGCACAAGTAATAAACGATTTGGTGTAACCGTTACAAATTGATTAAAGAATTTACATATGTATTTGTGCAAGAGATAAAATAATACTGATTTCTGGTCTGTTGTATTTGGAAATACTAAACAATTATGACAAGTTTTTGCAATGCATCAATCTCCAATTTATAGAATTATCCTATTCATGACATTAACATAACAGCTGTTTACAAAACGAATGTTATAAAATGAATTACTTAAACTATTATTTATTTACAAGTGTTTGTTTTTGGCGAATTTTTTGAGAGATATCCAGGTATCTATTGACTCATCACGACATCTCTGGAACCATAAGGCGTAGAGACTTGAAATTTGGCAGGAATATACTTTTTGCCGAGTATAGCTCAGCTAAGAACGGTTTTTTCGAAATTCCTCCCCAAGGGGGGTTGCGGGAAGTTAAATATTGACTCACGATATCTCTGGAACCATAAAGCGTAGTAGAGACTTTAAATTTGGTAGGACTATTCCTTTTGCCGCGTAGAGGTCAGCTAAGAACGGATTTTACGAAATTCCACTCGCAAGGGGGATTGCTGGGGTGTTAACTATTGACTCATCACATAAAGCGTAGAGACTTCAATTTTGGTAAGAATATTCCTTTTGCCGAGTAGAGGTCAGCTAAGAACGGATTTTACGAAATTGATTGAAATTTGGTACAGCGATAATCTAGAGGCTGAAAAAGGTCTATAAGCTCTTTGCATTTGTGGGGGCCCCATATAAGTGGTCTATCGAATAGGCTCAGCTCCGCGGCTTACGCTGTTAAAAAAATTCGTCGTCTGACAGATGTTGATAGTGCCAGACTGGTATATTTCAGCTATTTTTACAGCATTTTGTCATACGGTATTCTACTTTGGGGTAATGCTGCTGATATAGATGCAATATTTGTGCTGCAGAAAAGGGCCGTTCGTGCGATTTACAATATGGGTCCAAGAGAGTCGCTAAGAAACAAATTCAAGGCAGTTAACATAATGACAGTTCACTGCGTATACATATTAGAAAACTTGTTGTACGTACACAAAAACATTGACTCTTTTAATAAAAAGAGTGAATGTATATCATATAACTTACGAAACAAAAACAAACTTGTTGTAAATTCTAGTAGGCTGCATAAAATTAACAACTCATTTAAGGGTAACTGTATACGTTTCTATAATAAACTCCCACAAGACGTTTTAGAAATGTCAATTAATAAATTCAAAGTCTTTGTTAAAAGAAAGTTGATAGAAAAATCGTATTATAAGTTGCAAGAGTACTTAGACGATAAAAACGCGTGGGAGTGAACGAACTGCTCTAATTTGAATTGAAATATATTAAACTAACATGATATTGTAATGATGATGAAAAAAAAAAAAACAGAATACCCGACTGAGTTTGTTGTGGGCTCTTCTCGGATCGGGGCGCGAAGGAACCCTCGTAACTTTAGATTTTAAGTCGTTCTGGAGTATCATCATCAGACGTACATTAGAATTAGAGTGTGGAAAGGAAAAGAAAAAACAAAAATTTGACGATTCAAAAGTGCTGTAATATGCCTACTTGAACAAAGATATTTTGATTTGATTTGATTTGCAGTAATACACAGCAATTAACTCATTGACGTTTTTATACGTATGTTTTTTAGTTGTAAAGCAATTCGCCTAAATTAAGAAAAATGCTACCCATTCAAACCAATGAAATAAACATTCAACGCAGACGAAGTCACTAGTTCAGCTTCTACTTAACAAATATATAAGGCAATAGTAAGTTACCATTGAGAAATTGTTATCATTCAATTTAGTCACAACTTATAGCAGTTCCTTCAGTCATATGAGGGGAGTGCTATTGCAAAATTCGATGAACTCTGAATTCAAAAAGAATATGTGCCGCTATTCAAGGCGGTATTTCTATTTGAACGATTGAACTTGACCCGTTTTCTATAATTGTACGCATTTGGTATTCATAGTCGATGCCCTAAGGCTTTTAACTCCTATAATTCTTATGTATTACACGTAAATGATTCTATTGGTTTACTGTGACCTAAATGTTGTTGCTTGTTTAACATTAAACATATATATATAAAAAATAAAAAATTATGACGTTTTATAGATCCATGATGCACTTGATACGGCTTTGCTGAGTCCTTTACCCCTACTCCACGGCCTGCTGTAATGCGACATGCGAGAGATAGACGGAAAAATGTGAGGAGATATATAAAATGTTCCAGTTTAAAGTATACACGAATGTAGATACATACATAAGTGGCTTTGGAAAGTATAAAAAATTGAGTATATAAACATATATATAATTAAATTAGACGGATTAATTAAAGAAATATTGAAAGTAACATGGGCATCAAAGTCTGTAAAATAAAGGAAATATAGATAATAGACAGCCTAATGCGGTCTTATTGCTTTAAAGTGATTTGTTCCAAACAACCATGGAAAGGAAATTCAGTTAAGATTCTTAAGGTAAGTGGAGAGAAGCTTTGTGAAAAAGGGCGTTAGGATGCCATGTTATACTAGTGATCGTACTTGGTACGTAACAAAGCAAAATGAGGCGATGTAACATGGAGTGGGAAGGGTTCAAATAACACAAATGATAAAAACATGTAAATATTTGCTAAGAAAGTCTAAAATTAAAATACTGTGGGTGTAGTCATGCACGTCTTTATGCTCTTAATTGGTTACTTATATAATGATAACATTATTAGAAAATTTGTCTATATTATTTATATAATGACATTCAACTACGAAATTAATTAAAAATGCGCGCGTACAAAGTCCTCATGTCAGAAGTAAACTACCTTTGGCAAACAAATTTTATGTCGTGTTTATATTTATACAAATCTAAACCTTTAGATTTCCGAGGCTTAGAGGGAGAGAAAAAGGAAGACATGATAGGAACTTAACGAATTTAATTGTCATTAAAATATTAAAAGTGTTGAAAATTAATGTAAATAATTTATTTAAATCTCAAATCACGTAAATAAACATGCCATGTGTGTGTTTGTCGATATTTGAAATTATTTATTAAATTTTGTTTTTGAATTTAGTTATAGAATTGAATTTAGAAAAGACAATTTATGACATATTTTTTTTTATGAAAAATAGTATATTAAATGATGAAATGTCGAGTGCCAAATTAAAATGTCACATGTTATTTGTAAATATGAAAACTAACCTTCAAACGAATTAGCATAAAACGCTGCACATTTTAAGGCTAATGAAATTTCTCTTCCATAACTATTTTAGTAAGATCTGGCGAAAGTTTAAAAAAATTATTTTGTATCTGAACCCGAGTACCCTCTAGCCGAGTACACCCGTAAAGATACTAACTGGCCGCTGTGCTAATAAGATAGATGTAACAGCAGGCGATAGCCGAAGCGGTACTTTAATTAGTATGCTATAACGTACATTTAATTGAATATTAATTATTGGAACTTGGTCACGTTAGATAATATTTTAACCCGAATTGCAAATGTGACTCTAACAAAAGCCACATTACGAAATGCACAGTCAATGTTATTAAATTACACAATATATGTTTTTCGAAATTATTGTAGTTCTTATTTCCAAACTATCCATCCATTCCACCGTTTATGTTTAAGGTCTCGCAAATCTAATGGCATGAGTACATGCTTAGCTAACAAAGATACCGGATTCGACTATCGCCAAAACAAATTAAGGATAAGTATTTTCTAATTTGTCTGGGACTGGTGAAGGGTTTGGCCATAGTTACCACTCTATAGGTAAAGGTATGAGATACTAAGCATGAATTTGTGTTCCGGTACTATGCTGTGTAATTCACAAGAGGCTATAATACCACTTACCATCAGATGGGAGCACTGTTACACCTGTTAGCAATAAAAAGTCTAGCCAACTGTTCTTCTCTAGTCTTTCTAGTCTTTCTGGGGACAAATTGTAATCAAGTTTTAAAGGAAATTTTCTTAAGGCGCTTGAGGGAATAATTTTTATGGATGAACCGCGTGATGCGTCACGAAGATTTGCAGCGTTTTTTATGCTAATTCCTTTGAAGGTCAGGTTGTTTTAATATTTACAAATAACATGTGGCATTTTATTTGCCACTCATCTTTTAATAGTTTAATATACGAATGAAATAAGAATATTTTATAAAATCTTTTTTCCAAAGTTTAGATTTAAAAACTAAATTAATTAATAATTTCTAATATTTACTAAAACACGTGGAATTTTTATTACAATTCGTTATTTGAGATTTCAATAAATTATTTGTATTGTTTTCGACAATTTTGATATTTTAATGACAATTAAATTTATTAAATCCTTTTTCCCTCCCTTTAAGTCTCGGAAATCTAAGGCTTTAGATTTATATAAACATAAACAATACTCTAAAATTGATTTGCCAAAGATGTTTCACTTCTGGCATGTGTACTTAGTACGCACGCATTTTTAATTTTTTAGTCAATAAATAAGTACAATGGACAAAAAACAGGACATTTTTAAAAATAAATTATCATAAAAGCAATATCAATACTGTTGACATTTATTATCTATCAAAGAAAATAAAACGTTACAATGAAAGTAAACAAAAACATTTTAACAGAAGATATATTAATAAAGGATCTTAGTTTAAATTATACCTTCAAAGATTTTTGAAGACTTACTTTAAAAATCTTTGAAGGTATCTATAAAGCAAGTAAGTAATTATCTTTATTATTGTACAAAAATGTATGTCTACATGTGACATATACTAACACACACATCCATATATATATATATATATATATGCGCCTGATTTCTCACCGGTCGTGTCGGATCCCGTCACATCAGACTGTGAGAGTGAAGGAATAAAGAGTGCACTTGTGTACTATGCTCTAACAACCCTCTCTCCTATGAGAGAGGAGGCCTGTGCCCAGCAGTGGGACGTTAATGGGCTGCTACTTACTTACTTTACTTTTATATATATATTTATATATATATATATATATATATATATATATATATATATATAGATAGAAATAAAGATTTTAAACGTCGCAAATCTGTCCATATATTACTGCATAGATTTCAGACTCCTTTCAAGGTCAATTTATCGTTCAAAACGACATTCGGTACACCATATTCTTTTTATTTTTACATGTTTTAACTGTGATATTGCTCAATGGCAAGTGATAATTCAGCAGAAGATTAGAGTCTTGTGTTGGTAAGAATATTCAGTTATACTCGTATATATAATACTAAACTATATGATTGTGCCTTTGCGCTAATATTTCCAGTGCGGCTGTTTTTGTTTGTGTTGTAGAGGTTACTAGCGGTTTTATAATTTTTTTTTATCCTGCTCAGAGACAGTTCACCATATATCATTTTCTGAATATATTCTCAACTAGCTGTTACCCGGGATCCTGTGAGTATAAAGAGAAATCTTAGTGAGAGTTTATATCGCGGAAGGAATGCGAAACTCCAATTTCAAGCCCATCGGGTGAACAGATTTTGAGATTTCATGAATCAGTGAGTGATTCTATTTCGTTATTACTTATTATATCGACGCAAGAAAACAAACAAGTAGTAATCCCAAAAATATTGTTCTAACAAAACTTTAGGATAATGCCGCAAACGTTAAGCTGTTTAACAACAAATTATAAAAATAATATCGAAAAATGATAACTATTTGACATACACGGAAGGAATTTCTTTCCTGTTCTAATGAAAAATTCTAAATTTGCAGGTTACTGCGTATTTTCTTTTCAGCGTCGATATACACATACCAAATAATCTGTAATAAAGTTAAATCGATTTGACAGATGTTGTTATTAGTTTTAAATTTTGGTTTTTCTCAGATATTTTTAAATTCAGTATATTAGCCGTGGCGAAGAAGAATCCAAGAAATTAGCGATCCTTTAAATTCGTCCTGCCATTCTGGAGTTATAAATGGTGAAAAGAACATCACTTTGTTGTATATATAAAAATGGTGCTGGGTAGATTTGTATCTTATGATTGTGATAAAATTTTGTCATCTTATTACTTACAATTGTGCAACAGTTATACATATATACGGTAGTAAAACTTCAGCACCCGTATATAATACCTGTAATAAATTAATTATTATACAAAGTTATTGTTTATATATACAGTTTATTTCAAAGTTCCCACGGACACGGCAATTCCTAAAGACATTTAACAAAGCGGAGTTTAAGCAAAAACAATCGTATTGACTTTAAAGTTTTTTGACCTTATTTTTGTCCAGTACCTTGGTTAGTTAGTACCTATTACTCTAAGCCACAGCATTCGAAATCGAAAAAATCTGATTGTGTGTGCTTTTTTCATCTTTCTAATTTAATTTAAATACCTTTTTTGATTATGATTCAGCAGTTTTTCTCGCAATACTTAGCGTACTAAAAATACACATTGTAAATTAAAGTTAATATTACAATATAATGTTGAGCAAATAAATGTCTTTTTTAAATTATCTCTGTATACACCTAGGTTTAATAAAAAAAAATATAAAAGTGCGTGACTTCAAAGTACACATGTTAGAAGAAAAACTTCTTTGGCAAAATATTTTTGAGTCTTGTTTATATTTATACAAATCTAAAACTTCCATTTCGACACGTAGAGGGACGGAAAAGGAAGATATGTTAGGAATTTAATTTTTATTCAAATATTAAACATTTCGACAATTAATACAAAATAAATATCGATAATTTAATGAAATATCAAATCACGAATTGTAAATAAACATGCTACGTGTGTTTTGTCAACATTAGAAATTATTAATTAAAATTTAGAGAAGAGAATTTATGAAATATTTAAATTTTATAATTTATGAAAAATAGAAATTATTCAATGACGAGTGGCAATTTTATATGCCACATGTTATTTGTAATTATTAAAACTACCTAACCTTCAAACGAATTAGCATAAAAAACGCTGCAAATCTACGTGATGCTAGTCATGAGCAGAAGTTTTACTTCAAAAACAAACGGGTTGAGTATTCTACATTAGATTGGATTATTTCATATAAGATTAACATAAAAAACAAACATCTCCCCTTGAGTATAATGGTGTAATTTTATTGCAGTTTACATGTTGTCAAGATTTTTAAGTAACAATCACAAATTATAGACGCATCATTATCTATCACTACCTCTGTAGTGTATAATACCTTTGAACTATTGGTTTTACCCCTGGTCACGATTGAGAAAACCTCACGATCGATCCTGACCAAAGGAATACATACACCCACGAGAGAGGGGCTTCTTGATAAATACACTCGCGCGGACTTTTCGGAGTCAGTCGTAGCAGCGTACACCTCGCGTTCAAAATGAGGACGCTGACGCTCACGGTGGGTGACATACTAGTGATGTGATCTTATTTCGTATTTATAAAAAAGTGATTAGCGAACAAATCTTACATCGTTTGCTATTTTAAGTGACGTTTACAATTTAAATAACCTTCTAAAGGCTTGTAATTTAATCAGTGACATGTAAAAACTTCACTAAAAATGATAACAAAAACTACCATTTCCAATTTATACTAGTTACTTCACAATATAGAAGTGCGCTTAAAGATTGTAAAGCTCTATATGAGCATTATTTACTTAAATATTCAGTGCATCGGTGTTTTATAACATCCAATTTTCAAATATCACATTAAATTTTTTTTATAGATAATTTGGAGTATACATAAAAATATGTAACACAAATGCCTTATACCAACCAAATACATCACTAAAATCAAACGTTCCAAATCCATGCTGATGCGCGTATATCTTACTAGAATTAATATTTACTAATATATTTCTTATTAACATAGCTGTTTTATTTTTAGTTGTGGTTGGCGGCGCTCGCTGTTATCGTCGCTGTAGCTATACCAGTTAAGGAAACTCCTGAAAACACCAACGTTGCAAGGGATAAACGTTCACCCTCTGACTGGCACTCAGCTCCAGAAGGAGTTTGGGAAAAAAGACTTGTTTGGAAGGAAGAGTATAAAAAAATTTGGGTTAACAAAAAGAAGCTTGTATGGGCAGTACAATGGAAAACTGAAAAACAACCAGTATGGGTTACAGAAAAAGTCAAACAATGGCAAGATAAATCCGTCCCTGCTTGGAAAATCGTAAAAAAGCCTATAACCAAGGAAATAAAGGTGCCGATTTTTAAAGACGTACAGGTTCGTGATGTTAAGAAAGTATGGAAACCAGTATGGCGCGTCATACAAGTTCCTGTCACGAAACCTATAACAGTTGTAAAATGGAAGAAGAGTTTTTTGCCTGAATGGGTAAAAGAGGGTGTTCCAGGAGAAAAGTATCTTGGAAAAGATGAACATGGTTGGGAATACACAAGTCATGACCTGTGGAGGAAAAAATTAATATGGAAACCCGTGTGGACTAAATACTTAAAGACAGAACATAAACAAGAGTGGGTTGATGAGAAAAAACTAGAATGGAAGGAAGAATGGAAACAGATTTGGCGCACAGAAAAGAAACAAGAATGGGCCATAGAGAAAGTACAAGAATGGGTAGAAGAAAAAGTACAGATATGGAAGACCGTTAAAACTGAAATATGGGTGCCAGTTCAGAAGAAAATTTGGGTTGAAAAGAAAAAACAAATAAACGTTCCCGTATGGCAAAATACTAAAGTTCCAGCGTGGAAAAAAGTTTACAAACCTGTATGGGAAAAAGTTCTAGTTCATCATGAGCATCATGAACACCACGATCATCACGGTTGGGATAAGTAGATAGCATGCTGGAAATGTTTTTTGTACATATAGTTATTTACTACATAGTCGTTTGTTACTTAATTGTTACCGATGATACCCAAGATATTAAGTTGTTTTTTTGTAAATATTGTTTTGGATGCATCTACTAATGTTGCGGGTATGTATTTGCCAGTGAACACTTTAGGCGTACGCCAACGCGAATGCTCTCTGTTATAGCAATTGCGAAAAAGATATATTTTCGCTTGCGAATGTTTAATTGGTTACACGTGCGCCTTCAGTGGTGAACTTTTAATATTGTATCAAGTTATATAACATTAAAAGTTCACTATGGCAGTGAAACATTACTTACCATTTATTATTTAAATTAAACAATTAGAGTTAATTTTGAAAATGTAGTGCAGTCATAATTTATTTGATTTTTACAAATGATTTATGATTTCATCATGTTCACTTGTGACGAAAACGATGAGAAAGATTTTCTATATTCTACTAAAAGTATTCTGTCTATAATATTACCATATTCTATTGTATATTTATGTGGCAATTAGATGAGAGGCGAAATCAAATTTTGAAGGTTTAACAAAATATATATAATGAGTTGAAAATTACATATTTAGATTTTAGCTAAATAATTTAATTATTCAAATTGTGTAATAAACTTTGACAGACAATTTTACTCAGATGTATTTTAAATTTCTCTGGGTACTGAACTATTTTTAAAAATTTCGCCTTTATAATTTTGTTCATGACAGACCTTAAAAAGATTATTGGAAGTATATTTTTATAGTATATGAATATTTTTGTAGAAAAGGAAAATCCTAAGATTAACAGGAAATTAATAATTATATTAATCATTGTTGTATTGTACATTATCATACACTTCGTTTCGTTTGTCTTAACCAAAAATAATTATTTATTTTTCATTAAACCGTTAGTTTGTAAAACTTATAGAGTAAACTTTTTATGGTTCATATACGATCTTTTGAAGTACAATGTTGTTTTTTATGTTTTATATAAAAATATATTAAGCAGGTTAAAGAGAATTAAAAAATAAATATATAATTGCATTTTTATTTTGCGTACCATATCATACATTTTATATCGTACATCCATACGCTACCGACTACATAAATAAATTATGCAAATGTAACGATGGAACGAATTTCTTAAATAATATTAAACATGCAACGAAAAAAATTCTGTTTCCTTCCGTATTAAATTGTATTGAATTACATACAATTGAATTTTAAAACTGAACATTTGAAGAACATTGTTGGTATTTAATACAATTTTCGTATTCATCATCGATAATTGGTTATCCTACCCAAATCTCATACAACATTATCTATTCTTTTCTTAACAATTACTTCTTTTTAAACTCCTTTATGGGGAAAACACAAGAAGGTGTAATATGGAAGGATTACTTAGTAGATAGTAAAGATAGCCACTACCTCGAATCTGAAAATTCAAATAACATTCCTTTATATTTAGAATAAAACCAAATTACAAGAAACCCCTTAAATTATTAATTTCTCACCTCTCTACGATATACTGTAGTTAAAATAAATAAAAAAATAATAATAAAAGCCTTTATTGACAATATTAATTTCTAAAATAACAAATAATCTTACATCTAAACGACACCGGTAATTAAGATTGCCTTGCAATTACTCAAAGGCCTCCCCCAGAGTACCCCATTTTTTGCGGTCCCAAGCTGTTCTGTCACTCCTGCGGCGTCCCTTACGTCATCCTCCCAGCGATGGAACGGGCGTTCCCCCCTTCTCTTTCCTTCCCTAGGGTACCACTCTGTGGTATCAGTAGCCCAATTTTCTTCCTCGCTACATGACCTGCCCATTTCCATTTTTGTTTTTTGATAAAATGAATGACATCTATAGTTTTATCAAAAAAACAAAAATACTTTAACTAACTAATAACTTTAATTAGTACTACAATATTTGAACAACAATGGCATTGTTACAAAAGATATTTCTTACCAGCGACTGTAACAGATAATGAAAATACATATATAATACGAAAGATTCTCGATGATGATTCAAATTGTCATTATAATAAACATCACACTAGAACCAAAACATGTGATATAGGATTTAGTACTTGTAATAGATTATTTAAGGTATAAAAGGTATGCATTGTGCTGACAAAAGTTTACGACAACTAAGAATTAATGAGAAGACATGTGCGCAGCTATGGGACAGTTTATTAAGGATTCTAACAGGTAATCACGAATAAAGGGTTTTATTATAAGAGTCAAGGAAGTTTTAGTAATAAATAAGAAAAGGAAATCAATGCTCATGAGTAGTTCGAGCAAACTATAAAAATGTAACATTTCTCTAACCATCTCTTATCATGGCACAAATACAACACGTTACAAAATAAAAAAAAATCAATGCACGTATTCCGATGCAAGCATTAAAACAAAATTTTAGGTAAGTATTTTTGCTAATGGATAAAAATCTTAAAGCAGATCTAGACAGAGATCTGCGGGAACTGCCGGACATCGGTGCTTACACCTTAGTCGGTACCATCTCAATTGTTTTGACAAGACATATAAAACAATAAAAAGTACGAGTCTGTACGAAATTGTTACAATTTTATTGAAGATTACAAAAAAGTAACTTGAAGTCGGGGAATGAAAGCATGTGATGTAATCGTAACTTTGTATATTGAATGACTCTAATTTGTTTTGATTATGTATTATATTGTGATTTCAAGATAAACTAGCCAAATACTATAAAAAAATTAAGTTAATTCCTACGCCATCCAGTATAAAATTCTGGAAATCATAAAAGAAACATAATCATATCCCCAATTGCTGTCGTGGAATATCCGAATTAAATAATTGTCCTGTTTTGATGTTCAATATACTTTACAGTATTGCGTAAATAAATTATAAAATCATAAATTCAAAACCCTAAAAAGGCACATTAGAATTTTGATGTGGGTTTTATTTTGATGTTGCTGTTATTTGTTAGTTGATTATTGTAAAATATAAAAGGCGGTCGAGTCCGTTTTACACGTAATAATATTACGCAAACTTTGTTTGTGTATATGATATTCATGTTCCGTAACCAATGAAAAATTGTATTAAGTAAAAATGTAAATTTCATACAATTGTCTACGCGTGAGAGTCATTTTTTTATATAACAGCGGAAAAGCCAATTTGTTTCTGTCTATGATTCATCTTCATACCTTCAGAGATTAAAGAGTGTAATATGGAGAGAGCAGCGGCCTCACTGCCGTAATAGTAACATACACCATTATGCTTCGCTTTTCTAGCAGAGATTTTGGGATCGATTTCCAGCAGAGCTAATTTAGGAAGTTGCAGTTTTTCCAGCTTTCCCCGTGGCTAGTACGACGTTGTGAGCATTATTAGATAACTTATCTCTTTCCTAGTTAGATGTTACCATTTTAGACTCTCATCAGTTACTATCAGGTGCTATCAGAATACAATCAAGCGTTAACTAAATAAAAAAAAAATTCTCAAATTTAGATATTTGATTTAGAGGCGAAAACGATTTTGCATTGCATAAAATGTTAAGTTCAAATTAAGCTTAGAAGACTGACTTGGTGAGGAGTATTTCGAATAAAAATTTAAATTGATGAAAACGCTGCGACGAATGAATTAAATATGATATTTATTAAGGTTTTCGATGTATTATTATTTTCTGACATATTAAGCAAATATCGTTATATTTTAACTGATTTATACAAAAGTTGATAAAGTATATACATAAACCTTTAAGGTAGTTTGAGATTTCAACAACATGTAGACTTTTACATTGGTGAAAACTGCATGAAATCCCTTTAGTAGTTTATCGCGAAAAGACAGTCAGAAGCGGTCTTGGGCTTTTAATAATATGAAACAATATTGTATAGTTATAAATAACTAAACAGTCTCTTTTTATCTTCTTTTCTTTCAAACATATATAAATGAATAATGCCAAACATATGCCAAAGAATGAATTCAAATAATATTTGTTGCAAAATCGTTGGAATATGAAAATAAATGTTAATTATTCAACAATTGACCATAAAACGTGCAATTACATAATGTTCATAAAATATAATTAGTAAATAGCTATTCCTAACTGATTATATTATATTTAACAAATTTAAAATGTATTTTGAAGAAATTAATACAACGTAATATTTTTATAAATTTTGGCAGTTTATTGTATACTTTTATTGCTATTGCATCACAATTTTTGGGGTACAATTTCGTTTCCGCTCCCGTTTTCAATTTGTCTTTAAATAAACCATTAAAACGATATCTATCTAGAAAAGTTAAATAAAAATTAAAAGTGCGTTCGTACAAAATACAAACGTCAGAAATGAAATTTCTTAGGCAAACTAATTTTTAATTCTTGTTTATATTTATACAAATGTAAAACTTTTGATTTTCAAGTCCTACAGGGAGGGAAAAAGGAAGATATGTTAGGACTTTAATTGTCATTTAAATATTAAGTCTCGTAAATACAAATAATTTATTGAAATCTCAAATGACGAATTGTAAATAAAATGGCGCGTGTGTTTTGTCAATATTAGATATTATTATTTAAATTTGAAATTTAGAGAAGAGTATTTATGAAATATTATTACTATATATGTTATGATAAAGAGTATATTAAATTATTAAATGACGAGTGGCAAATTAAAATGCCACATGTTATTTGTAAATATTAAAACTACCTAACCTTCGTAAAAATTAGCATTAAAAACGCTGCACATCTTCGTGACGTTAATCACGCGTTTCATCGTAAAAATGTTACCCTCATGCTCAAGTTTCAATTCAAAAATGGTAAAAATTTCATTAGTTCATAGGTGATCAGAGAAAATCATAATCCTTTTAACAACGCATTAATAATTTCACTGGTTCTGCAAATGCGTATAGGCAAAGTGATTTACATGGTATTTATCTGTTAACAGCCTCATTGGTCTAGTGGTTAGCATGTACGACTTCGACGGTCTTGGGTTCGAGTCCCGGATCGGGCCAATTCGAAATCTATATTGACTTTTCTATTAAGATTTTTTCAATATTTGCCCGAAGTTGGGAAAAATTTGGCGGTGTGATCCACCCCCGTACCTCGGAGAGCACGTTAAGACATCGGTCCTGCGCCTGATCTCTCTCCGGTCGTGTCGGATAGCCGTCACGTCTGATTATGAGAGTGAAGGAATAGAGAGTACACTTGTATACTATGCCTGCCAATCCGGAGTGGAGCAGCGTGGTGAATCTATGCTCTAAAAACCTTCTCTCATAGAAGTGAGGAGGCCTGTGCCCAACAGTGGGACATTAATGGGCTGCTACTAACTTTACATACTTATCTTTTACAGATCATCACTGCTTTGAAATAACTGTTTCATTACTGGTAAGATGTGGTTAACGAAAATAAAATAATAACGATATCTTGATAAGTCTTTGCATGATTTAACTTGGCAAATAGGTCTATTACATAAACATTGTTGTCACGTTTAGTGCATCGATAGAAACCTAAACGCACGTGTATGTCACTGAATATAACCCGCACACGGGATTATGTCACAGTTATTTGCATAACTTTCACTCCTCGAATAAAGCGGGTATAAATAATTAAAGGTAAATATATCCACGTAGCTACTAAATGGTACAGATCGCGGAAAATTGTTACGTCGGGATGAGCAGGATCCTCAGCAGTGCAGCTTATAAGAAAATAAAAAGTGAGTGCGTACAAAGTACATATATCAGAAGTGAAACTTCTTTGGCAAAGTAATTTTTAGGTCTTGTTTATATTTATAAAAATCTAAAACTTTAGATTTCCGAGACTTATAGGGAAAGAAAAAGGAAGATATGTTTGGAATTTAATGAATTTAATTGTCATTAAAAGTGTCGAATTTAATACATATATTTTATTAAAATCTCAAATGACGAATTGTAAATGAAAATGCCACGTTGTTTTTGGTACAATATTACAAGTTATTAATTAAATTTTGTATTTGAATTTTAAATTTAGAAAAGAGAATTTACGATTATTTTATTTTATGATAAATAGTATATTCAATTGTTAAATGACGAGTGGCAAATTAAAATGCCACATGTTATTTGTAAATATTAAAACTACCTAATCTGCAAACCCTCGGAAAACGCAAAAAAAACGCTGCAGTCTTCGTGACGCTAATCACGCGATCCATCCGTAAAAAAATTACCTAAAGAAGTTTCACTTCAATATTGTATGCAATTCACACGTGACAGAGGTGTTCGCTTCAAGAAAATGTGAGGAATTAAAGAAACGAAATGAAATTTCGGAAAGAGAATAATTGTAGGATTTAATAGCGATTTAATTCTAATGGTACGAAGCAGAGCACAAAAAGAATTTATGTGTCTCTTTACTGTCGCTCTTTCGTTTTATCGTTTCCGTTTCATCGACTTTCAAATCACAACAATGTTGAAGATGTGTTTCACCTGTAATCTCACCTGATGGTAAGTGATGAAACAGTCTAAGGCGGAATCATGGCAAATGGGTAAAAGACTATTGATGAAACGGTCTATGATGGAATATTGGGAAATGGGTAAAAGACAATTGATGAAACGGTCTAAGATGGAATCATGGGAAATGGGTAAAAGACAATTGATGAAACGGTCTAAGATGGAATCATGGCAAATGGGTAAAAGACAATTGATAAAACAGTCTAACATGGAATCATGGCAAATGGGTAAAAGACAATTGATGAAACAGCCTAAGATGGAATCATGGGAAATGGGTAAAATACAATTGATGAAACAGTCTAAGATGGAATCATGGGAAATGGGTAAAATACAATTGATGAAACAGTCTAAGATGGAATCATGGGACATGGGTAAAAGACAATTGATGAAACAGTCTATGATGGAATCATGGGAAATGGGTAAAAGACAATTCATGAAACAGTCTAAGATGGAATCATGGGAAATAGGTAAAAGACAATTGATGAAACAGTCTATGATGGAATCATGGGAAATGGGTAAAAGACAATTGATGAAACAATCTAAGATGGAATCATGGCAAATGGGTAAAAGACAATTGATGAAACAGTCTAAGATGGAATCATGGCAAATGGGTAAAAGACAATTGATGAAACGGTCTAAGATGGAATCATGGGAAATGGGTAAAAGACAATTGATGAAACGGTCTAAGATGTAATCATAGGAAATGGGTAAAAGACAATTGATGAAACGGTCTAAGATGTAATTATGGGAAATGGGTAAAAGACAATTTATGAAACTGTCTAAGATGGAATCATGGGAAATGGGTAAAAGACAATTGATGAAACAGTCTAAGATGGAATCATGGGAAATGGGTAAAAGACAATTTACAGCTTGTGGTTTTTAGGCAGCATCATACAGAACGCAACTTACTTTTAGACATGAAACTAGCCATGGTTGTATCCAGACGCAGGCAAATTAGTAAATGAAGTTTTTCCCTACTGGAAATCGAACCCAGAACATCAGCTAGTGACGAGACACTAGCACCATTGTGCCACCAATTGATGTTAATCCCGGGTAATCCCGGGTAATCCCAGGTAATCCCGGGTTTATTTTTGCAATTTTTTAATAGACATTTCCTATTAGTTATGCTTGAGCTTTTTAAAAGACTTATTTTAACCGTTACATGTTAATGCAGGTTTTTTTAATAATAATTAATGAAGTGCAGCAGCAGTACAACGCCCTATATATATATATACTCGTATATAAATCGCGTGAAATGTATAAATGTATTTTTCTAGTAATTGATTTTATTTATTTACTAACAACGTCCCGCGGTTTCACCCGCGTAGATACCGATCTATTAGTTAACATAAAAGTTTTATATCACTTATTTTTTAATAACTTCCTTTCTAATTATTAGATCCACACTAATCTTCATAATCTAATCAATATGCAGATTTTACTTAACAATATTTTTAAAATCGTAACATCATTTACTCTCAATATCCGACGTTACTAAATTTAAAACAACTTTAAAAGTATTGAAAGAATTTTTTAAATCAGTTCTGTAATTTTGAGCTTGATTATTATAAATTGTTAACAATAAAAACTAAAATCAAAATGCAAAACATTCATATTTAATATTTGAGAGATTTATTTGTAATAGTATATTGTCGCAGAACTTCCCTATACACAACATTTAACACTCGGAAGTCCGACTCGGGATACATTATTTTCTTTAGATTGAGATTTTTAATATCGTTATATCTTGGAATGTCCGATTTTAATAATTCGAAAGTATTTTACAGGTATTGAACAGTCTTTATCTATAAATATTTAATATGATAAAGTGGTATGAATAATATATAGTTTGATTATTGTCGGCACTTCTATTAACTTTTAAAAATTCAAAAAAGTAGTTACAGTTAAATAACTACAGCAGTTCGGCATATGGTAGCACGGACTATTTTGTAGATATTAATACGTTCTACAATATTGTAGAACACTTTTTTGTTCCATCTTCAATAGTTTCCGCAGCGCACGCGATAACAGAGTTTTTGTTTCACAATTTAGGTTACATTAATATGCATTTTTCTTAGGGATCCTTATTTTTTTTTGAGAATGCAGCTTTCACATGAAAATTTTTTTCAATCGGTCTAGTAGTTTTTGTGTGAAAACATTACATATATACATATAATATGCAAATGTTAAATATAATATGTAAATATTTCCTATGAGGTAAATCGCAACTTATTCTAATAATTTTACGAGGCACAGGTTCTCAGGATACGCGGGTTTCATGACTTTCAAAATTATGAATAAACTAAGAATATTAAATATATTGTAAAAGAGCTTTACATTTTTAAACGTTCATACTCTAATCTTAAAATATATTAAAGTTTATATAATAATTTTGTTTCTTAAAACGATATCTCGGTATCACGATAACAATTGCTTTACTATATGTACATTTCATTAAGTTTTTTGATGCAGCCTTTGTAGTTTTTGGTATAATATACATATAATATATTCCATAGACCATTGTGGCCTAGTAGTGAGACGCGTGGATTTTCTTTTAGAGATATCACGGGTTTGAAATCACAGCAGTTAGCATACCGTTAAGTTTCTCTTGATAAAAATGAAAATTACGTGCTTACGTAGAAAACATCGTGAGGAAGCCTGTATATCCCGGGAGTAATTCCGGGGTATGTGTGCCTGCCAACCCGCGGGCTATGCTCTAAAATCTTTCTCCATTGAGTGAGTAGGCCTGTGCCCAGCAGTGGGACTTTAATACGCTAACTGCTTACCCTCTTTTTATAGAAGACATTGCGTGCTAAAAACAATAAGCCAAAGTGCTCAATTTTATCTCAATAATGTATCTGCAAAGAACAATACACAGTTAAAAGACTAATTTGATAGACAGAATTTTAGTTGTAACTCTCTGGCCAAGGTAAAAATAATCTTGAATCAAAAAGACAGGAAGCCAACGCAATTTGCATTGTTTCCTTAATTCTATGCATTCGATATACAAACTTGTATGAGTATATATTAGATTTGAAATCTTATAACTGATTGGAAACAACACCTTGAAAACTGCTCGTCTTTATAGTTTTGAGAACTTTTGTAATATATTTATTGCTGTAATTACAATTAGAACTTTGTAATTTTTTATATGCGCTTAATATATTTCAAAATTAAAATATTTACATCGATTTTAGGATAGTTTCTACTTCATAGTTTCCGTGATCAGTAAAGTCTGCCCTTAAATAGGAAAGATGTAAAGGTTTCGGTGGAGTTCAATTTGTAAAATACTAAATATGTAAAAAATAGTGTGGTTTTATAAAACCACGACCCAAATGAAATAGTTGACATGAGCCATGGGCATTGCTATGTTGGCCCTCGCTGCTCTGCTGATCGCCTTTCACTTTATCCCCATTCAGCGGTCGGCTGTAACGAGACACGCGATAGATAGACGAAGTAAATTGAGGCAATGTAAAAAAAAGATTAACTTTTTAGAAAATATAAATATATTACAAGTAATTTAGTTAAGCCTTAGGTTGTCATTTCGTTATACAACCTTTGGATTGATGGTAGGGGTGGATCTCTCGTTCCCCACCGTCATTAGATTGATGGCGAGTAGCGTGAGAGCATGGTATACGGTGCTCACCTTCTGGCAGGATGTGATGGAAGGAAATGGCGAAACGGTGGAGAAAGACGGACGCGACCGCTTCGACCGTTCGCACGAGAAGGCCGGGCGAGCCATTCCGTCCTTAGTGGTAACCTTTGCGTAAGGGAATCGGGGTCCGTTGCCCATCAGGGATAGGTCCCGCGAGGGGGTTAGTGGCTTGCCAGGTGCTCCAGGCAAGCCACCTTCGGAGTAAGTTATTAGTTATTTAGACCGAGTTGGGCCTAAACAGGCACATTGCTGGCGGGGTTGCGGATCGCGTTCTCGAGATGACCTGTCACCGAGTGTTGTATGAACACCGATGGATTTTAGTCGCTATGTGTCCGGCATAACCTGGAACACCCTCTCGAGTATTCCATGTATCCAAGAGGATTTCCGAGCTTAACAAAACCCCTTGTTTGAATAATGTTACAAACTACTTTTCAACTACAATTTTATAAATAAGTCACGATGTTCAATTGTAGTTGAATCTATTGCTCAAAATATTAACTTTTTTTAGCAAAGTAAATATATGTATATATGTAGATGTAGTGAAAGTGAAATATATATTAGTTACATCTTTGTATTTACAGAAACGTTCAATGAACGTGTAATCCGGTTAAATGTCAAAA
Source organism: Elymnias hypermnestra (assembly GCA_015832385.1). Lineage (NCBI taxonomy): Eukaryota > Metazoa > Arthropoda > Insecta > Lepidoptera > Nymphalidae > Elymnias > Elymnias hypermnestra. The sequence continues at coordinate 76,068 of JACTOM010000048.1, read as the reverse complement.
TAAACAAGAGATTGACTCTCTTTCCCATGAAATTATATATTTAAAATGGTTCACTCCAATAAATAACAAGCAGTCACAAGATTAAATAACAGTTGTCGAAAACCTTTTTAAAAAGTCTATGTCATTAAATATAATGTTTGAAAATAAATGTATTACTGTATCATTAAGCTCTAATTGTTATTTTTAATTATTACTAGTGACTGGTGGGAGGCTTCGGCCATGGCTGGTACCGTCAAAGATGTGCCGCTAAACAAAAAGTTTCCATACTGGTACGACGCTATATAGACAGAAAAATATCCTCTTACCAGGTTTACGCCTTATCATCTTGGCCTGTATCATCGTTAAAATCAGTCGCGTTTTCAGCAAAGTGGTAACCTTTCAGCAGCAATAAAAAAAAAGACGTATGAAAATCTGGTCAGTAATTTATCGCGAACACAAAGCTAGACAGCAGCGGAGGAAAGTAACGCTTTATAATATGTATAAGGAAGTGTGTAACGCCTTATTAGTGTCGCATTGCTTGGCACTAGTCTTCTCACTCATAGGATACAAGGTTTGCAGTTAAAAGATTGGTAGTTACTTTTTTTAACTTACCTAACTATATAGGTTATCGGGATTGTTAAAAAATGTGCACTACACGTTCAATGCGTTTTATTTACGAAACGAGCTTTCTCATTTCGCGTGTACACTGCGCTCTTGTCTCCTTAAATTACGTTACGTAAAAATTGTGCATTACATAAAACACGAAACATATTATATGGCGCCTGTTGAAGGATTTGAAGTCCGTATGGTCAATCACTGCAACCTTAATTGTTAAGTAATGACGTTCTGAAACAGGACAATTACCGTCGGACATACATAAAAAGCCATGTCGTCAATATATTCCGCAATCAAATCCTGTGTAAAAATATGTTCATTAATGTGAAAATTAACAAATATTATACAATTTAATCGTAAAAAAGAAAGAATGGAACTGTGGAGATACACCTAATCGAAATCAGCGCGTTTACACTCGGAGCTCGCGCAAAAGATAAGAAGATATAAAATTGGAAAGCTAAGTTATCTATTTTAAGTATTATTAGTCACCTGTTTTTAGTAGTGTTCAGGGTAATATTTATCTCCTATTACAATTCATGATAATTGGTGGAATAGTAAAACAGAGCAGTGCTGTTTAAAGATCAATAATTATTTATCTATCTCCTAACGGCTTCGTGTCATTACAGAATACAATACAAGTAGCGTTTGTGGTGTATTTTTGTTAATTTATACCTGAAACATCCAGAAAATATATTTCCCTTTATTGTCTCAGGCTGGAAGGTAAACACCTAGAAGTTTCCGGCGAAGCGTTTAGTCTTATAACGTCCCCTATTTACTAAGTTACTAAGAGCCAATTAACGTCCTACTACTGGGCACAGGTCTCCTCACTCATCTGAGGGAGGGCTTATAGAGCATAGACACACCACGCTGCTCCATTGTGGATTGGCAGGCATAGTACACAAGTGCACTATCTATTCCTTCACTCTCATAATCCGATGTGACGGGAATCCGACATGACCGGATATCCGGCATAACGTGCTTGCCGAGCACCGAGGGTGGATCACTCCGCCAACTTCTCAAATATAAAGATAATCTTAATAGAAGACTCAAGATTAATTTTTTAATTGGCCCGACGCGGGATTCGAACCTAGGACCTCATGTCTGTAGTTGAACAAGCTAATCTCTAGGCAAATAAGGCAGTCAACTATTTAGTAGTGATAGTCAAAATAAACTGCCTCATTGGTCTAGCATGTTCAAATACAGACATGATGTCCTGAGTTCGAGTTCCAGGTCGGGCCAATACGAAAATTGGTCTTGAGTCTTTTGTTAAGATTTTCTCAATATTTGACAAGTTGGCGGTGTGATCCACCCCCGTGTCTCGGAGAGCACGTTAAGCCGTCGGTCCTGCGCCTGCCCTCTCTCCGGCCGTGTCGGAATCCCGTCACATCGGACTATGAGAGTAAAGGAATAGAGAGTGCACTTGTGTACTATGCCTGCCAATCCGCAATGGAGCAGCGTGGTGGGTGTATGCTCTAAAAACCCTCGCTCCTCGGAGTGAGGAGGCTTGTGCCCAGCAGTGGGACGTTAATGGGCTGCTACTTACTTTTAGTCAAAATAAAATCGACAGAGCTGTTTCGGAAATTGACGGAATAAACTGGATTCCATGTGCTTGCGGAAAATTTGGGATATAAGAAGCCAAATTCGATAAAAGCCAAAGACGGACAGAAATTGAAATTAAGGGTCAAGTATTTTAGTACACAAGAAGTGAAAGTGACTAAAGTTTACAAAAATCGGATCAGCGCACAAGATCTATACTTGAAATCAACAGATATACATTCACGACACGTCCGCGCGTACTGTCCTTTTCTCTCCATATGTCTGTACATTTAATTCTTAATTACGTGTTTCTATAATTCCCTCACGCTCTCACTCACGCCCTCTATTTAAAAACTGTTACCCAACAGTTTACATTTAAATAGTTATGCATGAAATCAAATCAATACAAACCATTTCTTTTATCAAGTAATAGCTGAACTAGCGACTTCGTCTGCGTGGAATGTTTTTTGGTAGCATTTTGATTGATTTAGACAAATTATTTTACAAATAAAACATACCTGCACTGACCTTTGAGGGTGGAATTTCCTAAAATTAACTTTTGATAGATCCCGTTATTTAAAAAAAATAATTCTGACCCAGTTTGACACACCATGTACGATATAGTTTGTAAATCCGAGGTTTGAATTTTTTTATGTGAAAATTTGATTTTTTTAAATGAACACCCCCGCAACCCCCCTTGCGGGTAGAATTTCGCAAAAATCCGTTCCTAGGTGACCTCTACTCGGCAAGAGGAATATTCCTACCAAATTTCAAGTCTTTCCGCCTTATGGTTCCAGAGATATCGTGATGAGTCAATGGATACCTGGATATCTTTTATATACATATAGACAACTGAGACTGTATTGTGTGAGACTGTACTGGCATATCCAGTACAGGTACACACACAGTACCTGAGAAATAAAGATTAATACTATTATCATATTTATAATGTCGCAAATCTGTCTATATATTACTTCATAGATTTCAGACTCCTATCAAAAATCAATTTATCGTTCAAAACTACATTCGCTACAATATGTTCTTTATTTTTACATGCCATGGTTTAACTGCGATATTGCTCAACGACAAGTGATAACTCTGCAGAAGATTACAGTCATACCTGCAGAAGATACCTGGATATCTCTTATATAGATATATAGATATATATTATTTTTTTGCATTTCGAATGTCAAATGTAATAATTTTATCATATTATTTCCAAGACAGAATTTATGTTAAAGTACGACTAAAAGTCAAAAGTTCCTTGTTCTGAAAATAATCCCATAAAATCGGGTTTCACTTTTTTAAACTTTAATTTGTTTAAATTTAAATTCTTTCACTCACAAGCTTTATACGTTTTGGTGTTAGATATATAATAATATTTATTAGTTTCTTAAAACCCATTGATTATTTGTAAATATGTATTATATAGTTCTAAAGTAAGTAAGTAGTAGCACATTAACGTCCCACTGCACGGGTCTTCTCACTCATATGAGAGAGGGTTTTTAGAGCATAGACCCACCTCGCAGCTCCACTGCGGATCGGTAGGCATAGTACACAAGTGCACTCTCTATTCCTTCACTCTAATTGTCTGATGTGATGACAATCCGACAAGAACGGAGAGAGATCAGGAGCAGGACCGACGGCTTAACGTCCTCTCCAAGGCACGTAGGAGGATTACACCGCCAACTTCCCAACTTCAGACAAATATTGAGAAAAGATCGATATCGAATTAGCCCGACTCGGGACTTGAATCCAGGACCTCATATCTGTAGTCGAACATGCTTACCACTAGACCAATGAGGCAGTTTATGTTGTTTAATTATGTACAAATTAGGCAGAGTAAGTGATGATATGATCTAATATAGTAACACGCTAAGCTACTGAAAGTAATATCTAATATAAATAATAAGCTGACTTACCTCTTTAAGTTTTTTACAAAGTAGTGCAAGAAAAAGCCTTTCATGTGAGAATATTTACCAGAAGGAGTTTTATTAGTAAATTATAATTTTTTTCTGATTGTGATATCAATTGACGGTCAATGATAATACAGTCTAAAGTGGAAGCATGCTAATCCGGTAAGAGGTTATGTATTCTCTACAATACAATTAAATAAATTATTTATAATGTTTTTCCACATGAAAGTATTAAATACGTTTCATAAATTGTTTACAATTAAAAATACAAATTTTAATGCAGCTTTATTTAGTTAATATAGGGACTGTACCTGAACTAAATTAAATCTGCATTTCAGTTCTCCAAGTGATTCAAGAAACTTTTAATTTCCTAAATTTGTTGTTTGGGAAATGGAAGCGTAGTATTTACTTGCATCATTACGCCAACAAGGCCGTATTTAGTGGATTTGTACATTTAAAAATTTATAAAATAGCAGCTCGTACATTTTCTAAGAAGTAATGTATCACACGATAAAATTCACTGCCTATAATGATACTTGTTTGTTTATGTAACACCGACATCTCGCTAATGCCTTTAGCAACTTGAATACTTGAGGCACTAGAAATACTCAGGACAAGATTTTTCCACGCCCTCGTACTTTCTTACCGTTTCAATGTCCGTGTTTTAATTGATTTCTCTTTAAGTAGGAAAGCAGTTATATAATTTGTTAATGTTTTGGTAAAAACATGGTATGAACGAAAACCAGTATTATGTTTATCAGCGATTAGCTAGCAGCCACTTCATGTATTTATGACCCTAAAAGGCGACCAACATACAAAAAAAGCTTTTGCTTGGGATGTCTTAGGAATAAAAAGAAGTTCTACAATTAAAACCATTTTTTTTTTTAATTCTCTACATGTTTACTTTTAATTTTCGCAAAAAATAACCTAAAATTCGTGAACTTCGATATTTTTACTTTGTCTATGAGTTGATTATTTTTTTCGTTTTTAAAAATGTACATGTGTCAGTTTTTAATTTCACAAAAAACACCTTCATTATTAATTATGACATTACAATGAGGCATAACACTAAAAATCTCTTAGAAATCAAGACCTTGATAATAGTTTTCTTTCCCTTACGTTATTGAAATATATTTAAATCATGACTATTTATTCGGGATATTTCTTATAAGTAGTGCATTACTTAGAAATATTTAAGTCTATTTCGCAACACTGTCCGTTAGCAAAGTAACTCTGTATGATAAAGGTATTATTCACCTTACGGTGCACTGAATTTATAAGGAGATTTTACAAACTCAATAAAATGCAACCGTAATATGCTTTCAAAATAAACTGTTAAAAGCAACTTTCAGATCAGCAGGATGTCCGTTTATCCGAATAATTTCATTTTTTATGTGCAGTTTTGATAGGTCGTTGAACCCGTGACTTCACGATATGGCAGGAGATTGTGTTTATTGCGAATTGCTTGGAAATCTTGTATACAGAAGTACATTTACCTCTTTTATCCAGACTCTTCAACATCTTTGACGACCTCGCTGAGGTAAAAGTGCAAGTGCATATCGTTTGTGCTGGAAAGAGGTTTCATTCCCGGCAGGACAAGTTTTCCAAATGTGTATTGAAGAGAAGCTTTTTTAGGAGCACGAGGGTAAATTTTTTATGGATGAAATGCGTGATTAGCGTCTCGAAGATGTGCAGCGTTTTTATGCAAATTCGTTGGAAGGTTATAAAGTTTTAATATTTACAAATAACATGTGGCATTTTATGTACAACTAGTCACCTAATAATTTAATATACTATTTTTCATAAAATTTCAGAAACAAAATTTACTTAATAACTTGTATTATTGACAAAAAACACGAGGCATTTTTATTTACAATTCGTCATTTGAGATTTCAATAAATAATTTGCATAAATTAACGACGCTTTTAATATTTTAGTGACAATTAAATTCCTAATATATTTTCCTTTTTCCCTCCCTATGACTCGCGTAAATGTAAAGTTTTAGATTTGTATAAATATAAATAACACTTAAAAATTAGTTTGCCACAGAAGTTCACTTATAACGTGTGCTTTGTATGCAAGCACTTTTTTTTAAATTTTCTTTACCTGTATTGGTGAGAACAGAAAAAATACGTAAGTATTCTTGGCCCATTATGATTGGGCTATTATTATATTTTATTATTATGAGTTTATTTCAATATTTCTACTTTTGAAATTCAAGCTTAATGCAATCGCACCATATTTGAGCATCAGTATAGTTTAATATTTTCCTCGCCGGAGCTACTGTTTAATATTCCAAGGTTAGTCACGTTATTAGCATAGCACATTTCGAAAAAACCATGCAGCCGCATAGCAAATGGAGATCTACCTATTCACAGTGCGTTCTCACAGTTTCACTGCAAGCAATTGACGAAGCGAGAACGAATAATCGCTGACTCAAGTTAATTCTACTTAATAATACAATTTTTATTTCCGCCGAGTTTATGTAAAAAAAAACTTTCACTTTGAACATAGTGTTTATTACAACTGACATAAGTACGTTATAATGGTGAGCGTGTAACCGAAGTGAGCAATTTACGTGGACCATACGACACCAGAGGCGTTTTATTAAATAATAGTTATTAGTGAACGCTTTTCTAACTTTATATAACCAGGTTTTTTCTTTTTTTATTTCATTTAACAATGATTACATTTTCTTTTTATCGTGTCGCTGCATTGACCTCTGACATGGTGGTCAGAGCTTGTTCTTAGGCTTTTTTTATACATTATCAGTTATTTAGTATTATAGTCGCGATTATTTTATTTGTTTATTTATTATATTATATATCTAAATCTATTTGGTTATTATTCGTTATTTTCTTTTTTATTATGTTTGCTACCTTTTACCAAGTTTTTTAGATTTCTTGGTTTTATTTCATCATTTATTTTTAACTCCACGTTATTTCTTTCTATAGCAAATCTCGGGCATTCTGTTATTAGGTGTAATATGTTTTCTATCTTTTCTGGTTCGCATTTTTATTCTGGGCTGTTTTTTCTTTTGTATTTATAAAGACAATCAGAAAATCCACCATGTCCCCGTAGAATTTTTTGTTTTTATTACTGACAGATTAGCGCTTGACTGTGATCTCGCCTGATGGTAAGTCTCAGTCTAAGATGGAAGCGGGCTAATCTGTTAAGAGGTGATATACCCTTACGGTTTCTACACAGCATCGTACCGGAACACAAATCTCTTCGTTTGGCGGTACGTTTTTGCTGGTAGGGTGGTAACTAGCCACGGCCGAAGCCTCCCACCATTCCAGACTCAGACAAATTAGAAAATACAATTTCCTAAATTCGTCCTACCGGGGATCGAACCCGGGACCTTCGCTAGCAAAGCGAATACTCGCACCACTGCGCTAGCGAGGCCGTCGAATTTGCGTTATAGTCAAGTCAGTTTTTAAGGTCCTACTTATTTTGTAGGCTGGTAGTATGTCGGGTAAAAAAATTTTTGTTATCTGAGCTGTCGCGCCTTGAGTATATCAAAATTGCCAGATTTCCAGGGTGTCCACCCTAATCATTCTTTTAATGTTTGAAAGTGGATATGCCTCGTAATAAGCCTTGGTTTGCTTATATTTGGCTAAATAATCTGTTCTTTCGTTGCTTTCATTGTCAGTTGTCTGGCCGTGCAAATTTACCACCGGTTCAAAAAGTTGAACCCGTTGAGAAGAACCCGACAAGAAACTCAACGGTTACTCTTTTAAGATAGTATATGTTACAATGTGTAATATTTTGCTTCTGTGTACAACTGGAATCAAGTCCAAACATTTAACCGCTTAAATAATCTTTAAAATTATAATATGTCTTTTGTAAAAGTGTTTTTGACATATTTTGTAAAATTATGCGGAAGAAAATCTAAAACTGATTGCGGTATCTTATTAAAAATGCACAGGGGATTACAAGTCTTTTTTATTTCTTGTATTAAAATCTTAAATTAAATTAGTACATACTACCTTATATATCACAAAAGCAAACTTTGTATCAAAAAAAGTATATTATTTTTATTTTTATCTAATAATATAAACGAAAAATTATAAAATATACATAAATTAAGAAAAAAACATCTCATATATAGCTCAATATTAAATGAAATTGAATTAAGTGGTAAAGTTTTTTGTAAAAAGTAGTCATCATCTGTGTATTTTACATTGTGTCGTCCCTAATTTTTTTCTACTTTTTAGTGGTGGTGGTTATTATAAATACAGTATCAACTATTTGTAAATAATCAAAATTTTGGTTTGGAATATCATAAACCGTACAATCTCCTACGTGCCTTCTCCAATTCACATGACACTAGCGAAGTTGCATGTGCCTTGTCACAACTGAAAGCCAAATATTAGAAGAAGTATATATATTGCATACTTACATGCCCGAAAATTCCCGATTGTCAAAATTGATCTAATAAGATCAATAACATTGTAAATAATAAACACTGTATTTATAAAAAAAAGTGCGTGATTTCAATGTACATAACCTAGAATCACTTCTTTGGCAAACAAATTTTTAAGTCTTGTTTATATTCATACAAATCTAAAATTTTACTTTTCCGGGACTTAGGGAGAGAAAAAGGAAGATATGTTATGAGTTTAATTGTCATAAAAATATTAATAGTGTCGAAAATTAATAGATATAATTTATGGAAATCTCAAATGACGCCTTGTAAATAAAAATGCACGTGCTTTTTGTCAAAAGAGGGAATTTACTAATGTTATTTGTACCTATTAAAAATGCCTAACCTTCAAACGGATTAGCATAAAAAAACGCTGCACATCTTTCTAGGGTTAGTTTGGGTTAGTTTCTAGGGTTAGTTTGGCTCTGGGATCTTTGGCCAAACTGCCAATAGGCTTTTGAGTTGACGTGTATAACTGCCCATAGAAATTCTCGATTACCCTCAAAATCTCAAGTCTAGACGTAAAGACTGTTGTCACTGTAAGTCTTCAGCCTCGTCAGCTGGCAACAACACCTGTATGGCAGCAACACCTGTACTGCTCGATGGTGTCTTTTATGTGTTCTGTGTTAAAGTGTCGCATATCACGGATTCGTGATTTTGAGACCTGCCTGTAAATCTGCCTGTATCTGGACGCGTCTCCTGTAGACTGTAACCTCATTTTCTGTCTTTGGTCCATGAGGTTGAGAGTTTGGACCGAGAACCTCTTGGTTATCTTTTTACGGCTCTTAAAATATTTAGTCCCAACCGTATGGATAGTTTCCACAAGCGTATTGTATATCTCATGCACTGATTCGCAATTCTCAAGGCCTTCGAAGCGGTTTTGCAGCTCCAGCTGGAAGTTTTCGGGGTTGTGAGAGTAATGGAATATAAAGTGCTCTTGTGTACTTTGCCTGCCAGAATTGGAACAGCGTGGTGGGTATATATCATATGAGTGAGGAGGAATGTGCCCTACAGTAGATTGATAATGGACTGCTACTTACTACAGGTTTTAGTAAAAGTACCTGCAATAAAGATTTTATTTATTTATTTTTTAACATTTTATTTTTCACGATTATAAATCAATATTTATGAGGCAGTCACTTTAGAGTCTAGGCGCTTGAGTTGCCTGCGGCGACGATTACACTTACGATATAATCGCGATGTTATCCTAACATGTCCCGACCTCACTTACGTCATTCTGAATGCGACCTCACACGTGTAGTTTCCGTATTTACGTAATTTACCCCTGCAGCAGTACGCACGGTTTCAGATTCTGAATTGATTTGGAACTGTGTTTAATGTTAAAAACAATTTCATACGTAATATGCACATACCCATCCACACCCGAAATAATATCACGTACTAATATTATACAACAAATACATATTTCCCACATATCTTAACGAAAAACGACAGTAAAAAGGGACAGACTAATAAGATAATTCATAAGATTTAAAACGTTCCACTTTATATTTTTTTTTTACTTTTTATGTGTGATGCTTGATTTTAAAACAATTTTAAGTAGGAATTTACCTTAATGTGTTTTATATTACTCATTTTAAATGGTACTGCGACAAGAGACCCATTCCTCATATTTTCCGTGAAGTAACAAGGTTATGCAACATTATTTGATAGGCGAGATATTTTGATATGACGATATTTCTTTATATTTGTACATAATGGTGTGTAAAATTGTTTGAGATATAAAATAACAGCTGTAAGCACTTTTTTCTCTTTAAACTATTCTCGCCTTTTGTAAAAAAGTAATATTAAAATGATGTTAAAACCAAATTGTTTCCAAAAAATTGTTTTTATTTATATATCCTTTGTCGCTCAGTGTAATGTATCTTTTATTAGTGAAAAAAATTTTGAAATCGGTCCAGTGGTTTTTGTGTGACAACGTTACAAAAACATAAATGTTTCCTCTTTATAATATTAGTATAGATTGAAAATTTGAACACAACACATATGGGGAGAGTGTAAACAAGAAGTTTAAATTGGAAAAGGAGTTATTAATCCTTGGCATTATAATCATAAGCAATATGATATAACCTCGACTCACAATATTTTAAAAATCGCTAACGCCACCTTCAGTATTTCTGTAGTACTTTGAACTCACCAAGTGCAGTAATAAATGGACGTGTGCTTGCGATATTCTACTTTAGCCTTTCTACAAGATGGCGTTAAGTGTACATAAGTTTGTAAATGTAGATAGACGAAAACACATTTTCCATTGTTCCAACAGGCTTGAAATGTAATTGTAAATATTCCATTAAAAGGATGGTATTAACAAAAACTAGAAAGTAATTTCATTAATATAGAATAGAAAAGTAGTATGGAAAAAATTGGAACATATTTTTTTATTGGTGGTTCAATTCCTACTTGTACTCACACTCCCGCTCTATATTATTTAAATTTTCAATCGTTAATTTATTTATTTTACAAAATTCATAGCCGTGTTAGAACTAACATATAATCTAAGTAAATTAACTTAAGGCCAATGTGTGTGTGTGTAGTATGTGTTATGTAATGAAAAAAATACAAATACACGCTCCCTACTCACTATTTAAATTCATTAATTTTACTAATTCATTTTTAAACTTTAGTTTGTTGCTGTGGAAGATATCGACATCAGAGTAATATTTGTTATAATTTCTTTGAATGCGGCAAATTTAAATAAAGACGAGTGGCAAATTAAAATGCCACGTGTTATTTGTAAATATAAACTACCTTAATCAATAAAATAAATAAAAAACCTTTAAACGAATTTGCATACAAAACGTTGCATATATTCGTGACGCATCACACGTTTCACCCGTAAAAAAATTACTCTGATACCCCTAAAGAAACTTCACTTCAAAACTACCTATAATTTTATATCAACTAGTTATGTTTCTAAGTTAATCAATAAAGTCATTTAAGTAATTGTATGGAATAATATAGGAATTTTAAAATGTCATAAATAAACTTGTATTTAATGAAAATAAGATAAATTCTGCGAACATTGCCAGACATTATAATACAATTATATATTTAATTTGCATGACAAGTGTCGTAGTAAGGTTCAATCTTAATATGCTATTATCACGACATCGCATATTGTATGTAATATATCAGTTATGAAAATAAAACATTATTCTATTTAAAGGGGCCAACTGTCTTTAATAATACAAATACATGAATTACTCTTTGTAGGTTAAATATGTACATATTTTTTTTTAAATAGTGTTGCGAAAAGCAATGATTTCTAATAAGTTCTTTTGTTATAAATATATAAGTCCACTCCCTACTGTATTAACGGATCATATTATTACGATAGGTTTTATTTATAGAAAAGAATCGCAAACTTTTTCTACCTACAATTAAACTGATGAAACTGAGAAATTTCTAGGAGCAAGATTGTTGTCAGCCCTTATTACTCATTAAAGATAAAAAACCTTCATCGGCAATTGAAGATCTTTTTGAAATCTTCTGGACAAATAAAACCCACACAGCATTCCTTTTATACCATTATAACCTTATAGGTACACAAATTCACATTGTTAATCAGAACATTAACAAGCCACTAGGTAGTTGTTTACCGGTTGCCATTGTATATTCTTCAATTTAATAAAATTAGTTATTAAACCTTTCAATACATTTCAATGGATTTATAATTATTATTTGTTAAAATTCAAATACATTTTATTCAACTTGCATTGAATGACACTGGTTGCAATTGACTTAATTTTTTTTTCTATTAGATTTAAATTCAGCTTTTTATTTCTTATTACCACTTAAAATAATGCATTGTTAATTGTGGGTATTAAGCAACTAAATTAACACGATGTAAGTAAAGAGACTTCAATGTGCATCGGAAATGAAGAACGACATTTCATTATGCTCTGAACTAACAAACGCCAGCAAAGATTAAGCACAGTCGCAGTGCAACTAATTTACTAATTGAGTTGAGTAGTAAGTGCTGCTGCCTAGTCTAAAGACTAACGACTAACATAAAATAAACTAAGCAAAAGTTTACATGTTAGTTAGTTTCTTTGGATATTGTTTTAAATGATTAAAATGTTGAGTTACTTGATCACATTCGTATGTTTTACTTACAAATTATAACTTAATATCTTTTAATTTCATGTAAGATAATTAGATGGCATTACGAGCCAAATATTTAATTTACTTGGTCTTTAAGGAAAGGTCAGTCTTGTGAACTATTTGTATATTTTACAGTTTGTTTGCGTCAAGAATGCAGTGAGTCATTGTTCTAGCCCCGCCCCCTAATCTATGAAATCTTTTCAAATTACATTAATCAATTGGTGATTATGAACTTGACCTTGTAACTGATGTTTCACTAATTTCTTAACGCAAACAAACTGTAGATACATCTGGGTGGCAACGCATCAGCGGTCATAATGGCGCTGTAGGTGTCTGAAAAACGCCGGTAATCACTTAACATCAAGTGACCCGTTTGTTCGTTTATCTTCTATAACTATAAAAAAAAACTCGCATAATTCAAAACCTTTAAATCAACTCTTAATATAAAAGACATTTCGTGATTTCACAACTTTATTTTTGCCGATTTTGCATTATGTAAAGTTTGTTATTTTTAAATTACTTTTATAAAATTAAATATAAGAGCTTCGAGTAACGAGACATTTGCGACAGGCCAGTCATCAAATTATTCATTTACTTCACGGTAGCTAGAAGGCAACGATGCGATATTCTTGGAAGTGGCTGTGAGCCAGAGAGAGTAAAATACTATAGCTCTGTCACACTCCTATTCCTTACATTTGAGTGGGTTTGGTCGTTAAGTGTAAAAGCAACTTTCAGACTGGTCGTCTCGATACTCTATCGGTAGGTAAAGCAGTACCGCTCTACTTTCGGGAGGGGAATGTTGTTAAAACGTCCGTCAGCTCAGAAGTGTCAAAATATTAGCCTGTTATTTAGAAAATAAACAGACATACCTTTTAGGTTATCTGTATGAACTGCACCGGTACGTGTTCGCACAAATTGAACTGTAATAAAAACCGCATTTGACTCTATGTTATGACGAATAGTCAAGAAATCGGACTATATATAGTAATTTATTTGAAAGGTAAGTCTTTACGAAATTACGTGTGTGATAGAATGACGTTGTTTATGTTATACAAAAATACCTTTCTATATATAACGCAAAAGCAGTGAACTACATATTCCGTTGACAAATTACGTTAATATGCCCGGCAACTTTTTAATTTGATTCGAAGTGTAATTAGACGCACGTTAATGTTTAAATTTATTAATGAAATACTTCATAATAAAGTTTACTGTAGTTAAATAATTTCTAAAAATATTATATCTGTTTATCTGTGTAAATATTGTATTTGTTTAATTAAATAATTTATTCTACAGGATTTTGCGACGTAATACCTTAATACCTAACTGTTAAAATTTTCCCAAATAACAAATAAGTAAACCGCTAATAAAATCCACATACCTATATAGATTTATGCTTTTCTTATTTCTGTTACATAACTTCGAAGCGCAGTATTGTGTCAGAAATTATCCATTTCCGCGTTAATTTGCTAAATTATTTTGCTGTTACAATTCCTTTTTAATACGGGATTATTAACGCTCAATATGGCTAATTCTAGTACAATCCAAGAAGCTATATATACAATGGTCTTAGAGTGGCAAAATTGTTTGCCGAAAAAATGAGCCGACCTTGCTATGATAAACACACCTTAAAATGGTGTTTTAGTAGTCGCGAAAATTTTATTAAATATTATCATTAATACGAGAGTAGCACTTATGCTTGCTTTTTTAGAACCTTGAAACTTTAATATGTATTAAATAATCAATAGTATTGATGGTATTTCTATTAACTTATAATCCTAACCTAACTCCTAAAATATTTAATAACCATTAAATGAATTTCTGAATTTCCCAGATTTTTGCCTTACCTTTTATAATTCGAATAAAGATTCAGTGAATGTCGGAATGAAATCTTCATTTATTAGTTTACGTATATTAGGTAACAACGTTTTAAAATATATATAAATAATTAACAGTGGATTTTTCTATATATTAGGGTTTACATTTAATAGTAGTATTTAATTTATTATTATATTTCCTATATAACAAAGATTAGTGGTCTATGTTATATAGGAATATTTTAAAATATATAATTGTGTGTGTCATTGTGCCTCGCTTATAAAAACACTTTAATAAAAACGCTTCAAATATTTTTTTAAATACTCTTCTGGACACATCTATTGGCCCACCTTAGAGTTTAGGTTTCGATGGCCCCTACCGAAATATTATTGCTAGATTGAACAAAAACTATTGATGCAGTTTTAAACCTGGTACTTTTTACCATCTTTTTCGATCGTAATGTTTTAAATTTGAATTCAGAATACCACACGACATGGAGCTACGCCTAACAAGTCGGGTATGCGCCTTGATGAAGGCACTTGATTATTGAATAAAAAACATGTTCAATTTAATAAAGGTTTAATTTAATAACGCGTGTTGCCTCCATAGGCTTCTACCACAGCTCTCATACGATTAGGCATAGAGTTTATCAACCGCTCTATGAAATTTTGGGGGATCATCTCCCATTCCTCTTCTATGGCAGTTTTCAACTCCTGCATCGTCTGGGCAACTGGCTGACGAGCCCTAACAAGTCTTTTTAGCTCGTCCCACATGTGCTCAATGGGGTTCATGTCTGGGCTTCTGGCTGGCCAGTCCATAACTGTGATGTTCACACCCCGAAGATATTCCCTGACGATGCCGGCCGTATGGGCTCTTGCATTATCATGCATAAAAAGGAAATTTGGGCCCACATAGTCCGCGTATGGCATCACGTGAGGTTCTAAGCACTCACGAATGTACCTTTCAGCATTTAATGTTGGCAGCCGTGGTCCCGTAACAATCTCAAGTTGAGTTTTACCGCTCGCGGATATACCGCCCCAGACAGTCCATGAGCCACCGCCATAAGCAACCCTCTCTTCAAAGCAGCATTGTGCAAAACGCTCCCCCTTACGTCGGTAGACCTTCTTCCTTCCATCATTGCCATGTAACACAATTTTAGACTCATCAGAAAAGAGTACACGGCTCCAATGCTGCTGAGTCCAATTTAAATGAGTGCGCGCGAAATGAAGGCGCGCTGTTCGATGGGCTCGCGTTAGTTTGGGGCCATTAGCTGGCTTGTGTGGTACCATATCGCGTTCTTTTAACCTTCTCCGAACTGTTCGAGCGCTCACAGATACTCCGTGGAAGTCGCGAAGTTGGTTTTGTATCTCAATGGAGGTAAGGTGACGATTTCTCAAGCTGGTCGTCACGATGAATCGATCCTGCCTTTCAGTTGTGACCCGAGATCGTGGCCTTCCTTGGCGACGAACAAAGCCGCCAGTCTCTAGGTACCGCGAATAAACATTTCGGACCGCAGATCGACTTAAATTAAGTTGAACACTCACATTTCGTTGGCTGTGTCCCGCCTGGATAAGTGCCACAGCTTGGGCGGCGACTTCAGGCGAAGTATCCATTGATTATTGATAGAACCTTACCTTAATGGTAAGAATAAGTAATGTTTGTTGCAAAACCAATGAGAAAAATCACACTTTCAAGAATTAAATCCGAGTAAACCAATAAAATCAAGTTTTTTTTAGTATTCGATTGTTTGTTAACAACGAACAGGCTCCAAATTGTCTTTTGTTTCTTTAAATTCTGTGTTCGAAATTCAAAAAAAGACTATTGAATGAAATTATGAATGTGCCAGGTTCAAAACTGCATAAAAACTTTTTGCTCGACCTAATATAAAATTTTAGCTAGGACCAAACGAAGCTGAAAATGCAAGGTGGGCCAATAGATGTGTCCAGAAGTATATATATATATTTCGACTATCCCACAATTATCCCGATTAAATTGTTTGATGATTTCGTAAATATATGTTTATTTCTTATAAATAATAAAACCTAGTGAATTGATTTTAAAATTTCATTGACCAGTAGAGTTAGCAACGAATTAGTCCGTAGAATGTGTAAGAAATGTTATATGCACAGAGAACTATAGACAGCTTTTGCTAGTATAGTTATAATTAAAACAAGGTAATATGCAGTGTGTAGCTGTTAAATATATTAACACTGTTTCACAACACTTGATATAAAATATAGTGGTTTATTTACGTTGTGGAAATTTAGAGACGTATTAGATTTTGTGTACACGGAAACAAAACAAAAAATAAATGGTGCTTTTTTTAAAACGATTATACGATAAAGTGAATATCCTGCCTTACCTGATAATTATTTCGCCTACTCGACTTTCTATAAGGGCAAAATTTTTAACTTATATCTAATAAAAGCGTCGTTTAGTAAGAAATACGTGACTTATTGCTAGGTGCCTCTATATTCCCTTTTTAAAAGTTAGTTTTAGTTTTTATTGCTAACCACTTAGTGCTAGTGACCATACCTGATGGTAAATCGGTGATACATCCTGAAGTGGAACTGCTCTAATCTACTTCGACTCAAACAATTGTCTAATTTGTTTTGCTCCACTGAGGGTTGAACTAGGGACCTCTGTTAGCAAAGCGTTATAGCTCAGTTATTGTACGAAAAGTGGGCATGGGGCCACTGTTCTGCTGCGTATAATGGAAGCAGCCACAATCTCGACCTCCCCGCCCTATTTTGCCACATCTCGAACGCGTGGGTAACCTTGTCAGAGACTGTTATAGAAATCGTTGCTTTGGGAGATTAGTGACACAAATATAAAAATCAACATATAGCGGGGAGCTAGTTATAGCTATACCAAGGACAATAACATATTGCGATGCCACAGCGTTATTTTCCCTAATTTGAATTTGAGTTTTAACAAAAGAAAATACAGACTATTGAGGCTTTTGCTGTGACTGTAAATATGTTTTGAAAATTTTGTATTATCTGATTATTAATACAGAGCAATGATCTATATATGATCAATGTCATATAATTTGTCCGGTTACTAACTAAGCATGCGGGTAAGCGACCCCGGGTGCCTCGAGCTATTACTACCGCTCTTCACTCTTCTGTCCGCGGCAGTAATGTCCTGTACCTAACCCTAATGCTCCCCAAAACTCCTCTTATCCCACGTACCAAATCTTTCCTATCCAACTTCCATACCGATAAATGGCGGTATATCCATTCCTCGCTGACGTAAATGTTACAGACCGATAACGGGCAGCAGCGTTATCGATGCGAGATGGTCAGCACTGCGATCACCAACCCGCCTGCCAAGCGTGGTGATTACTGGCACAACCACGATGACTACAACAAGGCAGCAATGGCCCCCAGTCCCCGGCAGCCCCGCTGTTCCTAGCTCTGGCAGCGGTTATGGTAACGGCGGGGCAGGGGGTGCTAAGAATCTCCGGAAGAGATTCCGCTGCCAACCCCGACGACTTGACCTGGCAATATACAACGCACGCACTTTGAGGACCGACGAAAAGATCTTCGAACTGGAACAAGCAGTAAACAAGTTACGCTGGGATATTATAGGATTGTCGGAAGTCCCTAGAGAAGGGGAGGACATGATAATCCTCAAATCCGGTAACTTGTTCTACTACCGGGAGGGCGAACACCAGTTCCAAGGTGGTGTCGGATTCCTCGTCCACAAATCCCTCGTCAACAGCGTTGTAGAAGTTTACAGCGTGTCCAACGGGGTAGCGTACCTTATACTCAGAATTACCAAAGGGTATTCGTGGAAGGTCATCCAGGTTTACGCACCCACATCATCGCATCCCGATGATGATGTAGAGGTTATGCATGAGGACATTTACAAAGCCATGCATACCTCTAGGA
Organism: Elymnias hypermnestra; assembly: GCA_015832385.1. Lineage (NCBI taxonomy): Eukaryota > Metazoa > Arthropoda > Insecta > Lepidoptera > Nymphalidae > Elymnias > Elymnias hypermnestra. The sequence continues at coordinate 57,757 of JACTOM010000048.1, read as the reverse complement.
CCTTCTACAGCGTTGTTATGAGTGATTTCAACGCAAAACTCGGCGAACGAAGCGGGGCAGAGTTGAGAGTGGGGCAATTTGGGTATGGGCAACGGAACCAGAGGGGACAGATGCTCGCTGATTTCATGGAAAAGGAGGGACTCTATATAATGAACTCCTTTTTCAAGAAGCAGCCGCTCCGAAAATGGACCTGGCTGAGTCCTGACGGTTCCACGAGAAATGAAATAGACTTCATCATGTCTACGAAACTAAACATATTCAATGATGTCTCTGTGATCAAGTGAAAACTAGGAGCGATCACCGCATGGTAAGAGGCACATTGAATATCAACGTACATCGAGAGCGGTTCAGACTGGTGAAGTCTACGCTTCGACCCACTCGCGCGCATATGCAAAACCCCGAGAGCTTTCAACTAGAGCTGCAAAACCGCTTCGCCTGCCTCGAGGATTGCGAATCTGTGGACGAGCTAAACGATAGGCTAGTGGAAACTGTCCATACGGTTGGGATGAAATTTTATAAACCCCGTAAAAAGCAAACCAAGAGATTCTCAGACCATACTCTTAATCTCATGGAACAGAGACACGCAATGAGCTTGCAGTCTACAGCAGACGCGTCCGCATATCGGCAGATCAATAGACAGATCTCTAAATCGCAAAAGCGTGATGTGCGACACTTTAATGCCGAGCGTATACGAGATACCATCGAACGCAACAAAGGCACTAAAGTGTTCGCAAAAGATTTGTCTATCGGTCAGAGCCAGTTGACGCGGCTGAAGACCCATAACGGCGAACTCATTGCATCTGGACCTGAGATTCGGAGGGAGGTTGAGAGCTTCTATGGACAGTTGTACACATCGACTTGCAAGCCTATTGATAGTTTGGCTAAAGACCCCCGTGCCAAACTGACCCGGCATTATACCGAAGATATCCCGGACGTCAGCTTGTACGAGATTAGTATGGCTCTCAAACAGATGAAGAACGGCAAGGCACCGGGTGATGACGGAATCACAGCGGAACTCCTGAAGGCGGGTGGAAAACCCATTCTTAAAGTCCTTCAGCGAATGTTCAATTCCGTCATTCTGGAAGGCACGGTGCC
>JACTOM010000048.1:14292-56194 GCA_015832385.1 Elymnias hypermnestra | reverse complement strand
TATTGTACAGAAGCCAAAGCAGCTTGGGTGGATGCATGTCCAGGTGAATCCCTTCCTGTTTCTTTGGCTTCACAAAGGCTGTGGGACGAGCCGCTCTGTAAACTTGAATATAACCGACTTCTAAACGAGTCTAAGAATCCTACAGAGCGTGCTCGTCTTCTTGCTGTTTCGACTAGGGAATCAGGTTTTTGGTTGCAAGCTCTTCCATCGCCTAATTTAGGAACGTTATTAGACAACAATTCTTTTTGTATTAGTATAGGTTTACGTTTAGGTTTGCCATTAGTTCATCCTCATTGCTGTCCTTGCGGAGTCCAAGTCGACCGCTTAGGACACCATGGTCTATCTTGTCAGCGCAGTGCCGGTCGCCTTTCAAGACATGCAGCTTTGAATGATATTATTCGTAGAGCTCTTGCCACTGCTAACGTACCGGCTCAATTAGAGCCGAACGGTGTTGTACGTAGCGATGGCAAGAGACCTGACGGAATTACTTTAATTCCATGGAAGAATGGAAGGTGCCTGGTATGGGATGCGACTTGTGTTGATACCATGGCGCCTTCACATTTAAAATTATCTTCATCGTTGCCTGGTATTGTGGCGACTGACGCCGAAATTAAAAAATTGCAGAAATATGGATCTATTACACAAGATCACATATTTCTGCCATTTGGCGTGGAAACTATGGGACCGTGGGGCTCTGAAGCCAAAATATTTTTTAAACATCTTTCTAAGCGGTTACTGGATTCCACAAGTGACCTCAAAGCTGGCGCTTACCTTGGGCAAAGGATCAGCTTAGCTATCCAAAGAGGTAATGTTGCCAGTATTTTAGGAACACACCCTATGGACAGCAATTTGGATGCGGCTTATTATTTGATTTAATTAATTTTATTTGTTATTTTTTTATATTCTTGTATGTAACTAAAATAAAAATATTTCAACAAGACTGAAAAATTAAAACTGTTGTTACCTTATCGATGTTATTTGCCATAATGTGACGTCCCATTAAGAAGTTTTAATACTTAAGGGCGACAAACTTACATGGCATTCCGAATATAAAAGATAAATTCACACATTTTCATTAAAATGGGCAAGCCATTTCATTCTATCCCGGGCATTTAGTTTATGTCTACAATCAGGAGCGTGGGACTCCCTATAAATGATAGACTACCCACAAACTATTTAGAAACCTAGAGTAACTTGGATGGAGCAGCAGAGGCCTGCATATACAATCCGTTCTGATACCGATGAAAAACTCCTGCCGTTCCAAACCACCAACTGTTCCGTGTAAAATCATATTTCCGTTATTATTATAAGCAAAAACTTTTGTATGTTGTATGAAAGGAAGCTTATTAAAATGTTACGCTATAGTGGGTTGACCACGAAAAATCCAATTGAGGTTTCACCGAAATTATCCAACGACTTTGAGAGCAACTGTGCCAAGCATATTCCAAGACACAAGAGTTTAATTATAAATAACTAAAAGTTTTATAATAAAGAATATCATAATGGCCTTACTAATGCTAGGGAGACACCCCACAAGGTGGACCGATGACATAAAGAGGGTCGCCGGTAGCCGCTGGAGCCAGGCGGCGCAAGACCGGGCCTTGTGGAGGTCATTACGTGAGACCTATGTCCAGCAGTGGACGTTCATCGGTTGAAGCGACGAATGATCTATATTAATATCTATTACTTTTAAAACGTAAAAAAACATTAATTTTACTTATATTAACGTTTAGGGAAATAACAAACATCTCTTTACGAGGCCACTAAGCCTAAAATAGTCTAGGTGCAAGCTCTACTTGTCATCTGTCGAAGAACTAAATATTAAAACCATTCTCACTCTGAATAAGAGAAAAAATTTCTTCCTGCCACGCTTCTTAAAAATTTGAGCATTATTTTTATTGTGTACAATTTTCTTGGTTTGTCTCTAATTCTGGGTTAATTACATTATATGTTGGTCCATTGCAGTATCTTCTATAGACGTTTAAATGTGGTACATAACTACGTAGCTACGTAACTCAGTTGTAATTGAAGAAAATATGCAATAAAAATATTTTCATTATAAATTGAAATGAAAACAATTCTATGACCTAACTCGGAACAAATCCAGTACAATAAAAAAAATCGGTGGAGTATTTTCGGAGTTTATCGCGGTCAAACGGTATGAGGGGGATATTTTAAATATATAATACTGGACATATTCAAAGTTTACGTGGCAATTTTGCGCGCTCTATTTTGTTAGAAATTGTTAATTTATTGGGAGTTGTCTTGAATAAACGGAAATCGTACAATTATTTTTTTGCTACAATTATTGATTAAAAGGAAACGGAAGTACCCTTTCGTGTATCGTCACCCGGTGATTTTCCCCTTCAAGGAGTATTGGTGATATAAACTCGGGTGGCTATACATAAGACAGTATAGTGAGTGAGAAGAAGTTGTTTTTATTGTATTTTGTGTTTGAAATTAGTCAATTGATAAGTAGGGTACTGTATATAATAAATAAATAGTGTTGTGAAGTGATATTTACCTGATAAAGTGTCCATGAACCTTATTCATATTTTGCATCAAGTTATAATTTTGAGGAAAATATATATGTCGGAGAATAAGAGAGAACAGAGAAGCATAAAGCACAGAGGCGAAGGGTTCTCCGCCGACATCGTTAATGGGATCCATTATTTAATTTCTTATTCTGTGGGCGTTCTTGGGTAATGTTGGTGCAATCAAACACTTTGTTAATTAACTCGTATTATAATGTTCAATTAGTTAATGTTCCCGATATGAATTTTCACAAACTCATTAACAATAATAGCTAGGAACGCGACAGTTTCAATAGTCGACCACTCTGGCCGACCGCCACTCGAGAACTGCCGAGAGACGAGCCGGACTGCCACTTATTGACTCTGCCTCCACGCCGACACACAGATGGCGCCAGCGTTCCACAGACTATTACCAAGGGACCAGCTATCCACAGACTCTTTCACTCCGACATATATATGTTTTAAACCACTTCGAAAAATAGAGCTTTTAATTTGTATCTATTAAATGACTTTTGTCTGTCCGTGCAAGAAGTAAAGCAAGTCTTGTATCCCCACCTGACACAGTAACAGTCTGAAGCTTTTGTTTATATTAACAGCCTTGGAGACTGTCTTTTGCTTTGCTTTGTCAAAAATTGGCAGATATCCAGATACTCATAAAACTGTAATAGCTATGTCTATTCATGCCCTTAAATCACACTATTGCTTACATAAGTGTGGAGTATAGTTATAATGGCAAGACTTACGAGGATATTATAAATATAATTTTATTGTATTAACATAACAAAGTTATATTTAAAATATCAATGCTTTATACTTTTTAACACGATATAAACAAGCACAATTACAACTCTACTATTTGGTTGATTAGTAAAATGACTGAAATGTTAAGGAATCAATTTTCAGTATTATATTTTTAATTAATTAAACGGTTTTATTTAACTTGCACTGTTTTTCATTTATTTCTTTGTTTGGGTCGAATTTAGTAACTAAAATTGAATCCCCTTTCTTATCGACAGATTGAACTGATATTTTGTGTCTGATGACAATACAGTTTCAATTCAAGATGAACCCCGCAACAAAATCGCAGATTACATATTATTTCATAATTTTAATAAATAAAATATACTTTCTCATAAACAGATACAAGCTTATTCACGGTATAGCTAAATAAGGGTTTTAGATGTGGCAGTTAAGACGTATTTTTCAGCCAACTCTGAGATATTTACGTTTCCTCGCTATTTCTTTCATAACCTTTAATTATAACGCAATGAACAGGTTTACGTCAATGGGATTGTATGCTGGCAGAATGTACGTAAAATATAAGACATGTTCGAATCATGGTCGTATGTATGATGTCCAGTAGTTTGTTAGTATTAAAGTTAAGGTCAATCAAATTCGATTTATTTTTATAAACTTCGGCAAGATATTTAAACTTCATACCAAAGAAAAACACTGCTGACTTAGTATTTTAATACATGCATTCTTCCTAAATGAGTTGGGTGATAAAATCCTGACCGAAATCTTCTTCTTAATAATTTGATGGCCTTGCTGGCGCAGTGGTCCGAGTACTCGCCTTGCTAGCAGAGGCCCCGGGTTTGAGCCCCGGTAGGGTGAATTTAGAAAATTGTATTTTCTGATTTGTCTGAGTCTGGTCTGCTGGGAGGCTTCGGCCGTGACTAGTTATCACCCTACCAGCAAAAACGTACCGCCAAACAAAGTGATTTATGCTCCGGTACGATGCTGTGTAGAAAACGGAAGGGGTGTATCGCCTCTTACCCAGATTAGCGCGCTTCCATCTGAGATTGTATCATCACTTACCACCAGTTGAGATCACAGTCAAGAGTCAAGCGCTAAACTGTCAGCAATAAAAAAATACTCCCACTTATTGCTAATAATACATGATTATACTTAGCGGTGAAGGGAATATTGTAAGGAAACCCATATATCCCAGGAGCAATTCTGAGGCATATGTAGCCTGCTAAGTGCAACAAGTTAATTAAACCGTAGCCAGCAAGTGTTTAATACAAAATACCATACAGTATCATTTAAAAAGAGGATCCAAAAAGCACTTAAATGTTTAAAAATAACACCGTTTTCTATGTTAATCTTCGTGCGGTGAAATTATGACCAGTTTTATGTATTCGTTCAATTTCTCTAATTATGACTGCATTGTACGTTATTTGGAATCGGTAAGAGTCTCCGGCGGTTGATATATGGTTCGGTAAATTGATTCGGTTGGAACCACAAGATACTTGTTACTCGGTAAAACAAAGAAATACCAGGAACATAGAAGCACTTGTATTAAACATTTTTTTAAATAATTTAAATGACCTTTAGAAGTGTTTTGTTTGTACGTCCTTTTTATTTTATTCAGATTAATATCAATCAGAATGCAAGTGGCATTCTCATACTAGCAAATGTGTTAAACAATATATGTTTGATAAAACTAAGTACCACTTCAAATATCATGGTCTTTGCATGCACTTACATTTTATGAAATTACTCAGATATATATAATAAGAATGGGAAATTCCAGAAAATATAATAACACAAATATATCGATGTGTTTATTAAAAATAATGAGAGGCAAATCCAAAACAAATTCCTTGCTGTTAAATATACGTTTAAAGGTAAAAATTTATACTAGGAAAACCCGTATATTAATTAAAAGGGCTACTTAATCTGAAGTACAGTGTTACAAGTTTAATATTTTTTTTAAATTAAAACTGCCCATTTAACTTTTTTGTGTGAGTATTATTACGTAAGTAAAATAATTATATAGCGCATACATATATCTTGTTTCTCCTTCTAAAACTCTCATCTTTATATGCAAGCCAAGTATCAATATAAAGCGTATAGAAAACTATTTTGTTTTTAATATAAAATATATCAGTGCATTCTTCTTTATGTGGTTTTTAATGAATGATTTTTTTGGTAGACCTAAGCTGTCGCCGTTCATAAATCATTCTATTACATTATTTGGTTTCTATGCCCGCGTAACTTCTGCACAGACTTAGAATACCTTCATGTTAATGCATTTTAAATTGTGATATGAAATTATAAGTCCTGGCATAAGGGTTCGAAACCAATGACGAAGAAAGAAGTGCTACAAATGTCCATTGATATCTGTAGTTTTTCGTCAACTGACAAATATAATCGTTTCCCTAAGTGTCAAATATTCAAATACACGAATGATATATACATACATATATATATATATATATATATATATATATATAAAGTAGAGATGGTAATAAACAAAACAAAAGCTTTATTTCAATTCAAACTGTCTTAGCTCATTTCTCGTAATCTACGCGAATCCCTAGAGATGCTCTAGTTCTGTCATTTAAATAGACATTCTATAAGTCTGTATTTGTACCGAACTCAGCATAAAATGTTTATTTTTTTTATAAACTTCCGCTGCAACTTCATTTATTCAACATCAAAAGAGCTTTTGTAATAATGTCTTAAAGCTGCAATGAGAGAAATATTTGTAAGTTGAGGAAATTGCATTGTTTTATTTGCCTAGATCCCACTGGTGAGAGGTATCCGTTTTCCATTAATGAGACCCATGTTCAATAGAGGAAAATTATTGGTTAAGAGCGAATAAAAACAGAAACGAGCTCATACTTCACTTGACTTTAATTTCAAGTTTTCACAAAAACGTTCCAAACGATGAGCAGTCTACTACACGTCAACAGACTTTTGATCCCCCAATCCTGGAAGGAAAGAGACGCTCTCTTTCCTCCTTCAGTCAGAGTGACAAAATTGCAGCTATATTATTACCTCATGTCGCTAAGCATCCATACAATGATATTCCTGATCTGTATCGTCGTCAGTTCAAGCTGTGGACGGCCGGTGTTAGACATAGGCATTAATGATTTCCTCAAGGTCTGATCTTGAGTCGCTTGAATTCAGCGGCTACAAGTAGACTGCTACTGGTAACAGTCACGTAAGACTAGTCTTGTGGAACTGAATGATTTTTGACAAAAATTTTCTGCTATTTTCATGAACTCTGCCCAATTGAGATGAGCTATTACAATTGCTTGTTTTAGTCAATGGTTGACAGCCAAGCCCTGCCTCATTGCTTTGATGATTCAGAGACTAGTATATTTTTATTACAAGTCAGTCCCGGTATAACAAATTTCATTTGAAGCTTTTCACTATGACAAAGTACATCAGAATATTCTATATTTTATTAGTTCCTTACATATGAAATTGCCGTTTTGTGCGGGAGGAATATAAAGTCATTTTTTCTTGTAAAATATATTTAATTAATCAATGCACCGTTTTTATCTATGCACTTTCGCCATCTCATAGGTATTTCATTGATACTTACTAAGAAACCATGGAGGCGAGAATCAATAAACTCTTTGAAAGCGGTTTCGAAAAAAATAAACGGCACATCGGAGATGAATTTTTTCATTGTAACTAATTGTCCAAATTCTGGAAAAATGGTAGTCTGTTTGAGTAAGGTCCGGGGAGTACGATGCATTATAGCTCATCTAACCGAGTGGTCGTTTGTTCTCCAGTGTGGGGTCTTACGTTGTTGTGAAGCAGCAGTGGCCTAGAGCGATTGAACAATCTCGGTTGATTAACAGCTGGTTCGCCCTTCATGGTTTACAGTTGCTGACAACAGATATCTGCCGTAATTTTTTGGCCAGGTTTTAGAAAGCTGTAATGAACGACACTCACAAGTAACTTTTTCTGAGTCAGTTTTCGTGTAGGGCAGGATTTGGCTGGGTCTCCAGGGTTCAGACATTGTGACGAGCGCGTCTGAGTATCGTACAGCATCCATTCTTCAAAACAACTAAGGATTCGATTTAATATTCCTTCAATTTTGTGTCGATTGAGTAAATTAACCCGATTCGATTCCCTCAATTCATGAGGTATTCATCATTCAAGTTTTTTTGCTTTCCCGATATGCTTCAAGTGGATAAATACATTTTTGTCACTTACCCCGAAGCCTGCAACAATCTCTGAACTGCTTTGTGATGGATCCACTTCCACAATAACCTTTAATTCTTCATGTGCCACGATAGAACTCGTACTACGAAATAAACCGATATATGATGATTCTTTGTTGTGCGGTAATAAGCGAGGCCAAAGAAAAAATAATGACCAAAAACAAATGAATTACTGTTATTATAACTGAAATGTACCAGCTAAATCAATTTGAATTTAGAATTCTTAACCAAAGAGGAGATATTTCAGATTTAAGCGACACGACAAAACGCTAACTTCATGTGTAAGTACCTAATCTATTTTTTGCTTTCCTAAAATATATTTTCAAGATAATTTAAAATTTCAATAAAATTAGGGATTGATCCTGTTTTTACTGCTGTAATTCGCGACAAAAAACTCCCTGTGCTTTAACAGTTGTGTCTAAACAAGTTAGACACAAGGTTTATTCTGAACAAGCTGCAAGATGTGCATTCTACGCATGCGTTTAGGTCCAGAGCACTTTTCATTTATTTTGAAATAAAAGCTGCTCCCGCCCTGGGCCGGTTGCAGTCGGTTGGCGTCGTTGTGCGATAGCAGTACGGCTCCGGAACTTAATTTTCGTACGAGCCAAAGTTTTCGTCGCGAACTTCCGATGTATAGAAAAATTCTAACGCTATGCTTCAGGTAAGTATAAATTTACAGAAAAATGTAATTTAATTTTTGCGTTCACTTTTAGGATTGCCAAACTTTCATTATGTTTGGAGTTTCATAGATTTTTATCAAATGTATACCAAATTATATTTGTAAATTCTTTTAAACGATTAACTATATAAAATCATTTTAATGAACACACTTCTTCAAGGTTAGATCGGATATATTTCATTTTATACCACACAAAAGGTACTTTATAAAACCATAAGGAAGCTAAATTTCCGTTAGACCTGGAAAATATAAACACTACATTGTTGTGCGAATTACTCTAAATAGTGTGCTTGGTATTATATATTGCTTATGAAAAATTTGCAGTAACCTTATCCGTATTTAGCTTTACATACGACCTACGTTTTTGTAACAAACTAATAGGAAATGTGGTGCAAATTTTATTTGAATTTTGCTTTTTGGTAGCCATCTGGCCCTTGCGAAAATAAGCATCAAAATAAATAATTGGATAATAATAAACTAGTCAATAAGTATCGCGTTAAAGGTTTAATGGAAAACAATATACAGTTCCCTTTAAAAAAATATGAGAAATGACAGTAATACTAGCTTCCGTCAAGAAAGAATTAGAAAGAATTCGAGCCACATATCACGCCATCTAACACAAAATTCTTAAACTCCTCACATAGAAAGAAACGTTTATGCCATTTACGTGAGTTCTCAATAGAAGGTGCTGCACATCTTTTAGCAAAATTAATTTAATTACTGAAAATAACTGTGGTGTCCACTGAAAATCAGCATTGGGATTATTATAATAGTCCCATGTTAGTCTGAGTGTTCACAGTTTCTGTATATGATTATGTCATGTATATGATTCACAGTGTGTTAAAAAATAAAGTTTTCCTTTCTTTCTTAATTAAGACTTGAAAAAACTGTATTAATATTAGCGACATGCACCACAATTCAAAAAAATGTATTCAAACTTCAGTGGATTAAAAAAGGTATTTTATTAACGGTTGAAAATTTAAATACATGTATATTGAGATAATATGCTTATAGCCGAAGCCGAAAAACGTAAATGAAAAGAAGAATAGTTATACTTATGAAATTAAATAAGTAAAGGTTAGGTAATCTTAACATCCCACTGCAGGGCACAGGTCTCCTCACTCATAAGAGAGAGGGTTGTTAGACCATATACCCACCACGCTGCTCCACTGCGGGTAGGCAGGCATAGTATACAAGTGCACTCTCCATTCCTTCACTCATATAGGCCGATGTTACGGGAATTCAACACGACCGGAGAGACATCAGGAATATTGAAAAAGTAATCAAATGCAATTTATTCATTGCTCAAGTAGGGTTATGATGTAAGGCTCTCTAAACATCTAAAAAGACTCTTCAAATAGTTGTGGACTTCCTGATTTCGTAGAAATTTGAGGAAGTCAACATGGGACATTTCTTGCAACCATCTGAACACACACAGAAAAATCAATCAAAATTGGTCTATTAAGAAAAGTTCATTCACATTGCATACCTATAGAATAATTATATACAATTAATAAAGATAGAGTGGCTCCGGCAGTCAATGTCCGCAGTCCTTTGTGGGACTATTAGCTTGTTGTACTTTAAATTCGCTGGTCGTAAGATGCACTCAGGAGTAATTCATTTAAGGTTCAATAGTTCATCGGAGACTGTCATTCGTCTTACAGTAAAGGTCATAATATTTATTTTTAATCAAGTGCGTTCATTGATGGGTTGTCATTTTAAAAAAAATATATTTCTCCACCATCAATGTATATGGTACAATAACATAGACCGCATTCTACACAATTGGACTCGCAATTCCATGCCGTAGGGCGCGTCGAAACAAATAACTCTGCTACTAATTACATACATACATACATAGCATCACGCCTCATTCCCATAGGGGTAGGCAGAGACAACATCCTTCCACTTGCCACGATCCTTGCATATCTCCTTCGCTTCTTTCAATCTCATTAAACCTTTCATACAAGTTCGTCGGTTTAGAGTACTCTTGACCTGGCCGTTATTTAAAATGTCCTGGATTTGGTCCAGGAACGTTCGCCTCGGTCTTCCCCTTCCAACTTTCGCATTCACTCTTGACTCATAAATCCTTTTTGTCAGTCTCCTTTCATTCATTCTCTCTACATGCCCAAACCATCTAAGCATACCTTTTTCAATTTTAGTCACTACGTCTTCTTTTATACCACAACGTTCTCTTATCACACTATTTCTCACTCTGTCACTCAGTTTTAATCCACTCATGCTTCTCAACGCTCTCATCTCTACCGCATTTATTTTACTTTTGTGATTCTTCTGCCATACCCAACTTTCACTACCATACATAAGTGTTGGCACCAACACTCCAGCATGCACTGCCAGTCTAGCCCTTTGAGACACCATCTGGCTATTCATAAAAGCATGCAGAGCACCATTTACCATATTCCCTGCATTCACTCTCCTTTCGATATCACTGTCACATGTTCCATCTTTTGTAAATTTAGATCCCAAGTATACAAATTCTTTCACCTCTTCCACTTGTTCCCCATCTATCAAAATATTGCCATTCATCATAGATTCATCTCGTTCAAAAAGCATAACTTTCGTTTTGTTTACATTCACTTTCATTCCTTTCCCTTTCAAAGCTTCATTCATAATATTTAGCATCTCCTGAAGCTCGTTAGCGGATGACGCAAGTATTACTTGATCATCAGCGTAGAGTAAACATTTGATGACTAATTCATTCATTCTTAACCCATACATACATTCTTTTAAATCTGTCAAACATTTATCCATGAAAAGGTTGAACAGCCATGGTGACGCAACACATCCCTGTCGAACACCTCTTTCGACAGGAAACCACTCCGTGTACGCTCCGTTTATTCTGACACAGGCACTAGAACCCTCATAGAGAGACTTCAATGCTTGGATCAGACAACCGCTCACCCCATACGTAGATAACGTTGACCACAGCTCATTCCTCACCACTCGATCATAGGCCTTTTCTAAATCTACGAACGCGCAATAAACTTTTTGGTGTTTAGCCAAACATTTTTCAGTTAAGCACCGTAAAGAAAAGACCTGATCCGTACATCCCATTCCTCTTCTAAATCCCGCTTGCACGTCCCATATTTTCCCATCAGTTTCATTAATCACCCTTTCAATTAATATCTTTGCATACAATTTGCCGACGACACTAAGAAGGCTGATACCGCGGTAATTTTTGCACTCCTGCTGTGACCCTTTTCCTTTATATAGAGGGACAATTACGGCCTTGCTCCAATCTCTTGGGACTTGACCTTTCTCCCAGCATATATTGAAAAGGCAGTACAGCTGAGCTACCACAATCCCGCGGCCAGCCTTCAGCATCTCGACTGACACTCTGTCATACCCAGCAGCCTTACCTGATTTCATACCTTTTATCGCTTTCATGATGTCATCCATACTAATCTCGCTATCACTTGTCTTACATTCATTGCTATCCGCAGAGGCCATATTTACCTCTGCTTCATTTCTTTCAAACAAACTTTCAAAATGATCCTTCCATCTCTTCAATATCCATTCTTCTCCTTTTATTAAACTTCCATCTAAACTTCTGATTTTACAAAGCTCCGAGGAAGTAGATCTCCCTCGGGCAAATTGTATTGATTTCCAGAAAAACTTTTTGTTTGACTGAAAATCATCAGAAAGTCTCCTATCATACATATCACTGTATTCTTCTTTTTTCTTTCTTACAGCTTCTTTCACGATTACTTTCACCCTTTTGTATTCCATTCTTGCCTTTTTTACGTCATCATTCGTTGCCTTTTGCATTCGTTGGTTCGCTTTTGTAGCCAACCAATCGGACCAAGCTTTCTTCTTTTCACACACAGCTGCTTGAACATTTTTGTCCATCCACAAATTCTTCTCTTTCTTACCTTTCCTCCTTTTAGACACGCCACATACATCAATAGCAGCACCAACCACTCCATCTTTAAATTTATTCCATAAACTTTCAATCTCATTTCCTTCGTCTTCACTCTTGAATCGCCCACTCAAATTTTTCAGATATTCTTCTCTAACATCCTCTTCTTGCAATCTCTCCACTTTTATTCGTTCAAGAATGCTCGAGGTTTCCTTCTTTCTATGGCGCCACCGATTAAAAAGACCACCGATTCGGGCAACAACCAGGTAGTGGTCAGTATCGATGTCGACCCCGCGGTATACTCGAGCATCTAGAACTTTCTTCTTCAGTTTTTCGTCCACAATTACAAAATCAATCATACTTCTAGCATTCCCTTCTTCCCTTGTATACACATGAATCCCCTTGTGCTCAAACATAGTGTTTGCCACAAAAAGACTATGTTCCACACATATTCCAAGCAAACTTCGTCCATTTTCATTCACCCGTTTGTCACCAAACATACCAAGAGTCCTTTCATATCCATCACGTTTCACACCTACCCATCCATTAAAATCTCCTAACATAATTATTCGCTCATTCGGTTCACATTCATTCAGCGTATCACTCACACTTTCCCAATACTCATCTATTTCTTTTTGGGCTTTACTACTACTTCTTTCTTCTTTCTTTTTGGGCTACTAATTAACATAATTTAAATTATTAAGAAACAAAACAATTAGACTGAAGGTACTCGAACAAGCCTGAAATATTTCTTTTTTATTTTATATTTATTACTAGGTGTCGTTACCCGCTTATTTTTTTAAAATAAAATCAGCCCCAATTACTCCTTAAAATATCAGTTATATCTCAGTAAGTTCCGCCAAAAAGGTCCAACTGTTTCATAGATTGGTCGGAACAAACAGACACAAACATATTTTAAATCTATTTTGATCTGGGCCCGTAGACAAGTCACTTTCGAAGATTGCTACCGCTTCAAAAATGTATGGGATTGGCGTTTCATTTTTCGATAAGTTTCGATACGAAACGTCATTCCCATACATTTTTTAAGCGTTAGCAATCTTCGAAAGTGACTCGTCTACGAACCCTGGTACCGTATATATTATTATATCAGACACCGCACAATTGTTCGTCGTGGGGTATCTGACAATGTGCCATGTTTATTGGCATTTAAGCTTTGCGATGCCTTGGGATATATCATTGAATTCGGTTTTTCTATGGAATCTCTTTATTCCTGATATGATCGCGTAGAGAAATAACTTATTTTACTTTTGTTATACCACTGTTTAATTTAAACACTTGAAATTTAACTATCAACAATGCATTGCAACAGGACATCTCATCTCATTACTCGATCACTTTTCTTCTTTTAACACTAGTATTTCAAAATTTATTAAAAACAAATTAACAAACATACAACAGCTGATAAAAGTAAAAACTCATAAAGGTATCAATCATAATAAGTAAATCTATTCCATTTTCCTTAAAAATATACACGATTCTAATGTTGCACAATACCTCAATCACCTTAGCATCTTGGTGAAGCTGACGCTAGTTATGTTCTCCGATAAAATTAATAGGCACAACAAAAAGTTAATATGGTTTTTCAGTTTGAAAGACGGAAGGCAAATTTACAATTGCAACCTTTCATATTGTATACATATTAAGGCCAAAGTACAAATGTATAGAAATTACTTGAAAATGGACAACGATAAAATAATAAGATTACGGTATTGAATATGTGTTTCAAAGGTTTAACATATCTTGACTATCGTGATGACCTAGTGATTAGAGATGTTATTTGTAAAGGCCATTCAATGGTTAGGCACTCATGGTTCTGCATAATTGTCATATAAATATAATCCGATACTGTGCTTTCAAACAAAGGTAGACCGTATAGAAGTATTCATTATTCGGTACCGTTAACCTGCAATAGGGTCATGTGAGTCTAAACTCCAAGCTCTGTTAACGAGCTTTTTCATTCAAAGGATAGATGTATCCAAAAGTGGAAAATCAATAATTAAATAAACATTCAAATTCAATATTTATAGCATAATTAATATATCATACATATTAAAAATTTAGGTTTAACTTATGTTATTTCTTCAATACCTTCTACTAGTTCACTATATATATATTATATAGTTCAAATTTTCAATCATTAATGAAATACTATTCAGCCGATTTCAAACATATTTTTAATAACTCCTGCTGAATGACACTTAATATTCATATAGCTTTTACATATATTGTTGCACCCCATTAATTACATTTATTTTGTGAAAAATTGAATACCGTGCCGTATTGAAAGACCAAGTCAAAATTTAAAACCTTCTTTTCATTTAGTACATGTAATACGTCCGTACGAGATGGAGAACGAATTTACTTTAAAGTTTTTTACATTAAACTTAATAATTACATTTTCGAATCAGCTGAATAACAACCTGAATTCAGTAACTGGTTACATCTGGACTCAGTTATAGTAAAAATATTATGAATACAATGAAAAGTCAAGAATAGAGTATCCTTAAAAGTCTAAATATAAAGCCTTTTCGAAGTGGTCACCGTTGGCTGCTATACAGTCCTTTAAACATTGAGGCCAGTTATCAATAGAAGCACGCACTCTTTCAATGCGCAAATTCGTAACTGCTTTAGGGTCTCCAAATTATGATGGCTAAACGCCATGATAACTTGGAGTTCTCTCTAAAACTGACCATAAATCTTATTCCAGCGGATTAAGATCGGGACAAAACGATGGTCAGTCTTCAGCTCGGTCTCGAGTCTTGCTTGAAGGTGATGTTGTTAAGGGGCTTCACTACCTTCTCAAGAATGGTATCTTGATACACTTGTGTCGATGTTTTGATGCCTTTTTCACAAAATATGACTCAGTCACTCCTTCACAGCTAATAGTCGACCATACCATTACCGAAGTCAGGTAGTGTCGATGATGCACTCTGTCGACTAATTGGGAAGCTTCCTTAGAACTTTGAGTGTGAAAACGGAGATCATGTTTGTTATGTTGCTCGATTGTTAAAATTTTCTCATCCGTAAACAAAATTTTTCTGTGACCTCCCTCTACGTACCGCTTCAATAATTTTATTTTTATCAAACTATTCTTTATGAAATTTCAGTTAAGAAATGACCTAAGTCTGTTATACTACTACAAAGTTCTAAGTCTTAGTTCTAAGTAGGTACTATCTTCATCTGCTGAGATAAAATCTTTTGCTTTCGGACAGGGTTTCTTCGAATTCTTCCCCTTACTGTTTTGACCACCTTTTTCGTACGAACACTAAGTGGATGGCCAGATTTTTTCTGACACTAACAGAGGAGGTCTCATTGTCCCTATTAATAGCCCGAGACACAATTTTTTACTAATATCAACAATATGGGGAATTTTAAAAATTGCATTTAACTCAATACCTACTTTGTGTAATGCCAGCACCGCGATTCGGTTCTCTTTATCACCCCACTTCATTTTAATATCGCAAAATAATGTATAATGTATTGGCGCAAAAATGACTAAACTCTATGAACAATCATATTAAAATGACAGAGTCATTCAAATGTAATAATTTGTTTATTGTTGAGTGTACCAGTATTTACAGCCAAACTAAGTAGATATTTATGTTGTAAAACACAAAAAAGTTAATACAGATATCCTTCATAGACTGAAATAATCTGAAACTGATGTGCTCGATCATGGTTTCATTTAAAAGGCAATAGTGCGAAGATGGTATTAGAGTATTAAATTCATTCACTTACTCATAAGATCTTTTAAATTATTCGTGATCGACTTAAAATTAACAATGTGTCTCTTTCGCGACGTAGACGGTCACAAACTTCCCTTTATACCGGGGTAGAGAAATACGAATTACTGTTTTTAAATTATTGGGCATAAATTCGTTACAGCATTTTTAATATAGCTACGGTTAAATTTACTTAACATTGCTATTTACAACATTCTCTCCTCCTTAATTTAGGCTTTAAGAAAAAAAATTCTGAATAAAGATATTTTAAGTTATCCGTTTTAAAACCTGATACAAAAAAAGCGGAAATTATCGTTAAAATCACCGACAGACACTGTCCATTCAAGATCTTAAAAATTAAATATGGTGTTTAGTTTTTATGTATTAAATAAAAGCCGATGCTTCCATTTTATTTATTTTGAAATTATTAGCCATTTCGATCGTATGTAAAGCTGTTACCTAACTGAAAATCTAGTTAATAATGTAACGCAAGTAGTGCTGCAGTGTGAATGTGTTTCTGTAGTCTGGTTTAAAACTCGATCCGAATTAATGAAGCTTTTGAATTGTCGCGAACTGTTTGTAGCTGTTGGAATTTAAAATATCTAGGCTATTTCCATTTGTTGTTTGAAGTTCTTATATACATATTCTTATTTTTTGGATTATTTATTATCGACAACATTACACACTTATTCTTTTGTAAAAAGCAGTGATTTCATTCCTAACAGGTTAGCACTTGACTGTCAACGCACTTGTAGTGTATGATACAAGTAAACATGGAAGGGTGCTAAACTGTATTTTCCCTCTTGCTGTTTCTACGCAGCATCGTATACATAGTCCGGTCAATCTAAACATTTACAGATACATAAATTTACAAAAAGCAGAAAGTAAGTAAATTTGTTCAAAACATAATTATATAAGACAATTCAATTCTCAAAAAAAAAAAAATTACGCGAGATCAAAAGTCAATAATATGGTATTTTTGCTATTTTCATCAAAACTGCAAGTTTTGTCATAAAAATACGTAGACAAAATGGTAGATCATTAGTTTATGTATAAAAAATGTATTAATACTTGTTTTCCTAAGAGTCACCGTTTCTGAGATATAAAGATTCAAGACGGTAGCAATTACGATAATAAGGACACGTTCCATGCCACCTATAGGGTTGTGTACAAAGGCAGCTTTAAGCTTAGAGAGAGATAGAGTGAATACTTTATCGCACACAGTCTTGAGTTGAAATAATTTCTAACAATAAATGATTATATTACGTTAACCTATGTGCTACGGCGGCCTCATTGCTTACAGTAATCTCTGCGAGGCAACCCTTGAGAAAATATGATATAACTTACTATGGAAATATAAACTATAAACGAATTTGCATATTATTTTGAATATATCGATGCTGAAAAGCAAAAATATATAAGTTTCTTGTTTATCGACTATACCTGTAATTTTTAAACATTATAATCGATCGACTTCCTCATTGGTCTAGTGGTTAGCATGTTCGGCCACAGACATTGAGGTCTTGGGTTCGAGTCCCGGGTCGGGCCAATCCAAAAATGGATATTGAGTTTTCTATTAAGATTTTCTCAATATTTACCCGAAGTTGGGAAGTTGGCGGTGTGATCCACCCCCGTGCCTCGGAGAGCACGTTAAGCTGTCGGTCCTTAGCCTGATCTCTCTCCGGTCATGTCGGATTCCCGTCACACCGGACTATGAGAGTGAAGGAATAGAGAGTGCACTTGTGTACTATGCCTGCCAATCCGCAGTGGAGCAACGTGGTGGGTCCTATGCTCTAAAAACCCTCTCTCATATGAGTAAGGAGGCCTGTGCCCAGCAGTGGGACGTTAATGGGCTGCTACTTACCTGTTTTATAACCGATCGATATTATTTTTTTAATTTTATTATAACTAACCTTTAGTTGTTTCAAATGTGGCTTGAGTTCTTGATTAAAGACGTGACATTACGCTGTATTATGTCACTGCACTTTCACTAACTCAAAAGGCCTTGCTCTTCTGAGTCTTCTCTTTGTCTGTGTGATAACCAGAGTTTAGCAGCTCCGGGATTCACGTGATGGCGAAGTCTTTCGTGATGAGCTTTGGCAATTCTTTCGATGTAATCATTAACAAGCTCTATGATTAGGTCCTTGTGAAGATATTATAAATAGAGAAATAATATATATATATATATATATTTATATAACTTCTAAATTACGTTTCATATTCTGTATATTATTTTATTATTCATTTTGAAGTATAATTGCTCGTATGCCGCATTATGTTGCACGTTCACGTATCGGTACTTCAAATGTGGGACGTTGGAAAAGATGAACGGGTGTTCGCTTAGCTCAATCCTCCCGAATAACTAGTATGTCGGACTTGATTATTAGTGAAAAGAAGTAATTTTGTTAAACTTTATTTCATTAAAACATAAAATATAAATAACACATTTAAGATTCCCTGGACCCCTAAGCTAGGTAAACCCGTGTCTTAGGGGTCAATTTTACATTATATTGTAAGTCCAATTTACATAATTATTAGATAATTAAAAAATGATACTAAAGAATAATACATAATTAAGGAGTGTGTGCGACCGTGCGTGTGTGTGCATTAGTGAGTACATGTCTTAGTATATGAATGTGTCCGTGAGTAGTCAAGGATGAGTAATATAACGTCAATAATTGTAGAGAAGAATAGAACACGAGCCAACACAAAATTTGAAATTTACTTTACTGTATATAATTTGAATTTGAGTTAGACGAAAAAATATATTCGGCATGAAAAAAATTTCCTGCCTAGAAAAAAACGTTTGTGTGACTATAATAACTTTACGACATTTTATTGTTACACGCTTTATTGTTACGAGGGCGCTTGAATTAGCATTAACCCAAAAATTCCCTTTGACGGTTAGTGTTGCTAGCCGAACTTAGTCTTCACAGGAAAAGGACCGAAATGCCCCATAAAATCAGAAATCGTAATTCAATTAGGCTGAAGACAGTAACAATTTGCCATAGGTTCGGAAAGATTTTTGCTAAGAAATCAGCAAGAAATCTAGTAATTACTCTTTTGTTGGTTACATTGTGGTAAATATTATATTTACCTTCCATTTTATTTTAACGCTGGGAAATCCTCATAAATACTCAACGCCATGGGGAGGTGTTGAGCATTATACCGAACTTCTACCGGCTTCTTACTTCAATAAATCGGCGATGCTCAGCACCTCGCTCGGCTAGGTCACAGGAACTCGGTCTTAGAGGACTGTACCGTAATCCTCGCCATTCCGCTTCTATGCCCTCTTGAGCCACGTCCGGTGCACCTGTTATGCTACCTACCAGCTTGCGGGATCTTTTTCTTTCTTCAGACAATATATACTTTAATGTGCAACTCGTATCAAGTCCCTAAGTTTTTATCTCTAAAATAATCTTCAATATTATACTAGTATTTCTGTTGGGAAATCCAAAACTGATTGAAACATCTTGTTAAAACGAAGTATGCTGAATCACATTTTAACATTTCGCCGGCAGTATTGGTCTCTATAAAAAGATTACACAGTTCCATAAAAGTTTTGAATTGACATTTTAATCGAACGCCTAGTGATTGGCCATTTGGTATCGCAAATTTGTTATCGACCAAATTCTGCCGGTTAATTGGTGGCTCCAAGACAAAATCAAACCTTCTTTTTTTGTTGCGGCTACAGTTTAGCGCACTGTGCTCACCCCTGATGATAAGTGATAAAGTCTTAGATGGAAGCGTGCTAATCTGGTAAGAGGCGATATAACCCTTACGGTTTCTACACAGCATCGTACCGGAATACAAATCTCTGTGCTATGGCGGAACGCCTTTGCTGGTAGGAGAGTAACTAGCCACAGCCGAAGCCTCCCACCAGACCAGACTTAGGCAAATTAGAAAATATAATTTCCTAAATTCGTTCTACCGGGGACCTCTGCTAGCAAGGCGAGAACTCGCACCATTGCGCCAGCGAGGCCGAGGCCTTTACTCGGTTCGAGGTATTCGACTATCGCCTACTGGTATGTAGTAGTAAAGCCAACATGCGGCCATTTTTGGTAAGCATTAATCGCTTTAGAAATATATGATGGAGGGCTTCCCCGTACGACTAGATTGCAGGTGGACTGTTCATGAATGGATTCTTTAATTGCAACGTTTGAATTAAGGCAATGCAATGCTTTCGATTAGTATCCCATATAGGTAACAAAATTACACATTCCAGAATACATCTAAACTGTCATAACATTACGGGCTCACGCAACGTATAAGTTTCATTTTATGAAATCTGATATACAATATTTTTCTTCAATAATAGAAAACTTCGCCCGTAACGGAAAATTCTTATGAGGTACTTTTGACAGTAATAATGCCACTTAATACTTTATAAGGATCCAACTTGTAGAGACTTACAATTTCTAAAAAGTTCTATTATTATAATAAAGAAATTATTTAATTCTACGTAAATAATATTTGAAATTTGGTAATAAAATGTACGCCTAATGGCATAAAATAGCGCCACTGCTACAATAAATACCTGGCTTTATCTATTTTACCAACAAAAGGTTTCGATTTTGATTTATAAAATGTAATAAGTTCTTTTTGACAATGTGACAAGGCTTATTAATGTAGGTATCTACATGCTCACACCAACATATAATATGTTGCTAACTGCTTTGCTTCTTTGTGTAAATTGTAACGAGATAGTGCGGTCTAAAATGAAGATGCTTATGTATTCTGATTATACCTGGGCAATACAAGGAATTTGTAATAAGAAATCATAATTTCCAAAGAGTGAATAATAAGACAGCAACATAGTAAACATTTGAAAATAGACCCACTTTACAAAAAAGAAAACCTTTATGACACCTCTTCCGTCATCATTACTACAGCAATATGTGGAAATAGTAAGCTTTTCGCTACCTTCACAAGAGGAACCATTCATATCAAAAGCATACAAGTTCAACTCCTCGACTGTTTGTCTATTAATTAACGAGCTTAAAGCGAGAGAAGCGAAACTAAAATCCTGAGCATGTAAATCATAAAATGTACACTCTCTTATATTCCAGTTCATGTCATTTATAAAGGTAATTTTAAAGTTCACATTTTCTATAAGTATTACGTTACGTTGTCAGACTGCAAGCTATGGACGGGACAGTCTTGGCTCAAATACATGATAGATAAAAAAAGGTATATTTGGAGACTAAATTAAGTCCTATAGCTTTAATTATCCAATTTGTATGAAAGTTTAGGAATACTAATGCGAATGTACGTGATATTCTAATGTATCAGCTACAGGGGATAATTCTTACTAGGTCTCTTCTTTCTAATGACCATTACGAATGTCAATTTTATTTACATTTAGCAAATAAGAAGTTTTTTTAGTAATCTTCCCTTAGGGCCACTTATCGATATAGGTAGTGATGAACAACTGAGAAAAACTATGTTAATAAGAAGATCTCTTTAAAATTACAAATTCAATAATATAGATCTTGAGACTTATTATCTAGCTTTAATGTAATTTTATACCAAAAACTACAAGCAGGGAACCTTTCAAAGCGGAACTTTAAAGAAACTTCATGAAGCGCTGGGTTTCTTATACACTGATAGTTTTGGCGCTGTATACCCCACTCTTCGGATTGGAGTAATATCAACCAAATTCCGATGTATCTTCTTGAAGGACCAACCGTTGGCGATGTATGCGACACTCTTTGGCCTGAGGAAATATCGGCCAAAGGCAGTCGTCTTCAGATTTCGATCTTCAAACTTCCGGTGCATACAACTTCTGTCGTCCGGCTCGCTTCTTCTAGAAAGCTGCATGTCGGAAGCCCAATGTTCGCAAGCGACTTCTTAATTTGGCAGGCTTCGATCTTCGTGCTGGCCGGGCGTCGTCTTCACAGAGCTGGGAGGAGTATCTTGACATATATTCTTCGGAATATACCAAGATCATGTATCTCGATATTCACTGTGAACTGGGAGCGATTCCTTGATGAAATTCTCAAATCTCGGAACGGTTCTTCGACGAAATCTCCGATAACTTTGTTAGTGTTATCGAGTCACATCAAGTGGTCTTTGATGATGTCACATACACTACTGATTTTTTCTTTTGAAGTATGTAGTAGCTGTTAGCCCTACTGGCTTTTATATCGTAACCGTGAGCGGTGCGAGCGCAGACGTTCCGCCGCGGGTGCGCTCGTAGAAGGGCCCTTCTGCGTTGTGGGAGAAACGTTGCTCTGAGGGCGCCTCCTGTGAGACTTGGAAGTAGGCTTAGAGCAACGTTGTTGCCGTTGAAATGGGTATACTGACAGTGCTTAGTGCAGACTCATGGGTCCTCAGCTGGGGACCGCGGACGGGATGCGATAGCAGGGACCTTGTCTTCGCCGGGAAAGACGCTATGTATCTGTGACAAGTGTGTAAAGGACGTTGCCCATCGTCACCTGGTTGTCTGGGT
Source organism: Elymnias hypermnestra (assembly GCA_015832385.1). Lineage (NCBI taxonomy): Eukaryota > Metazoa > Arthropoda > Insecta > Lepidoptera > Nymphalidae > Elymnias > Elymnias hypermnestra. The sequence goes on along the minus strand of JACTOM010000048.1, from coordinate 33,940 downwards.
CGTCAAGGACGTGTTTGGGTCGCCTATTTCTAGGCGGAATGTTTAGCCTATTTCTAGGCGAAATGTTTAGCCTAAGAGGCGGCGTTTCTAATGAGAGTGTTAAAGTGATTGATGGCTCTCTCAAAACAGACTTCTGAGAGCGTTTTGAGGTGTTTGTTGATCGTTGCGAGGTCGAGATCCCTGTGGAGATCGACGTTCCGCATGAACCAGCGGGCGTTCGTGGCTATGCTCATGTATTTGTTTGGCAGCGACTGGAGTCAAATCAGACGACGTGCAGGAACGTGAGGGAACACTACTCTCGCATAAGGGAATATGGGGCGGATACAAGTTTTCTAAAGTGTCACCACGTGGCGAACTGTCAGTTTACTCGCAGATCTTAGGATAAACTACATACACTGCCCTGTCTATGACGGTACGGATGTGTTCGCTGAAAGCATGCACGCATCTAGAGTGACGTCTATGTATTTGACTTTCTGTTGTCAAGGGACCAGGGAACTGTATAGTTTCATTGTTGTCAGATCGTGGCGGACTGGCCTCTTGTTATCGACTAAAAGTACCGCTGTACTCTTGTCGGCGTTTGCCTCTATTCTCCATTTGCGGAACCAATCGCCTTGACGACTGGTCGCAGATTGGAGGAGAAAGGAAAGACACTTGAATTAAGACGATAAAATCTTGGAAAATATATATTGTTGTAAAGAAATTACAACCCTGATAACTAACTAGAAGCAGGTTTTTCGTTGGCGAATTTCTTTTATTTTATACTATCTATTTACAGGAAGCTTTAGGGAGAGAACCATAAAGGAGGCAGGGAAGTCTTGGGTTTTACATGCATGGGCAGTTCTATAGCAGAAATCGTTATAGGAAATAGTATACAATACTCAAAAGTGACGACCCGTCGCTGGGAAGGCGCAGCTGTTGTCTGGCACTAAATAAACGTGAAGTATTGACATTATTTTGCTGCGTTTGGTTGAATGAATGAAGGATCCGACGGCGTCACTGGCCCAATGGCTGAGTGCTCACTTTGCTACAAGAGGTCCCGGTTTCGATCCTCGGAATTTAGGAAATTGCACTTTAAAATTTGTCTGACTGTGGACTTGTGGGGGCTTCGAACATTGCTGGTTACTAGCAAAAATTAAGTATTTACGTTCCAGTACGATTTTGTACAGAAATTATGAGTGATAATGTATCAGTACTCTTTCCAGAATAGCGTGCATCCGTATTAGACTAAAATTAACTACCATAGCCTGAGATTATAGTCAAGCGTTAACCTGTTAGCAACATAAAAAGAATCCGAAACCATTAGAAATGGGAAGGGATAAGGCTAGGGCAATATTTCAGTCCTTTAAACCAGTAAGACCTTATCAATGGCCTTGAAGGTCTCGCTGGCGTAGTTTCTTGAGTACTCTCTTTATTAGCAGAAGCCCCGGTTTGGATCCCCTGTAGGGTATTTAGGAAATTGAATTTTCTAACTTGTTTTGAGTCTAGACTTTTGGGACGGTTCGGCATTGCCTAGTAACCGCCCTAACAGCAAATAAGTCTAAGCAAAAGATTTGTCCTCCGGTACGATTTTTTGTAGAAACTATAAGAGGTAATTCGCATCCTACCAGATTAGCGCGCTTCCATTTTAGACTGTACCATCATTTACCATCAAGTGTGACCACAGTCAAGCGCAAACCTCTCAGCAATAAAAAGTTTTGTTGTCCCCCAACTGTCAATGATCGATGAAAGTAGCACCTTCAGTCTCCCAGCCCCATTAGTTTTTCGAACTGCGTTTGCCTTTTATTCAGATCAACGCCGTTATTCGTTTGTTTGAATGTATAACCGCTCTACATAACGTCTTCATTTGTAACGAATCAACGAATAAGTCTAAGTCACTGTTCTTAGTTCTTTTACCATTTTGCGATATGATCCATTGTCGTGGATTGAGTTTACTATGGACAATCTAGATAACAAATATTATTAAAATAAATTAAAGTTAATTAGTAAGACGAACTCTGGAAATCTAGCACGAACATCTATAACATACTAAGAGGATTTTCTTCCTTTAAAGCTTTTAAATAATCTTTCGCGCTATGTAATATATATAAAAATATCACCTGAGTTTGTCACAACTTTAAAAAAAATATATTTAATTAATATATTGATATAAAAAGGGTAGTAACATCTTCAAATTTTGAAATGCGTTTGATATCGAATGGATAAATAAAAAGCTTTTCATCAACGATTGAAAGTTTCAACAAGATTTACTAGGAGAATAAAAACTAATTTTTGCAGACCTATATTACTCCATCTCAACAATTTTGTCATGGCTTAGTTTATATGCATTTTGCAAGTGCCTAGAGTAACATAAAAGGTAAACAAAAAAGTGCAGTCTTAAAAATAAACCGCCAAATTACTTATAGTAAGTGAAATTTTTAATGCATAGGCGTAGGGCTTAACAACGAAAATATGAGATGAAATCTGTATTGAAATGTGTCCATTACCGTTATTAATTTCAATTTTACAGAGTGTAATTTCATAATGGAAGTGGTCGGCGACATCCTGTATGCTATTCAATTGCCTTTTCTCACCCAGAAAAATATTGCACTAATATTATAAATGTATTATGTATATACATATAGTACTATGTATGTAGTGCCATATTAATTTTTATTTTGATTTGCTGTGCCATATTATATTGAGTAGCTATTGCTCGCGGTATTAACTGTGTCGCTTTCGAAAGAGACACAAAAAAATGAAATACTTTTAAAATGACATATTTTTTATGTATTAACTGAAAAAAACTGTTAACATGAACTTACAAATAATCACTATAATTCTATTAAGGTGCGATAACACTAGCTTATCCGAAATCTCACCAGAAATGTTCAAAGATTCATCACAATAGAAGAAATGATATATAAAACAATCATAAAAAATAAGTATGTAACAACCTATTAACATATCTCTGTTGGGCATAGGTCTCTTAATTTATAGGAGAAGGTACTTTGGGGGATTGAACCCACTATGCTGCAGCAATGGGCAATTGCCCATTGAATATTTCCTTTTACTAACTAAGCCCGATTCCGACATATCAATCGAAATTCAGAAAATTGCACTTTACCCTCGAGTAACAAAAATGAGTTTCGGTACGATGTAATGTAGAATTCATAAGAGGTAAATTAGCTGTTCTCAATTTAGTCCGCTTCCATCTTAGACTATCTCATCACTTACCCACAAGAGATCATAGTTAAGCGCTAACTGTCAGGATTATTAACGTATTGTTCGTATATACTATAAACTAAAAATATTAAATTCATTTGTAAACCTTTATCTTGAGCAGATATATTTGCACAAATGAATGCAGATATGTTCACTGAAGTAGAAATTGAATCGCTACAAGAAACATCAAAGGTGCTTGTTACGCTTTAGACATCTAAGCAAATCTAAAGCGAAACTTTATAGCGATACTAGCTGATCTGCACAAGTTCGTGACACATAGAATATGCTTAATATACTACAAGGATATTGTTTCTACGGGAAGTGTTGAGTTACACAAGATGTGAAAAGAATAGGTGCACTATTTCAGCTTTTAGTCTCATAATCCGATAGGACGGCCGTTCGACATGGTCTGAAAATTTCAGAAACTTGAACAACGGTTTTGTTTGTCCTATCAAGCACGAAAACATAAGATAGTGAGTTCTACAAAATTAAACTGAGAATTTCTTAAATTATAATCCTCAAATTATCAATTATACAAACGAAGTCACAGTAATCGCTCATGGATGTAAAATGAACATCTGATTTGTCATAAATAAGCTGAGTAATAGAATGGATTGCTAGCGGCTATCATTAGTAAATGTTTATAAATCATACGTTATTTATCTTATCTTTTTATCTGTTTGCTATTAACAAGAAGTGGATATTTGTATTGAAGTGAGTATTTATCAGTCTTTTCTAGTTAACAGTAATAAAATCAGACGGAAAGTAAACAAAAACTCATGTAAATATACGTATATTTAAACATTTATTACTAATATAATATTAAGCAATTATCAATGCGGTGCCTGTTAGTGGATGGTAATTAAATTGAATGACCTCTGCATAAAATCAATTCGTAAATGTTCTACTTTCTCATGAATACCCAAGCTTTCATATATTTGCTTTAAATATTCCCATTAACTTTTAATATTGGTTTGCGTTGGCGAATCTATTAATTAGCCCGGTAGCCTTACACCGCCGTCCGATAGCTACATTGCTACTGGATAGTTCGCATTTCAATTTTACATTGATTGGCTTCCATATAACCAATTATTCATACATGGTTTGGTTGACATTTATTTACATTTATATGTTAAAGGTAATTTGATAAATTCATTAAAATTTTGCGGATAAAAACCTCAACATACATTTTTGACGTTTAAGGCATCACTCGGTTTATTTGTTTTTCAGGGCATACCTATTTAAATGTAATACTTTAAAGTATAGCATTAATTTAAAAGGTACAGTAATAAATACTTTTATTTTAGAAACACTGTGTTACAAGTTTCGGAATTTATACTTGACTCGTTATACGTATGGGTCTTTGATTTATTTCATGAAAGAGATCTAAGCATAGCATCTACTTAGTTACTACTACTAATATGTTTATATCGTTCGTGCGTTGAGAATTAGCGTTCTCAGGTTATGTAATCAAAGTATTTCCATGCTAATAAAGCATACAATCTGAAAATTGGATAATTTAGATATAGACTCAGCAGAATTCAGAATAGTTTATATTTTAAAACAGGCTAGAACTGTCAAACTAGATAGTTCGGTGACAACAATGATAGCTTAGAAATGTTGTGAGTTATTGATTAATATATTGGCAACACTTAAAAATACTAAAATTATTGTGCTTATAATAAAAACATACACTCACATTAACTAACAAGTTTTATTCTCTTGCCTATTTAAATATACATAACTTGCATTATACTAATAATTACTTCGTTACTTCAATTTAAACATTTTAGCACTATGTCTCTTGAAACAACAGCACCATAAGGCAGCATAAGAGATTATTCATACAAATGTTCTGTTTATTAAAATTATCTCGTATTGCAAAACATTCGTAATATAGCACAATATTTTTAGTATTTTTAAGTTTTGCCAATATATTAATCAATAACTCACAACATTTCTGAGCTATCATTGTTGTCACCGAACTATCTAGTTTGACAATTCTAGCCTGTGTTAAAATATAAACTTTTCTGAATTCTGCTGAGTCTTTATCTAAATTATCCAATTTTCAGATTGTATGCTTTATTAGCAAGGAAATACTTTGATTACATAACCAATCACTTATTACATAACCTAGAGCTATCAGTGTTGTCACCCAACTATCTATAGTCTAACAGAATACTAGGCAGGCACTATAAAATTAAATTTACGGGCTTGATCCTTCTTTTCAATTCACCATTGTGCATTTCTATGAATGTAAACTTCGTGAGGAAGCCTGCATATCCCGGGAGTAATTCTAGGATGTGTAACCTGGCAAACCGCATTGAAGCAGCGTGAAGGGTCTATGGTCTAAAAACCCTCTTTCTCCTATGAGTGGAGTGATCTGTCCCTAAAAGTGGGTTTTTTAATAGGCTACTCTATATTTTATCGTATCAAAATGTCGTATTCAAATAAATAGCGACGGTGTGTCAACGCAACTTGTCATTAAATCGTCAGTTGATTTGCAAGTTTTGTTTAATTTTCAAACGGCTTTGCTATAAACTGTGTTTTTTTTAAATGACCTCACTATTTTTATAATGCAATATATGTTACGATACAAGATTAATTAGAACAAGTGCGATGCGAATGTATTTATCACAATGTCAAATGTGGGACTTTAGCTATGCTTGAGGCAGCTATGCGACTGTTTTATTATTGTGCAAGCATCTGACATTTAATTATTTTACTTTTTTTGGTTGATGTATTATATAGTATATAGAAAAGGCCACGATAAATTAAATGTCCCCAAAAATACTAATCTGAACGTCAACATTAATGATATATATTTTTTTAAGTAGGTATAACTATTACGTATGTATATTGCGGTATAATTTAGATAAAGGAAAGTAAAAAAGCTTGAATACTTTGTTAATAACTTAAAAACATACTGTCACTCTGGCAGTGACTGCCTCATTGGTCTAGTGGTTAGCATGTTCGACTTCAGACATGAAGTCCTGTGTTCGAGGTCCTGTGTTGAAGTCCAATTCAAAACCGATATTGAGTTTTCTATTAAGATTTTCTCGATATTTGCTTGAAGTTGGGAAAAATTTGGCGGTGTGAACACGTTAAGCCGTCGGTCCTGCGCCTAATCTCTTTCTGGTCGTGTCGGATTGCCGTTATGTCGGACTAGGAGAGTGAAGGAATAGAGAGTACACTTATATACTATGCCTGGCAATCCACAGTGGAGCAGTGTGGTGGGTCTATGCTCTAAAAACCCTCTCTCGTATGAGTGAGGAGGCCTATACCCAACAGTGGAACGTTAATGGGCTGCTACTTACTTACTCTGGAAATTTTCTGTATCTATAATAAAAAAAACCCTATCTCAGCGGTTAATCTAAACCGATTTTTGTTGTATTTGTTTTTATTTTGCTGGATATGTTCTAATAGGTGTCATTTTACTTTTAAACAAAAAAATTATCGTTAAATATTTTTTAAATCTAGAAATTATTAAGTGTAGGCTCCGCTGTAAATAAGTTATATAAACATAAAATAGTGCGTACTCATTTAAGCGCGATATTTATTTGCATGCAGACGAAGTTGCGAGGGTCACTTAGTGTAATATGTAATGCTATGCGAAGTTACAGACTTAGGCGCCTTAGATTTTTCATTTCGCAATTTAATTGATAATCAATTCATTCGACGCTTGCTATTCCTTTCATCGTTTCTTTGAAGCAATTACTTACTTGGAAGCGAGTTGTTGTCACACAAATATTGGTTTAGTGTGTTTTTGTAATCAATATATATATTTAACTACTTTGCGAACGAAGGCCTTTATTGAGGCTATTTACTCTAAAGGAAATCCATATGCATGCGGCTGTAAGTAGCATTTGTAACATTGCAGAGCTGAATAAATTAACTGTAAAGTCCATAAGTCCTTGTATTTTTAGTCACCACAAACGTAATGTTTACTAAAGCACTAGTTTAAAACGAAGCACTACATTTAACATGTATAAACAAGTTTGTCGGGTGTTTATTCAAAATCTTGTCTACTTCAAAATTAAACTAACTACTGAAATGATTGCTAAGTTTACATTGTCAATTTTATTGTTGTAGAGTTGAAATGTTCTCATGGAGTTACTTAAATAAATGATTTTATAACTGTAATTCTTTGATAGCGTTTGTAGTAGAAGTTTTCCAAGTGGCAATGTTGTCGTATCAGGTTCTTCAGATTAATTTTATCAATTCTATTGATCTAGCATGCGGTTTTTTACAGTACAATTACTATGCCAATGCTTTTAAATTTGTATGAAGTTAATTTTTGTATCAAGCCGATTTTATAATGGACGGTACATTTCAGGATGCTATACGGATTATCAGAGGACCCAGTGCAACTTAATCTCCTTAATTATGTACCCATTAGATAGGATTGCAACGAATGGAAGTTATTATAACGACTTTTTTTTACAGTATACATTAAACTTTGGTTTTAAATATTATATAGTTTTGAAATTACGTAATAGATACAAACGAATACTGTAATGTAGTATTGCACTATAAAGACGAATCTGTTAACAAATTGTCCCTACGGTATTTGTTTCTTGAACATAATTCAATAGACGATATGCGGAGCATTGGGACCTGTACATTAGCTGTCGAGTAATATATGCTCGAGAGCTATTTTATTAAGATTTTGACTTATTTCATATTATAAAAATGGAGAAATTAATGTAGAGTGAAAAAAGCATGTGTACAGATCAAAACTCTTCTTCTGTTCGCATGCCCATATTTTATACCATATTCATATAAATTATTAATATAAACAAAGGCATTTTAAATGGCATTTACGATGTGGACATACGTTTGTTCATATTACACCGAATTCTTTTATTTCTCTTTTAACAGTATTTTAAATTTTTACACCTTCGGTCAAGGCTGATAGATTTCGTTTAAACATAATTTCAGTTAGCTAACTCCACTTCCAGACAAACAAGTTCACGACAGTTGCGCCACATTTACTCCGATCAGCTATATTACTTCTTTTCACTAATTGAAATTTACTTTTTAAACCCAGCATTATATATTTTATTACTAGCTATTACTAGATGACCAAGCAATCGTTTTGCCATATGATAACGATTATCGCTATTAAGAAATGTGGGTTGATAATAGACAGATGAAAATGTAGGGTTGTATGTATTTTTAATTCCACTCTATAAAAAAAGGGACATAAAAATTTTTGTCAAATAATAAAACTTAGGGGTAAATCACCCTTACATTTAGGGGGATGAAAAAATAAATGTTGCCCGATTCTTCATCCTAGCCGATATGCACCCTAAAATTCACGAAAATCGGTCAAGCCGTTTGGAAGGAGTTTGACTTCTAACACCTGACACGAAAATTTTATACATGACATATTTTTGAAAATCAAAATATTCTTTATTCAAGTAGCACTTTTCCGTCCTTTAGTAATAAATCTACCACCAGTTCGGAAAATCGATTACGCTAAGAAGAAACCGGCGAGAAACTCAACGATTACTCTATTAAACATAGTTTTTGTAAGTTACAAGGTGTTTAGCTTTCATGTGCCGTTGGAATCAAGTCCAAAAATCTTTGTCCCCGAAATAATCTTCAATATTATAATATATAAAATAGCTTTTTGTAATAGGAATTTTTTAACATATTTCTTAAAACTATGTGGAGGCAAACTCGTAAGTGATTCAGTTATCTTATTGAAAATGCGTATACTCAACCAGACAAATGATTTCTGAACCGTATGCCTTGGAGAGCAAGTTAAACCGTTGGTCCTTCGCCTGATATCTCTCCGGTTGAATCGGATTACCGTCACAACTGTGAGAATGAAGGTATAGAGAGTGCACTTGTGTACTATGCCTGCCAGCCTACAGTGAAGCAGCGTGGTAGGTCTATGCACTAAAAACAGGGGACTTTAATACGCTCCTACTAACCTTACAAACCCTCACCCATGGGGTAAGAGAATGAGTCCACAGGGGTTTTAGGATGGCAGCAGCTGGTGCTGGTTAAACATGCCTAGTAATAATAACTTCATTTTTATTTTTATTTAATTAACGTGCATACTGGTAAAAAGTATAAAGGGAGAATGTTGTCTAGTTAGTGTAGTAATCACAGCACGATTTTGGTATAACAAAATTAAAACAATGTTTGCATTATTTAAAGGTAATCTTGAATAAATTTAACTGTCGCTACGTGTAGATAGATACGATATTGTTTAAATTGTAAAAATCAAAGACACATCATTGAACATAGTTGTTTGAGTGCCCGAGTATAGCATTACGAACCAAATCTTCTTTGATTACATAGTTTTTATCATTATTTTAATTATCTATTTATATATAGAATAATTATATATATAGAGTAGAGGTCAGCTAAGAATTGGATTTTGCGAAGTTCCACACGCAATGGGGATTGCGGGGGTGTTAATTAAAAAAATTCAAATTTTCACATTAAATAAAATCATTTACAAACTATATCTTTTATGATAATTAAAAACTTTATTTTTGTCACAATGGAAAGTATTAAAAGTAAATTTTAGGAAATTCCATCCTAAAAGGGCAGTGCAAAACAATATTTTTTAATGAAAATGCTACCAATAAAACCATTCCACGTAGACGAAGTCGCGGGTTCAGCAAGTAATATTATATGTGACATTGAGTTGTTCATTACAAGTCTTAAAGTATAGAAACTGTGAAAGTGGAAACATTTTTCTTATTCTGCTTACTTGCGTAAATATCGAGATATTATAATCGGAATTGTAATTTTCTGACGAGATACTAAAGTAGTTGCTACGACATAGCCGTCATAGAGTTTTAAGCCATCTAACCGATTGGCCCCAAAACATCCGTAGTAGAACCAAAGTCACTGACCTAGTTTTACGAATCGCGAACCTGAAGTGGCAATGGGCAGGGCGCATAGTCCGAAGGACCGATGGACTTTGGGGGCCGAAGGTGCTGGAGTAGCAACCTCGCACCGGACGCCGCGGTGTAGGCAGACCCCTCACAAGGTGGACCGATGATATAAAGAGGGTCGCCGGTAGCCGCTGGAGCCAGGCGGCGCAAGATCGGGCCTGGTGGACGTCATTACGTGAGACCTATGTCCAGCAGTGGACGTCCATCGGTTGAAACGACGAAGACGACGAACCGATTAGCCCCAAACCTGTTTAGATAAAAAGGCAATTACTAATTTGCGAAGATGTTTTCAGTATATATGTACACATAATCTTGTTTATGTAAAGTTTTAGTACTTTTCTCTTGTCCGCCATTGTGAAATTTTGTTATCTATGAGTGCAAAATTATCATTCATTCACTTATTACCACTCTAAAACTATTAGCCCGATTGCCTTGAAATTAAGCAACGTGATGGAATCACGTTCAAAATGGACCCTTGGACACAAGAAGAAGGGATTTCTCCATACTTTAAGGGATTGGGATTTTCCGGTTGCCACCGCGGGGAATGACTACTTATACTATAAAGTAAAAATGCATTGAATATTAAAGTGGCAGGGGGAGGCCTATATTAAAAAAGTTATTGGGGCAGAAGCGAATGGACGATGTTTGTAAATTAAAACATGTTTTAAATTGAAAACGGCAACCTTAAAATGATTTGATATTTTATACTTCTGATCAGAATGATTAATGAATAGGTGAATAATTACAAACGTAAATACTGTAATGTAAACAATACACAATAATTAAAATGTTGTTCGTATTTATATTCATGACCCGACGATATTAATTTCTAACTCTCGATATTATGTACTATTATTGTTTCGATCAGAATTCGTATAGTAATAGGAGGTAATGTGGAAATAATGATTTACAGTTTATTATAGCGTACGATTACCAAAAGTAAATATCTCGTGTTTCTTTAAAAGATAAATTTAAGGAAACGTCAATTCTCACAGTACCGTCGCAACAAATATTGAATAATATCTTATATATCCGTGACAATATTCACTTATACAGCAAAAAAAGTGAAATACACAACTTTAAAACGAGAAATAAAAACAAACTTGTATTCCCATATGTTAGAGAGAAGAAGGTTCAGTAATCATTTATCGAATCCGATATACTCAATCGAGTATGAGTGTGAGTATGAGTTGTTAATAAAATTTCGCAATCAGTTTTAGATTTGCCTGCGTATAGATTTAAGAAATATGTCAAAAACACACTTTTACAAAAGGTATATTATAATGTTGAAGATTATTTCAGCGACAAAAATGTTTGGACTTGATTGCACTTGCACACAGAAGCAAAATATTACTCATTGTAACAAACACAACTATCTTTCAATGAGTAACCGCTGAGTTACTTGCCGGTTTCTTCTCAGCGGATCTAACTTACGGAATCGGAGGTAGATTTGTTACCAACGGACAGACAACTGACGATTCAAAAGCTTTGTGAGCCTACTTGAATAAACATTTTGATAACTAAACTTAAAAGAAAAAAAATACAACATGCGAAGTATAACTACAATATTTATCTATACATATCTCCACTAAATTTATAAATGCGAAATTATCTGTCATCCACCCACTACATTTTTAAACCTACACTGTTGAACCAATTATCGTCACATACGAATTAGTGAGTTAAAATGAGAGAGCAAATATGGTTATTTTAACAAAGGTCGTAATGTGTCAACTTTAAAAGATAGATAAATATGCTACTGCGTGTTTTTTTAAAACGTTTTAGGATGATCAATTTTGCCATACATCGCATTTATTTACGCAGCGCACTCAATGGAAGCACACAAAAGGAATAAAAATTTCCCTATTTTGCTAAAATATTTGATTCTCCGTTCCTATTGGCCATAAAGTGATGATATACACTCTTGATATGTGAATATTTGTTTACTAAAAATTCAGTTCGAACCATCGAACCTGAGATTCTCGTGTTAAAGCAAACAAACTCTTCAGCATTATAATATTGATATAAACATTTATTAACTCATCTTTGCTTCTTAGAGATAAATGATTCATTCCACTTATTACACAAATATATTTGATAATTGATGTGATTCGAACTCCGAATCTTGATTTTCAAAAGAAAATGCCTACATCCATATAAAAGAGACGATATTATTGTACAGCGAATAAACTATGCCTGCCTCACAAATTATCGAGTATAGAATTAGCGATACAAACCTAATTTTCCGCTTATTTGAACTCAAAATACCGATGAATATTTGTAATGATGCTTTGTACGTGAATTTTGTCGAATTACTATATTGTAACAATTCACCACCCACTGTGCCTATAAGGTCTGTTATTTAGCTCATTTTAATTTTATGTTTAGTTTTGTTTTATTTTGGAAAACAAACAATACAATTTGTACTTCAAAACTAGAAGATAATAACATTAATACATAGACCAGAAAACACATAAAAAGGAAGTTATAGAAATAAAAAAAAATTAAATATAAGAAAAACAATTATAGACTAAATAAAATAGATAAATAGCTAATATTTCGTTTGTAAATTTGGAATAGGAGCATGTACGACCGACGTTACAGAATTTTATATTATATTCGCTACAAACTTTAGAAGTGAATGAGTTATAAGCAAAATTCGTTTATTATAAGCTGAACTAAACTGATTTGAATGGCGTGTACGTCAATTTGGACAACTGAATTATATACAATCCAAAAGGTATGATGAGCGAATAATATTGCAAAATAGCTTCTATAGGAATTTTTTTTTTCTTAATATCCGATGATCAATAACAAGTATAGCATCAGCATCTTTACTTTTATAGTTAAGATGTTTAATATTTATTTCTTGTACTTATCTATAGCATCGATGTATATTTTATAATAAGGGTTCCAAATTGTTGAACCATATGCCAAAATTGATTGCACCAATGAATTATACAATAATATGAAAGTGGAGTGGAATTTCAAGTCTATACAAATTATCGTACTGAACCCAAGCAGGCAGGCAAGGCCTTACCAGTAATATATTTAATACCACAACTGAAATACAGTTTATTATAAATATATATACCTAGGTCTCTAACCTCGTTCACTTTGTTTAAAGAGTGGTATCTATAGTATCTAGTAAATCGCAATCGTGCAAACCTTACACGAGAAAGGTATAACAATATATTTAAACACATTCCACTTTAGTATGTGGGAAATTTCATCAAAGGCTTTTGAGTAGTCGGTATATACGACGCCTAACCTGTTGACCACTATGCATTGACCTTGCAACATGAAAGACATTAGTCCTCTCGGGAAATGGTTGATTCGGGAGGTACCTTTGTCGGATTGCGAGGAGAGAGATGACGGAGGCATGTCACGAGTGCGGCGCAGTGGAAGACACTCGCTGTGTGTGCGCAGAGGGCCGAACGCTGGCCAGAACTCCTAACAGTTGTTGGAAACGATCTTTCTCTGCCAATTGTGGTTAGAACCATGGTGGGCAGAGGAGCCAGCTAAATGGTTGTGATCTCCTTTTGCGAGGACGTAAAGTCGCAAAAGGAAGCGGCGGAGCGTGTGAGGAAGATGGACGGAGATGCTCCAGCCATACGACGACGGAGGGTTGGGCGCAGACGGGTATTGCACGAGCGTCGTCTGCCCCCCTATGTAGGTAGCCTCTGGGGGCCTATTGCCCCTTTAGAGGGATTCCGAAGGAGGACAGGTGGCATTCCACCAGAATAGGAGGAATACGAAGAGATGAGCCCTGTGGGCATATCGTTGACGAGAGTGCGAATGTATTCCGATCCTGTACTTTCGTCACAGAACGTAGGAAGGATTACTGTCGGGGCTTAGCCGGTAAAACTTCGGCATAACCCATAACGTCCCCCGTAGCGTTGCGGGTGTCCATGAGGATTTTCCGACGAGAAAAAAAAGGTGGCATACGTTAGATTCCGTGATTCTGTTCTATAACGGAAACCTAACTAACTATAAGTAACACATTTTTATGCGTGTTGTTGTGTTACACGTGTGACATGTGTATGTTTTAAGTAAAGAAATTTAAATTTAAACTTATGTGAAAAATTTAATGTTCCAATCTTAATATGATTGTACCTTACTGTCTTAGTTGTTCTTCCATAGCAATTCTGTGAAAGGTTTCTAACATAATGATATTTACGTACAATGGGTTGCCCACAAGTCGTGCATACTGTGAGACAATATAAAGCATGTCGGTATTTCGTTTTACATACACGTTTGTTATCGTGTTAATTATTTCATTATTACGCATTCGACGAAAAATCCTCTCACGACTCCGTTCATAAATTCACATTCAATTTCAGAAAAAACGTAGGTGCCTTGTGTTAACATTGCCATGAATGAAAATCAATAAATCAATAATAATAACGTCCCAATTAACTCAAAATAACTCATAAAAAGATGAATTCTGTATTGCTTTTCTATATTTACCATTGCTAATTTGACGCCCTTACTGGCGTATGCGTAAGTAAAGGCGTCAAAGGGCACCTTTACTGGTGGCAGTACTTGTTTCGCTAACAGAGATTTATTCCCCGGTATGGCAAATTGCGTTTTCTAATTTAATCATCAACTGTCTAGTGGTTAGCACAGTCATGAGGTCCAGGGTTCGTATCCCGAGTCGGGGGAATTCATATATCGATATTGGGTTATATAATAAGATTTTCTCAATATTAGCCTGAAGTTGGGAAGTTGGCGGTGTGCCTGATCTCTCTCCCGTCGTACCAGATTACCGTCACATCGGATTATCAGATTGAAAGAACAAAGAGAACAGGAAGGTACAGAGTGCACTTGTGTGCTATGCCTGCCAACCAGCAGTAAAGCAGTGTGGTGGGTCTATTCTCTAATAACCCTCTCTTCTATGAGTGAGGAGGCCTGTGACCAGCAGTAGGATTTTAATGGACTGCTACTTACCTTTTTTACTTCCTATTAAAGATGCCCGGACAAACAAAAAATAATACGTTCCGTATAGAAACCGAATGAGGTAAATTACCTTTTATCAGGCTAGTTTGCTTCCATCTCAGACTAACACCTCTCTACCAAGCACCGTCAAATGACATCACCGATATGTCAGCAATAAGAAATACATACAAATTTTGGTTTTCCTAGTGTATAACGTGCGATTACTACCGTTCGTCAATCCCCTTTCCGCGGCATTAATGTCCTATACCTTACCCTAATGCTTCCCAAAACTCTCCTAAACCTATATACCAAGCTGTCCTTTCTAACTCCCATATCGATAAATGGCGGTATATCCATTCTCCGTAGACCTAAATGTCACAGACCGATAACGGGCAGCAGCGTTATCGGTACGAGAGAGTCAGCACTGCGATCACCAACTTGCCTGCCAAGCGTGGTGATTACTGGCAAAACCAAGAAATAATGACAACAAGGCAGCAATGGCCCCCAGTCCCCGGCAGCCCCGTTATCCAAGCTCTGGCAGCGGTTTTGGTAACGGCGGGGCAGGGGGTGCTAAGAATCTCCGGAAGAGATTCCGCTGCCAACCTCGACGATTTGACCTAGCAACATACAACGCACGCACTTTGAGGACCGACGAAAAGTCTTCGAGCTGGAAGAAGCCGTGAGTATGTTACACTAGGATATTGTGGGATCATCCGAAGTCCGTAGAGAGGGGAAGGACACGATGATTCTCAAATCTGGTAACTTGCTATACTACCGGGAGGGTGAACACCAAACCCAAGGTGGTGTCGGGTTCCTCGTCCACAAATCTCTCGTTAACAATATTGTCCAAGTAAACAGTGTGTCCAGTACGATAGCGTTCCTTATACTCAGAATTACCAAACGGTATTCGTTGAAGGTCATACAGGTTTACGCACCCAAATCATTGCATCCCGATGATGATGTAGAGATTATGTATGAGGATATATCAAGAGCCATACATACCTCTAGGATACACTACAATATTGTAATGGGAGATTTCAACGCAAAACTCGGCGAACGAAGTGGGGCAGAGTTGAGAGTGGGGCAATTTGGATACGGGCAACGGAACCAGAGAGGTCAAATGCTAGCCGATTTCATGGAAAGGGAGGGCCTCTACACGATGAACTCCATTTTCAGGAAACAGCCACATCGAAAGTGGACTTGGCGTAGTCCCGATGGTTCCACGAGAAACAAGATTAACTTCATCATGTCTACGAAGCGAAATATATTCAATGTTGTCTCTGTGATCAATAAAGTAAAAACTGGGAGCGATCACCGAATGGTGAGAGGCACATTGAATATTGACGTTGTCCGTGAACGGAGCAGACTGGTGAAGTCAACGCTCCTACCCACTCGCGCTCATATCCAAGACCCCGAGAACTTTCAACTGGAGCTGCAAAACCGCTTCGCTTGTATCAAGAATTGTGAATCCATGGACGATCTAAACAATAGGCTAGTGGAAACTGTCCATACGGTTGGGATGAAATTCTATAAACCCCGTAGGAAGAAAACCAAGAGATTCTCAGACCATACTATTAATCTCATGTAACCGAGACATGCAATGAGTTTGCAATCCGCAGCAGACGTGTTCGCATACCGGCAGATCAATAAACAGATCTCTAAATTGCAAAAACGTGATGTGCGACACTTTAATGCCGAGCGTATACGAGATACCATCGCACGCAACAAAGGCACTAAAGTGATCGCAAAAGATCTGTCTATCGGACAGAGCCAACTAACGCGGCTAAGGATCAGTAACGGCGAACTCATTGCATCTAGACCTGAGATTCTGAGGGAGGTTGAGAGTTTCTATGGGCAGTTATACACATCGACCTGCAAGCCTATTGATAGTTTGGCTAAAGATCCTCGTGCCAAACTTACTCGACATTATACCGAAGATATCCCGGACGTCAGCTTGTACGAGATTAGTATGGCCCTTAAACAGATGAAGAACAGCAAGGCACCTGGTGATGACGGAATCACAGCGGAACTCCTGAAGGCGGGTGGAAAACCCATTCTAAAAGTCCTTCAGCGAATGTTCAATTCCGTCATCCTGGAAGGCACGGTGCCAAGGGCATGGCATAGGAGCGTGGTAGTTCTGTTCTTCAAGAAAGGTGACAACACCTTATTGAAGAAATATACGAGTAGACCCATTGCGCTGCTAAGTCATGTCTATAAACTGTTCTCGAAGGTCATTACGAATCGTCTCGCTCGCAAGTTTGACGACATCCAGCCCCCCGAACAAGTCGGATTCCGAAAAGGCTTTAGTACCATAGACCACATCTTTACACTGCGGCAGATTATACAGAAGACCGAGGAGTATAATTGGCCACTTTGCTTAGCATTCGTATGAGAAAGCCTTCGATTCGGTGGAAACATGGGCCATGTTTATATATATATAGATCTTTACAGAAATGCCGAATTGACCACCGGTAAATAAACGTGTTGAAGTGCTTGCACGAAAACGCCACCATGTCGGTCCGTATACAGGACCATAACACAGACTCTATCCAACTGCAGCGTGGAGTGCGACAGGGAGATGTTATCTCCCCGAAGCTCTTTACTGCGGTGTTGGAGGACCTCTTCAAGCTTATGGAGTGGAACGGACTGGGCATCAACATCAATGGCGAGTACATCACTCATCTACGGTTTGCCGACGACGTGGTCATAATAGCAGAGACTCTGGAAGATCTCAATTCAATGCTCGATGACCTCAGCAGAGCTTTTCGACATGTGGGCCTAAAAATGAACATGGATAAGACGAAAGTTATGTCTAAGATCCATGTTCCACTCCACCCAGTCATCGATGAGAACTCGACACTCGAAATTGTTGACGAGTATACATACCTGGCACACATAGTCCAGTTAGGTAGGTCCAATTTCGAGAAAGAGGTCAACCGCCGAATCCAACTCGGTTGGGCAGCGTTCGGGAAGTTCCGGAAGACTTTTTCGTCCAATATTCCTCAGTGACTGAAGACTAAAGTCTTTGAACAGTGCGTGTTGCCAGTGTTTACCTACGGATCGGAAACGTGGTCGCTGACTATGCGCCTTATTCGAAAGCTCAGAGTCACTCAGCGTGCGATGGAGAGGGCTCGGAGTTTCTGTACCCGATCAAATCAGAAATGAGGTGATCCGTAGCAGAACTAAATTCACCGACATAGCCCTATAAGTCGCGAACCTGAAGTGGCAATGGGCGGGGCACATAGTCCGACGAACCGATGGACGTTGGGGCCTGAAGGTGCTGAAATGGCGACCCTGCACCGGACGACGCAGTGTAGGAAGACCCCCCACAAGGTGGTCCGACGATATAAAGAGAATCGCCGGTAGCCGCTGGAGCCAGGCGGCACAAGATCGGGCCTTGTGAGCATCATTTCGTGAGATCTATGTCCAGCAGTGGACGTCCATCGGTTGAAGCGACGACGGCGACGACGACCACGACGAGTGTATAACGTATCCTACAGTTATATTACGTCTTTACAGATCAGAGAATGTAGTATACATGTTATATGTCTTCGGATAACTATTTTTATAATTTTATTATATTTATTCTCTTTGTATTTTTAATATTTTGTATATTATTTTTTCTTTTTGTATAATATGTTAAACTTAATTTTTGTGCAATAAAGTATTTTTTGTTGTTGTTGTTGTTATAACCAAAAAGTTTATTGCGCTTTAAAAGGCCTATGATCGAGTGGTGACGAATGAGCTGTGGTCAACGTTATCTACTTATGGGGTGAGCGGTTGTCTGATTCAAGCATTGAAGTCTCTCTATGAGGGTTCTAGTGCTTGTGTCAGAATAAACGAAGCGAACACGGAGTGGTTTCCTGTCGAAAGAGGTGTTCGACAGGGATGTGTTGCTTCACCATGGCTGTTCAACCTATTCATGGATAAATTTAAAAGAAAGTATATATGGGTTAAGAATGAATGAATTACTCATCAAATGTTTACTATACGCTTATGATCAAGTAATACTTGCGTTATCCGCTAATGAGCTACAGGAGATGCTAAATATTATGAGTGAAGCTTTAAAAGGGAAAGGAATGAATGTGAATGTAAGCAAAACGAAAGTTATGCTGTTTTGAACGAGATGAATCTAGGATGAATGGCAATATTTTGATAGATGGGGAACAAGTGGAAGAGGTGAAAGAACTTGTATACTTGGGATCTAAATTTACAAAAGATGGAACATGTGAAAGTGATATTGAAAGGAGAATGAATGCAGGGAATATGGTAAATGGTGCTCTGCACGCCTTTATGAATAGCCAGATGTTGTCTCAAAGGGCCAGACTGGCAGTGCATGCAGGAGTGTTGGTACCAACACTTATGTATGGTAAAATAAATGCAGTAGAGATGAGAGCGTATGAGTGGATTGAAACTGAGTGACAGAGTAAGAAATAGTGTGATAAGAGAACGTTGTGGTATAAAAGAAGACGTAGTGACTAAAATTGAGAAAGGTATGCTTAGATGGTTTGGGCATGTAGAGAGAATGAATGAAAGGAGACTGACAAAAAGGATTTATGAGTCAAGAGTGAATGCGAAAGTTGGAAGGG
>JACTOM010000048.1:0-14164 GCA_015832385.1 Elymnias hypermnestra | reverse complement strand
TGTTGTTTTCTTGCCCTTATCCCACTAGGAGGGGTCGGCACAGCATGTTTCCTTTCGCCACTTCACTCTATCCGCTGTCATTTCTACATTCACACCCTTAATACACATATCCTCTTTCACACAATTCATCCACACTTTTTTTGGTCGCCCTCTCCCGGCCCTGCCGCTTACCATCATATTTAGAACCCTCTTACATACATGGCTATCCTCCCTTCTCATTACATGTCCATACCAGGCTAACCTTCCACTCCTTAACTTCTCGGTCACTGGTGCTACTTTCACACTTCCTCTAATATACTCATTCTTAATCTTATCCAATTTTGTCACTCCACACATCCATCTCAACATTCGCATCTCCGCTGCATGCAATTTCCTTTCATTCTCCCCTTTGGTGGCCCAGCACTCTGATCCATACAGGACGACAGGTCTTACGATCGTCTTATAAATCTTCCCCTTTAGTTTAAGGGGCATTCTGGCATCGCAAATTGTTCCCGAGACCTGCCTCCACTTCATCCAACCTGCATTTATCCTGCTAGTAACATCTCGGTCAATGCCGCCGTCGTTTTGGAAGATAGAGCCGAGGTAACGGAAATCTGAGCAGACTCGAAGGGAAACACCATCTAAGACAATCGAAAAAAATCTGGATGGATCCCCGAAATCACAACACAGATGTTCTGTTTTGGTCCTATTGATCTTCAACCCTGCGTTTTCCAGTTTTTCCTGCCATATTTCTAGCCTTCTCTGTACCTCAGCTCCATCCTCTCCAACAAGCACAATGTCATCGGCAAACAGCATGCACCAGGGTGCTTCCTCTTGTATGTTTGATGTCAGTGCATCCATTACCAGGAGGAACAAAAAAGGGCTTAAAGCCGATCCCTGATGCAAACCTACGCCCACATTGAATTTGTTAGTTTCGCCGGCTGCGGAGCGAACGTATGTAGTTGCTCTACCGTACATAGCACGGATAAGACGCAGGTATTTCCCAGGCACTCTTTTCTCTTTCAAAGCCCACCACAAGACTTCACGGGGTACCCTATCATATGCCTTCTCCAGATCAACGAACACCATATGCAAGTTCTTATGTACTCGTTTGTACTTTTCGCAAAGTTGGCGAAGTGAGAATATGGCATCCGTTGTTCCACGTCCTGGCATGAACCCAAACTGATTCTCTGTCACATTCGTCTCTTCTCTCATTCGTCTAGCAACAATCTTCTCCCATACTTTCATGCTGTGTGACATGAGCTTTATTCCTCTATAACTGTTACAGTCCTGTACATCACCCTTGTTTTTGAAAATAGGCACCAGCGAACTGATACACCATTCGTCAGGGATCGCCTCTTCTTGTAACAACTTATTGAAGAACAAAGACAGCCACGTCCATCCATCCACATCCAGAAACTTCCACACTTCTATTGGTATCTCATCTGGTCCAACCGATTTACCGTTTCTCATACTTTGGACAGCCTTTTGTACTTCTTCTATGCCTATCTCTCTAACAACTCCCATATTCAATGGAACATCTTCCAACACTCCACTCCAATTATTCTCTTCATTCATTAGGTTTTCAAAATATCTTTCCCATCTTTTTTTAATTTCTTCGTTATCTGACAATACTTTCCCCTTACTATCTTTTATACAATTAACGTAATTTATATCTTTTCCTCTTTTTTCTCTTGCTTTTGAAATTTTTTTTTTACTTTACAACGAATATACATCTAACTAATACATTTTTAAATTTGTAACATTATTTAAGTATAATGTCCGACATTAGTCAATTTAAAAATTCTCTACAGGTATTATAATATTTTTTTTAAACGGTCCAGTAAGTTTTGGCACGATTATAATAAATTGTTAAAAATATAAACAAAAATTCAAAATACAAAGCTTTCTTCTATAATATTAGAGAAGAGATTTATTTGTAATACTTTATTGTTTCAGAACTTCCCTATACTCGTACACACTCTCTCGGGATACATTATTTTCTTTCAACTGAGATTTTAAATTCGATATATCTTTTGAATGGATAGTCCGATTTTAATAATTAAAAAAATATTTAACAGGTATTGAAACAGTCTCTTTTATCATTTAATAGGGATAATGATTAATACAGAGGTGTGAAGAATATGGTTTGATTATTTTCAATACTTTTATAGTGGCATAACTACAGTAGTTTGTCATATTGTATCGCGGACTTTAACATAGATATTAATACGTCCTACAATATTCTAGATCTTCAATAGTTTTCGCCAGCGTACACGATAACAGATTTTTTGTTTCACACTTTAGGTTACAATAACGCATTTTTCATAGGGATCACTATTTTTTTAAAAGTAATATAGCCTATATCTCTCAGTGAAAATGCAGCTTTCTATTAGAGATTTTTAAATTGGTTCAGTACTTTTTGTGTGTAAACGTAGTAATAATACGTAGGTATATACTTAACATATATACAAAAACACACATGTTTCCTCTTTATAATATTAGTTTAGATATAAATATATTTACATAGAAGATAGCATTAAATAAACATGATTGTTAAGTACAAGTTAATTAACCACTGAAATATTGTGTCACAAACCAGCGATTTAACTATGTAAACTTACATTACTCGAATACGCTACTATGATACCTTACACATCTGGGAAATGTTTTGAGATACAAATTTAGTTGGAGGACAAAGTTAGGTTAGAAACAAACACTACATGCCAACTTTGGCTTATATCGCTCTAATAGTTAACTATGCTATACATTAATTTAAACAGATTTTTTTTGCTGACAGTTTAGCACTCACCTGATGGTAAGTGATGATACAGTCTAAGATGGAAGCGCGCTGGTGTTGTAAGAGGCGATATACCTCTAATGGTTTCCACACAGCATCGTACCGGAAGACAAATCTCTTTTGGTGGTACATCTTTGCTGGTAGGGCTGTAACTAGCCGCGGCCGAAGCCTTCCACCAGTCCAGTCAGACAATTTAGAAAATTCAATTTTCTATCGAGTACTTGCACTACCGAGCCAGCAGCGTCGCCTAAGGCGATTTTCACAGGGTACCGCGTTAAACTGAACACAAGATATATCTCTTCCCAATGTGTCACTCTTGTAGTTCCTAATCCCGTGGTTATATGGGGGAAAACCTTCCTTAGTGAAGAAAGGAACGATTGTCACTCGGAGTCACTTTGCTAAATTTCAACTGAACTGTGGATTGGTAGGAAAACCTCGTAAAAAGGGATTAAAACTATCGTCACAATATTGCATTTTCAATGACACCAGTTTGATGCACATTGGTTGGATGGTTTCAAAGTCTGTAAACGGTTAACGGGCACACAGAAACGACTTTTATGTTTTTATAGAGGCAATAATGCGAAGATGGTTTAAGACCATTAAACTCACTTACTCATACCAAGATAGCTTACAGTATTCGCGATTGACTGGGAATTACCTAAGTGACTCGTTTCGTATTGTTGATGATAAGGCAAAGATTTCCCTAAATTCCCACAGTATCAGGAACTGCGCTGGTGATACAATAGACAACCACGAGTACTTCTCAAATAAATAATATTGAATCTCTTATCAGCACATACTAGTACGTATTCCGATAAATTAGTTTCCTTTAGTTATCCACTGCGAAGAACTTATTAATGCTATTGTTATTATTGATTACATTATGGTGTAATTTCTCAAGTATTAATTATGAGAAACGATAAGACATCTTTACTCGTTCGATGTAGTTACTCTTTATCTTTGCCTATTTCTGTTCACTGTATTCTCAATCCCAACTATTGTTGACTATTATTGAGTACCATTTTACATTATTACATTCCTAAATAAAACTTAAAGAAAAAGCCACGATGGCCTAGTGGTGAAACGCTTGTGTTCTTATTCAGAAAAGTAATGTGTTTAAAGCCATAATAAATACAGCGGACACCACAGAGTTCCTCTTCGCAAAATTAAATCTTACGCGCTTAATTGTTCTTTCAAATACTTATAAAAGTTTTTGGTAAAGGAAAATTTTAGGAAAATTTCATATACTTCGAATAATTCTGAGAGATTTTAATACACCTAAACAGAAGTTACGTGTCTTAAAAAGAAATAGAACGTGTGCTAGTAAATATAACAATCGGTGCGATCACCACCCCGCATGCCAAGCATGGTGTTTACTGGCACTTTCCTCCGTGATAAAAAGTACAAAGTTGCGGCCCCTATTTTCTGGTAGCCTCATTATTACCGACTACGGTAACAGGTAAAAATGGGGGCAGAGAGTGCTATGAAGCCGATATAGATTCCGCTGCCAACCGCAACGTCTTGACCTGGTAGCCATTATTTTAACAAAGAGGATAACTGAAACTTTAGGGAGAGTTTGCGATATGTGAGATTGCATACATTAAAACCCATTTGGTAGACGTCTTCTGCACCTATTAAGTGGCTTCAGATTCCACGCTGTAACGACTACACCCAAGCCACCTTCATACAATGTCCTACCGACACGATTCTGAAAAAGTTCCCAGCTCGCATAGATAATCTGAAAAGAGATGATAGTTAAAAACGGCACAATATCGGATACTATGGATATCTTCGGAGAAGACCTACGACCTACAGTGAATACGATTAAGTTGATCGGATAATGACAATGGCCAATAATTTACAAGGAATACGGATATGCGAAGTAAGAAAGTATTTACATAGTTAGATGGCCTGTATCTATATAGATTTAATGAATCTTGCTGAGTGCAACCCGTGAGAATGGTTCGACCAATTTGGCAATTTTTTTTTCGGATGTTCCTTAAGGCACAATAAATGTTAAAAAAAAACAAAACAATTTCTGGAGACAAATTTGATTGTCACTGATATAATCCTAAAGGTGGAGCACAAATTCAGACGAACCGATGGACTGTGGAGCCTGAAGGTGCTGGAATGGCGACCCTGCACCGGACGGCGCGTGGTAAGCAGACCCCCCACAGGGTGGACCGATGATATCAAGTGGGTTGCCGGTAACCGCTGGAGCCAGGTTGCGCATAATCGTCCCTTGTCCCAACAAGTGAGATTAGTCATTACGTGGGACCTATGTCCAGTGGATCCTTTGGGAACTGCGCGCAGTGGTTCTTGCGGCCGTCCATAATTTCGGGGTTGTTGCGAAAACACACGACCTGCAGGCTGATGCCGATGAGGCCCAGAGCATCAGGGCCGAGCCGACCGGGCTCTGGTTAAAAGGTGGAGAGAGGAACACAGGTCCCCAGTAGCGGGCGTGGCCACTGTGGAAGCAATCCGCTCTCACCTGGAATAATTTCTTACCCAGGGGTCGCTCTCTTTCAGACTGGTGGAGGTTCTAACCGGATACGGCTGTTTCGGAAAGTTACTGTACCGAATTGGTTGTGAAGAGTTACCCGCCTGCCACGAGTATTGTGCCGCTATTGAATCAGCGCAAAACACTTTAGCAGATTGTGGAGCCTGGGCACCTCAACGTCACCTCACCTCAATCTTTCCCTGGAGAGCGTTGTAGGCGTGATGCTCTCCAGTAAGAAATGCTCGGCGGGAGTGGCCCTCTTCTGTGCGACTCGCATTTCGGTGAGAGAGGCCCACGAGCGAAAGAGGTAAAACGAAGTTAATGCTCCCTCTCACCGCCGACAAAGATAGGATTACAGGCGGCGTCTGTTTGCACTTGTCATGCCGCCTTCGTGAACTCTCGGCCGAACTCATCCGGGACATCAGAGAGGAATGTGTGAGCGCTCCTCGGGTGTTCCAATAATGGACGAAGAGAGTTCCGCTGGGTTTAAGTGGGTATCGCGAGGTCTCCATCATGCGGAGAACCACACTCCCGACGTTAGTCGGGTTGCATAAACGCACATCCCGGCGTAAAAAAATATCCATCAGTGGACGTCCATCGGTTGAGACAACGACGATAACGGCGATGTCTGTCTGTCTGTTAAAGATTTTAAAACGATCCAACCTATATGATCCAAACCGGCCATATAACAACTCACTCACTTTATATTGACTTGCAAATTTCACAAATTCGCTCAATATTTGCAAGAATTTGCAATTAGTGACAGCCTCGTTGGCGCAGTGGTGCGAATACTCGCTTTGTTAGCAGCGGCCCTTGGTTCGACCCTCGGTAGGGCGAATTAAGAAACTTGTATTTTCTAATCTGTCTGAGTCTGGACTGGTGGGAGGCTTCCGCCGTGTCTAACTACCACCTTACCTGCAAAGACGTACCACCAAGCAAAGAGATTTGTGTACAGGTATGACTGTGTAGAAACCATAAGAGGTATATCGCCTCGTACCAGATTAGCGCGTTTCCATCTTAGACTGTATGATCACTTACCATCTGGTGAGATCACAATCAAGCGCTAAGGTGTCAGCTATAAAAAAATAATAGAATTACTAGGTATCGGCAATATTTATAAAATAACTTACGTTGTTATGTATGGATCAGCGCTTGCTACATTTGCACTTGATATTTCGTGATAAGATAGCATGAGATTGAAACGGGCTAACGTAGTAAGAGATAATGCTATTACCTCGTTAGGGCTTCTACACGACATAGAAACAGTATGCTTATTCGCTTACCTGTACGATTTGCAAATAAACAGAACGTACAAAGATCGTTAACATTTTTATTTACTTTATGATTAGACTTTACTAGCCATTCACGAAAATGTCATGCACGTAGTTTCTAATCTAGTTTTAGCTTAATGTTCCTCTATCTGTCTCATGAAAACCGTTTCATGAAAAAGGCAATAATGCGACGATGATTTTAGTTTTAGCATCTATTTTAGACCACTAAATTCTCGCACTCTCTCACTCACCGCAAGATTATCAAAACTATTCTCGACTGATTTGAAATTTATCGAAGTGACTATTTTCGTAATGTAGACATTAAATATAGATCATAAATTGTTGTAAATTATTCATAACTTCATCAATGGTGTATTTCCAAAAAGTAGCCAAGTGGTAGAAATTCAAACTTAATTCATTTAAATTATAACTTTGAACATTATTAACGTTCTATTGTCAATTCAAAAAAGATTATGTAATCTAAGTAAAAATATAATATAACTCCAGCGGCTACCGGTTTATCTAAGACTATATTGAAAAAAATTGTTGCAGTATTATATTTATACAAAAATATATCCCTATTTCCTTATGTCGCGGCATGAAGCGTCAACGACTTGACCAATCTCTATAACTCTTTTTGTGTTGTGCTTAAACAATAAGAACGAAAAAAAATTACAAAGTTCCGTAAAATATCAACAATTGAAACAAAACTTAACCCCATAGCAACTTTTCTAATGACACCTCCTTAGTGGTTTTGATAATATAAACTTTTTTAAATCCTTATGACGTTTAATATAATTGTCAACGATTGACAAATATGCAGAAATATAATCTATATGTGTATCTGTGTAATGTGTTTTTTTATTAATTGAACGTATTTTAAATGCATAATTGAGAATATAAGCATTGTGTATATAAACTAATGTGCGAAATTTCATACTCCTCGCTTCACGTATTAAATATAGATAAACAACAGTTCTTTTTGCAGAGTTTTTTCAGTTTAATATAAAGTACAGTGATCGTCGCCATACTACTTTCAATTTGTATAGATTGATGTCAACGAACTTTTTTGTCGCTGGGAAAATCTTTTGTCTACGCCCGGTAGAGTAGACTTCCTTATGGAAGTGTGGGACTTACTGACTCCGCCAGAAAACCCACTAAAACCAAGCGAAACCCTCTTCTTCCTTATGGGGCTGGGGGGGGGGGTCAGATGTTCGCTGACTCATTCGGTTTTAGCACTCCGGATAAATCCAATTCAAAGGTTCAAGAAACGGGGAACCAACTCTCCTTTTTTCCTCGTAAACGCTTCCTTTTGCAAAATGATATCCTCGCAGAAAGAGGACACCGCATTCCAATTTGGATCCCATTATGCTCTGACTGACTTTGTTTCTAGTTTTGACCGGACAGGTCTCATAAGATATATATCAAGGTGCCAATATGTAATACTTAAGAAATTTCCGAGGTTCCAACGTCCAAGGCACTTTAACACTTAACCTAAATGTTCATGAATTTCATATATTGTGCCCTATATTGCTAATGCAGGCATTAGCTCATGACTGCTTCAAGTGACCTCGGTCACACCGATGAACGTATGTAGCTGAAATAAATTAATTAGAAAAGCAAGACATTCCCATCTCACACAGGGTATATTTAATGAAATATATTTTGTTATTTTATTTATATCAACATATTGGTCACCTAAGTTCTAAACTGGACCGATTTTTAATAAAAAATATTGCGTCTTCGCGTGGATTCAAGAACATATTAAATTGTCAATTCGATCTGGATCTCTCCATTATCCAAGGGATCGGGGATTAAACGCGCAAAACCGCTGGGCGCAGCTAGTATAATGGATTAGTTGTTGTTCTATGTTTATTTCAGTACCTGTATTTTAATCCGTGATAAATGGTAATTGAAATTATGATATATTCACCTTTTACAGTATCGTTATCCACTTTACAAATGTATAGTAATATAAATATCATAGAAAAATTGTGAGTGAAGACGTTTTCCTTGGCAATTTGTGAATTTTTATCGAATTTATCCGATATTATTTATTTCCCCAATAAGTTAAAATTAAATAATATTTTAATGATTG
This sequence comes from Elymnias hypermnestra, assembly GCA_015832385.1. Lineage (NCBI taxonomy): Eukaryota > Metazoa > Arthropoda > Insecta > Lepidoptera > Nymphalidae > Elymnias > Elymnias hypermnestra. The sequence goes on along the minus strand of JACTOM010000048.1, from coordinate 5,516 downwards.
TTTCACAGGAGTTCGAATACTTGGTGAGTTTTTTATAAAATTTATGTGCCCAATTGTTTCTTAAACGGTGAGGTAAAACATTGCAATTAAATTTGAAAATCTAGCGTTGAATTCTGCAATACTTGTAAACTGTCAAGTAAAGCAGCGTGCTGGGTCTATACTCTTAATTCGACTCTCCTATAAGCGAGGAGGATTACGGCCAGCAATGGGAGGTTTATATATGCTACTTGTGCAAATGACTTATGTGTATTGTTGGTTCAGCTATTCGTGCCAGAATTGCAGGATGTCTAGTTTATGCATCATCTCTTGTGCATAAACTGGACCAGAGTAAGTTAAAAGCAAAGTAATTAATTAAATATTGTAGCTCGTCAATAATTTGCGACCACGTTGCAGGTATTTGTAATAGTTCACCGGTAGTTCGATGATGCTTCGCGCTGTGGTTTGCAGTTTGGAGAGATACCACCAACAATGAAAGCTGAAAACAATTAGACAGTCGTAGTTATGCTCTTAATTCGCGTAAGAGCAGTCTGTTGGCTTACTATGTGCATAAAGTGAATAACTAACCCGTTTAACTACAGTAAACGAGTTAATTATTTATTTTTTATCTTATTTAACAAAATGGCAACCTCGATGCATTTAACACGCGGAACAGGAATAGGACGTAGAAATTATTTGTATATATTTGTCCTGTGTTATCATTACGAATTTTACAACCTAATTGGAAATGTTGTTGCATGTAATGATTGAAATCCGCAAAATTTTCGCTTGGTTAGAAATACAGTTGTTTTAGGCGTAAACACTTCCTTGCCTTTAATGTTGGGGGAATAGACATTATAGATTTGATCGTTCTGGATCGCGAGATGCAAGTTAGTCTAAAATAATATTAAGTTTCTCTTTCATGAAATTATTATCGTAGTAGGATAGTGTCCGAATGTACAAGCTCATATTTTGTACAGATGTTTGTCCTATAGCTGATCTCATAGCAGTGTTGTCGTATAGCCATGTTTTTACATTTACTTTATGAGAAGGGGACTCGTGAGTACATGTTTGTATTCTATAATTAAACTCGCTGTTGTGCACGAAATTGAAATACTTATTAGTAATTAATGCTTGTAAGTAAGTTCTCTATTAAGATTTTCCCAATATTTGCCGCAAGTTGGAAAGTTGGCGGTGTGATCCACCCCCGTGTCTCGGAGAGCACGTTAAGCCGTCGGTCCTGCGCCTGATCTCTCTCCGGTCGTGTCGGATTCCAGTCACATCGGACTATGAGAGTGAAGGAATAGAGAGTGCACTTGTGTACTATGCCTGCCAATCCGCAGTGGAGCAGCGTGATGGGTCTATGCTCTAAAAAACCTCGCTCCTCGGAGTGAAGAGGCCTGTGCCCAGCAGTGGGACATTAATGGGCTGCTACTTACTTAATTAATGCTTTCTGTTTCATTATTCCGTACATATTCCAAATTTACTCGTTATATTATATACATAAGACTGAGCGACCAATATCTCCCATGAGACAAGGCTGTGCGCCCGTGTAGTTCCACATTCAGTTAAACCACATATAACATACCTACAATATCGAAACAAAATAATATACATTTATATATACCTTCGTGACGGCGACGTATTAATTACTTACCCAATGTAGATATGATAATAATTGGAATACATTTCTTGCCAAATTATATTTTGTGTTTAAAATAAATGTGTAATATTTCACTGAATAATAAACTACCTACCAGTTCCATTCCGAGACTTTATCTAACTAGTTTCTAGTAATAAATATAAATTTTATCAAAAAAAGAACCGCCTTCAAAACAAACTTACAAGTACATTAATATGCTCTAAAAAGTAAGAACTAATTGCGTATTCGTAATTTAGTGTTCTTCGTATTGTTATATTCGGAGTCGGTGTCAGCCAAGGAAGATGTTCCCAGGGTGTCCACTTGGCAGCTCTCGCGTTTCTCCCACCTATAGCTATATATGTAGGTACCTTGGCTGACACCGACTCCAATAAAACTCACGAATTGATAACCTCGTCCTTTTTTTGAAGTCAATTAAAAATAAAAGTGCGCGCTTATAAGGTACAAGTACATAGCATCACGCCTCATTCCCATAGGGGTAGGCAGAGACAACATCCTTCCACTTGCCACGATCCTTGCATATCTCCTTCGCTTCTTTCAATCTCATTAAACCTTTCATACAAGTTCGTCGGTTTAGAGTACTCTTGACCTGGCCGTTATTTAAAATGTCCTGGATTTGGTCCAGGAACGTTCGCCTCGGTCTTCCCCTTCCAACTTTCGCATTCACTCTTGACTCATAAATCCTTTATGTCAGTCTCCTTTCATTCATTCTCTCTACGTGCCTAATTCCATCTAAGCATACCTTTCTCAATTTTATGAATAGGATGAACAGCCACGGTGACGCAACACAACCCTGTCGAACACTCTTTTGACAGGAAACCACTCCGTGTATGCCCCCGTTAATCAGAATAAACGTAATCCGTAACGTAATACACAGGTACTAGAACCCTCATAGAGAGACTTCAATGCTTGGATCAGACAACCGCTCACCCCATACGTAGATAACGTTGACCACAGCTCATTCCACACCACACGATCATAGGCCTTTTCTAGATCTACGAAAGCGCAATAAACTTTTTGGTGTTTAGCCAAACATTTTTCAGTTATGTTCCGTAAAGAAAAGTCCTGATCCGTACATCCCATTCCTCTTCTAAATCTCGTTTGCGCGTCCCATATTTTCTCATCAGTTTCATTAATCACCTTTTCAATCAATATCTTTGCATACAATTTGCCGACGACACTAAGAAGGCTGATACCGCGGTAATTTTTGCACTCCTGCTGTGACCCTTTTCCTTTATATAGAGGGACAATTACGGCCTTGCTCCAATCTCTTGGGACTTGACCTTTCTCCCAGCATATATTGAAAAGGCAGTACAGCTGAGCTACCACAATCCCGCGGCCAGCCTTCAGCATCTCGACTGACACTCTGTCATACCCAGCAGCCTTACCTGATTTCATACCTTTTATCGCTTTCATGATGTCATCCATACTAATCTCGCTATCACTTGTCTTACATTCATTGCTATCCGCAGAGGCCATATTTACCTCTGCTTCATTTCTTTCAAACAAACTTTCAAAATGATCCTTCCATCTCTTCAATATCCATTCTTCTCCTTTTATTAAACTTCCATCTAAACTTCTGATTTTACAAAGCTCCGAGGAAGTAGATCTCCCTCGGGCAAATTGTATTGATTTCCAGAAAAACTTTTTGTTTGACTGAAAATCATCAGAAAGTCTCCTATCATACATATCACTGTATTCTTCTTTTTTCTTTCTTACAGCTTCTTTCACGATTACTTTCACCCTTTTGTATTCCATTCTTGCCTTTTTTACGTCAAGTATAAGGTACACATATCAGAAAAGAAAACTTCTTTGGCAGACTAATTTTTATGTCTTGTTTATATTTATACAAATCTAAAACTTAAGATTTCCGAAAATTAGAGGGAAGGAAAAAGGATGATGTTTCGAATTTATTTAATTTACTTAACTTACTTACTTTTTTTACTAATGACGAATTGTAAATAAAAATGGCACGTGTTTTTAGTCAATATTAGAAACTATTAATTAAATTTTGTGTTTGAATTTAATATTTAGAAGAGAGAATTTATGAAAGTATATTAAATTATTGAATGACGAGTGGCATATAAAAATGCCACACATTATTTGTAAATCATTACTACCTAATTAAAACTACCTGACCTTCAAACGAATTCATAAACTTAAAGTAAAATTTAAAAACTCCACATTTGTGTCCCCAATCACGCGTTTCATCTGTAAAAATTTTACCCTCATGCGCCTAAAAAAGTTTCGCTTCAAAAACAAATTATAACTCCTTAAGAGAAGGCCGTCTGTCAAAAAAAAAACTGAAATTACTAGTAATTATACGTTTAAATAACATAAGCTGTCATCTGTAGGCGATTTGTTGATTGATACCCACAGATACCTTACGATATTCCGGATAGAAATTTGAATTTTGTACTTTGTCTGATATTTACCTAATACTCGCAATTTGTTTTTAAAGCTTTAAGGGAGCAGTCGAGGGACCGGTTTAAATTATCCCAAATGAAATTTTTGGGAGTAAAAATGAACCTTGTAAGTTTTACTAAGTATTACACTGATAAATTGAATAAATGGAGTTAAAATTAAATTTTTATTTATTGTTTTCATTTCGAAATTATCATGAGGGCTATAATATGAAAGATGCTAAAAAGACACGATTTCGTTTTTTTTTGCTCTTCGCCACGGGGTAATATCAATATACACACAAAAAATTTTTGGAGTAATAATTAAACATGTTCCCCAACCGCTGCTTTAAGGTATGTGCTTTAAGGCTCAATTTTATATTAATTGTACTCGTTACATATTAAATTGAATTGTAAAATTTATTTCTTATAGCATCAGTTATTAACCACTGTAAGCCCCGTTAAAATAAGTCGAACCTTCTGATAGATTACCAAGAAAACATTGGCAGACGAAAATTTTACAAATTGCTGCCTAAGAGTTAATTTAACATGTAAACAAATTCATTTTCGTTTAAAAAAAAAATATTTACAACTGATTTTTGGTTTTGTGGAAAGGTATTATTCGTTGTACCTTTGCATTCATCATTCACATGTCGAGTTCCAGTTATAAACACTCCATTGAAACACCAAGTGAATCGAATTAAAATCTTAATTTCTATATGAATAATGTTCAATTTTGTTTCAGAATTAGTCCAATATACTTCGTCAAAAGAATGGCGCGTTTTATAAGGGGGTGCGGTTACACTTCGCGTCGACGGGTCACCGCAGCTCTTATATTCGCCGCGACTTGCATTTTTTTCACGTTCTTCGCTTCCTTCATGAACTCATGTAAGTATATTTTTAACTTTATTTAAATTTTATAGTTTTGCCTGCCTATCCATGCACCTAAGTAGTATCGAACCAAAAACCCAGCCACTTTATTGCGAGTATAAAGACTAAAGCGGAATAAGAAACACTTACGGTATTTTCAAGTTTTTTGACGACGTTTTCTTATTTTAAACTAAACAAAGGGTACGACGAGTACAGGTAGTCTTTGTTAAAAAATACAGTTTTAATCGTAAACGATTCGATTAAAAATCTTGGCTTAATTATCGATTACCTATTATGACAAAAAATATCTTAGATAATTCGCTCTTTTTGAAAATATAAGCATGTCTTTTATTATCGCTCACAACTGAAATGGTTACTAATCCGATCGCGCAGAAATTTACGTGCTCTTGCTCTCCTGTGTTTCATACTTTTATACCCCCACTTCATATTTAAAATCACGCTTTACTTTTATTGAAAGATATAATCGTCTATAAATGCGTTCTCTTGCTGATAATCTTCCAGGAGGCAATCGTCCTTTACTATTTTCAAGTGAAAGAATTTTTTTTTTTTTTTTTAATTTATTTAGATCAATCACAGAATATCACTCG
>JACTOM010000868.1:2196070-2252270 GCA_015832385.1 Elymnias hypermnestra | reverse complement strand
ACAGGAAAAAGCCATATATCCAAAATAATAATAATGTATTTGTATATTTGTACACCTAAGTTTGAGAAACGCCTAGGGATTTGGTGGAACTTTCATGGGTAGTTAACTAGTGTAATGGTAGAGTAACAGGTTCTTCATCTGTATGATCTTTGACATGTAATTATTGGTCCACAAGTGTTAGGTAATATCAAAATATTATATACTTATTTCATAGGTATTTTCTTATAAAAACAAATACGGCAAACAAAAGATTTCAATTTCACGTCAATTGCTTAGTAATTTTGTTTGAATATGTCAATTTGATGTCAATGGCTTGATTATTTTTTTTATACTTTATATTATACTATTAATACACTTTCCTGCTATAATAAGTTTAATTCAATGTAGGACTATTTTTATTTTTTAGGTCCAACATTTCGAAATTATTGTGAATAAATCAACGAGTTTGCATTTTAGGGTCTTTGGTAAGTTTTATCATACTTATATTCACTTGGTTTAATTTATTTGTACTAACTTGAACTGGTTAAGTGGTCTTCCACTTTGTGTACTTGTCTACTTGTAGTGTTCTACCACTTAGGTTTTCTTATGCTTTCTTATATCTGACTTAATAAACATACTAATTAGTAACACGATTCCTATATGCTTTGATCTCTAACTTGTTTATAGATTTGAATAGTCTTATGTAAGAATTTAGCTAAATATTTTAGTCAGGTTTCGACATATTTTAAAAGACAAACCTACCGCATTTATTTTCTTTTAAATATTATGGGCGGCGCAGTGTAGGGAGACCCCCCACAAGGTGGACCGACGACATAAAGAGGGTCGCCTGTAGCCGTTGGAGCCAGGCGGCACAAGACCGGGCTTGTCATTACGTGAGACCTATGTCCAGCAGTGGACGTCCATCGGTTGAAGCGACGACGACGACGACGATTATGGGAAAAATAATGAGACACAAAATGTTATTTCACAGATTTTAGATATAATACTTAAATTTTGTTATGGCAATAAGTAGTTATGATAAACAAAGTGAAGAGATAGCTCCATCATCAACGGCAAAATCAACATGTTCAAAATCTTCAAATCGGAGTTCATGTCGTTTGATGAAAATTGATTATGCGGCAGATGACAGTCTTACTAGCAACATCAGTAAATATGACGAGTGCAAGAAAAAGAAAAGCTCATCTCCTTACTTGACAGAGGATAGAATTCAACTGCTGTCAAGAGTAACCGAAAAGAGACTTGTGCGCAAAAAAGCTACTGATTTTGTATCTTCTTTTCCATTAGCAGTTAATATCTATAAAGCCACTTCTGATGAGTTTAAGACCCTAAAGAAAAGTAGGAAAAAAGTAAAAAAATCGGTTCTTACTTTACCGAATGAACCCACTCCATTACCTCAAGTGTGTACTGTAAGCGACATGAATGATTCGGAATACTTTAATGACCTCAAAGATGACAAAAAGGCAAAGAATAAAAAAAGACGACCAATACAAATTACGCGAAAACCACGTATTAGAAGCAAGGGCATAGAAATATTCGACAGAGATGCACGATATTGTTCCCAACTTAATATTGATCTGGATAGTAGCTCGACCGAAACAATCAATCACTTTACTGGTGACGGTAAAAAGATTTCTAAAAAGCGTCAAAAGGGTTTGCAAAATAAATCTTCCATCAATCCGCACGATGTTTGGGCTATGCTTAGAAATATGAACAGATTTCAATTTAGGCCATCACCCCCACAATCTCAAGAAAGTGCAGAATCTGTTCAGAGAAAGACAAAGTACAATAAACGCCGAAATAACAAAATGGATACGAAGTAAATATTTAAGAAATTTATCTATGCTAGTTCCAACTTCGTAAAATGCTTATACTTTACTGTTTTTCAGGTTTATAGAAACTTGTAGAACCGAACAATTTACTTTTTTCTCTAGTTTAGTTGATCAAACTCCTCACAACTCACAATCCAGCATAGATCGCATTACTGTTATTGATAAGCAGGACGAATATCAGGAAATATGTGAAGAGCTAAAGGTCGTTAAAAATAAAATTCCTTGTAAGGAAAAAAATCAAAAACGAGGAAAACCACCCGCAAAAAATAAATCCAACATGAAAGCTAAACAAAATAATTCTATGGCATTATGTAATGTGGAAGATGACACGTGTCATCTAATGACCCAAAATCAAAACAATAATTTATGTCTACAACGTAAAGTACAAGAACAAGACAACAAACTTGCCCTTTCAAAGGATTATATTTCCAATTTAGATTTCAGCAATAAATGTCTTTATCACCATAACGCTGATAATATTACCTCCAAGACAAATAATAAATATAACGACAACGACAACTTTATTGTTTATGCAAATTCGGACTCAAGTAACGGAGATGTAAGAAACAATTTCACGGACGCACAAGGTGAAATTTTGATGTAATTACTTTTAATTTTTCAATCGCCATCAGTAGCGGTAATAATCTTTTCTTATTACAGACCAAAACAAACTCAAGAAATTGAGCCCAAATGAGTCACAATGGCAGATAAATGGTATTACGAAAGTTGTTTTAAGTAAAGGCGAAAATATAATGTTAACAAAAAAAGTCGAGCCTTTGAAAAGGAGACCACGGCTTGTAACAACTATACCAAATGCACCATTAATACCGAAATTAACACAAACTGAAATAAAAAGACGCCTAACCAAAATAAAATTTCCTTTAGTAATTTTAGGAAAGGATGAGGTTTGTTCAACTATCCATGTAACAGATTATGAGCCCCCGCAGTTCGCAGGCCTAGATCAGCAAGTTTGGCCTTTTATGCAAAACTGGTTTAAAAAAGATGATAACAAAAATATTATAAAACATAACGAACAGAACAAGCATTATAATGAACAAACAATTCAAGGTATGAAAGGTGACTATAATGCAGAGTTTAATAATGATGCAAAAAATAATAAAACAATCGCTAGAAATAATAATTCAAGTTTTAAGAATAGAAGGAACAATATATCTTTACAAAAAAATAAAAATATAACGCAACCTGTTCCAAAAGTAGACAATAATATTAAAATGCCAAATACAAAATCAATGCGGCAGTTTAAAGACAGGATGCTACAATTTTTATACAAGAAATCAACTTCTGAAATTGGCAATAATAAACATGATTCATATGAGGTTTGTAAAAGTAAAGATATTGCTAACTTCCCTGTTGATGTTAGCACCAATACACAACATAACATTTGTTGGACAGAAGAACAAGAAGAAGTTTTATACAAAAAAGATGGAAAAGTAGTCAAACAAATACCACCCTCTATGAAACAACCTTGGGGTAAAGGTAGGTGGGCGAGTGAATTTATTGATAATGTTATCAGGAAAATCAAATGTGGTGTTTATTATAATCAAGAGGAAAAATATTATTCTCATAAACATTACTGTGAGTGTTATTATTATAATCATCAGATTTTTTATTTCTTGGAAATGCTCTTTTTAAACACGGTTGTATATTTTAGCTACTAAAGAAGATTCAGTTCAAACAGAAATGGCTTATATCAAAACTGATTGTTGTGCACATTGTACCCGAAAAACTAGTCCAGTAATGACCGTTAAGCAAAAATATGATTCTCTCAAATCAATCCCCGGTTTTGATGAAACTCTTTCAGATTTAGAAGTTGAATCCATCAATAAAAATCAAGTCGCTATAAAGCACTGTGTTACAAATATCATTGTACAATTTGATGTCGCAATACCTTCTGATACGAATCGCTTGCTACATCTTAAGCAGTCCGTTTCTTGTATACCTATAAACGTAACGGAAAGTCAGACTAAAATATTTAAATCTAAAACGACTATTGTTAATGCGATGCTACCAGCTGAACTTTGTACTATTTTACCTAGTATGATGAGAAAAATAATTGACACGAGACCAACCTTGCCAAAATTAGTAGATAAAGTTGAACCACATTTAACGCCTATTGCTGAAATAGCTCAAAGTGAATGTAACGACTCTATAAAACACTTGATTCCCATTCATATGGATGTACCCCCTAAGATAAGAAACCTTGTGTTGGGCCATTTTTCGAATCATTCTCTTACAAGTGTTCCAAAGAGGAATATTCTTAAATCATCTGATAGCTCTCAATTCGACATAATTTCTATGACTAAGACGGGGCTACTGCCAAATTTATATACAAAGGTATTACTTATATTTTTGATTAGCCCTGTTCGATTACCTGCTTTTGAATTAGAGAAGTCAATGAAACCTTTACCAGAAGTCCTGAATAATCGTATGGAAAATATTAACACTAAGACTGGTATGAAATTGGAAAAATACTCTGTAACCAATAAACAAGTGGTACCCATATGTGCTAAGATTGATTTCATGTATATAATTGCCAGTATACTAAAGAATGAAAACCTTCGTATTGATATAAATATAGCACCCATTAATCCATTCAATATTTTGTTCTGTAAAAATCATCTTACTGTTACAATGGCTGCCAATATCGAGCAGGATAAAATTAAGTGTGTTATTTCGGACATTAAAGTGAATTCTTTATACAATAGTTCACAAGATGGTTTTAAAGAATCTAAATCACTTTCAAATATTTTGAGTTATAATAACAAAAAACAAAAGAAACCCAATAAATACTGTGACAATTTACAAATAAATAAAATTGAAAATTATAAAGGCGGCACTGAGTATCGTGTCAATAACATTAAAAGCAAGAGAAGAAGTTTTGTTAAATTATACAAAAAATGTAAATCTATGTCGAGCATATCAAACGAGAGATCCAGTATGGCCCTTAAAAAAATTAAAAATTTAGACGACTTTTTCACCGTACTGGGATCGGCGAAGACTTTGGCCAGCGTGTTTGATGGGAATGTGGAAAGAAAAATTCTCACATCAATAAAAGAGGTATTAACGTTATAACCGCAAAAGTTTGAAAGAAAGTGTTTACTTTATACTAATATAAACATTTTCAGATGAAAAATTGGATAGCCGACATTACACCTAGGCAAGCTTTGCTAGTGATGCTTCTAGCAAATAAGAAGGATACATCAAATTTAGTGCGTTATCGGCCGGTTATACTTCAAGGAATAGCTGTTAATAGAATCACACGTGCTACTGAACTTGATATGGAAATAGAGGTCATTGAAAGGGAAAATCTAAACACATTATCGCAGGTTATTTCACAATTTAATTTGAAACGAATAAAATCAGACAATCTTGTAAATAATATAATCAAGTAAACAATAAAACTTTCATACATAGTTTATTATCGCCCCATTGGTTTATTCAATGCGATTGCAAAGTGTATGAGATATTCATTTTAAAAAGAATCAAAGCAGTAGTGGAGGCCGAGAGTCTCCTGCCTGACGACTAATTTGGATTCCGCGAAAAATACTCGTGTGTTCCACATGAACACCGCCTCAAGAAGCACATAATCATCTCTTCAAACGTCTTCGCGGCCCCACAGCTATGATTTTATCGATGTATCGAAAGCATTAGACAAAGTGTAGCATGCCGGCTTGTTATGCAAGCTCTTCTATCTAGGCGTGTCTGACTTGTACACCTGATACCTGAAATTTCCTCAGCAACCGCAGCTATTGTTACCGCGTCGAAGGCACTCTGACACGCCACTCTATTCAGGCTGGCGTCGCCCAGGGCTCCGTACTGTCCTCGTTCCTCTTTTCGTTGCATTCCAGCTACATGCTCAGATCGCCTCTCGTTTAATATGTCCAATTCACGGATTACATCGCGTTATACACTACTTGCTACTCGCTAGACCGCATCTCTTCTCTTCTTCAAACAATAGCTAAGGCGATTGGTTCTGCCAATGGCGAATAGAGGCGATTGTAGGTAAAAGCTTAGCGGTGCGTTTCACCTGTAAGGAACACATTAGGAAAAAAAGGGGCTTGTGTATTTTCAGCAAATTTTATATTGTCACGCTGTGACTTTACAGATAAAAGAAGCTAATTTGAATTGTAGTTGTTCGTTATTAGCAAAATTTGACATTTATTTTTAATTTTTTCAGTACGAAGGTATATCTTATTTACCAGCTTCAATAGAAAATCAGGACAATCTGTTAGAAGAGTTACATTGGATTGCAAAAACAACGGTATTAGCTCAAGATTGTCTTTACCGTCTAAATTGTCAATTTTTAGAAATTTTTCTTTTCTATGTATTACATTACTTTAGAATACAGTCTATATTAAAGCTAAGGGCCTGTGCACAACGTTTTTTAAACGCGCCGTCGTCGCTCATGTGGAGCGATACATACGCACTGGCATATTGAGTTTTTAAGCAGAACCTCATCAACCGTAGCAAGATGGCGCCGGTCGAGACAGCATTGATTGCAAGCGCTTTATTATTTTTTAAAAAGGAGCTTCTTTTAAAGAAGAAAAATTGCTGATGTATGTGGGTATACCCATTTGCAGGGTTCTCGTTGCGGGAGCAACCCCACCCATAGGAAAGGCGCACTCGCAATAGAATCGATACAAACACGCGTACAATAACAAAGTGCTCTGTAGGATAAAATTGCACCGTCGACACAGGTTTGTAAAACGCGCGTTTAAAAAACTTGGTATGCATAGGACCTAAGGTATTCTTTTTGTCTACAATAAGAGAATATTTATATTTCATAATTTGTTTTAAGGGTACAGAGTATAATTCATATGAAACTAATATTATCCCCCCCCCCCCCATGACTTGGATCGGTTTATGAAATNTTATCCCCCCCCCCCCATGACTTGGATCGGTTTATGAAATGTAATGTCCAATGAAAATGTAAAACCAGTGCTTATATTTTAATTTCAGGCCTCCGATTATCAAAAACCTTTCGATGAATCTTCTGAAAGACTATTAAAGTCTCTTTTGGAGAAGAGAAAAAAACTGAACCCTTCCTACCTTCGTGTTATGGCACGTTACGTCGGCCTTGGTTTGTTGAAAGCGTCCAAATGATTTTTCAAAATTGTGATGTTATTTTGTTTTGTTTTAAATTATACCAGCTATTTATAGATATACCAGCATTTTAATTTCGCACTTTTAACTCCTCGAAACAGTATACAAACTTTACCAAAACGAAATTAGTTTTTAACTTAACAATTCTGTTAGGCCTTTAAAATAAATGGAAATCATGTGCACGCCATTCAAATTACTAGAGTGATTAAAAAAATATTTATTTCAATGGCTCTTTGAAATCAAGAATTTTTCAACACCTGTAGAGTATTTTTGAATTTTCTTATGTCGGACATTCTACGTTAATGATGTTACCAATTTAAAAATGTATTCGTAGTGCCAATAGAGCTTTACAATAAACTGCCTGAGAAAATTGCAAAATTCGATAACCTAAACATATTTAATACTACACCAAAAATGATCTAATCGACAGCACCTATGAGATGTTAAGATCTTTAAAATTTCCTTATTTATCAGTATAAATTAATAGTGAATTATTGTTTGAATGCCGTGAGGCAGAACTGTACAAAACAATTTGTCAATTATAACTCAAAGAAATATTGAATTGAATTTATTAGATATATATTCGTTGTAGTCTATATATTGATAGGATTATGTATGTGTGTGTATCTAATAGTCTGAAAGGAAATAATTAAAAAATTAGTGAATTAAAACTTTTCTTTTAACGAAAATAAATATTGACTATATACTTAGTAAATTTTCCAGCCACTAGATCTGCATCTACGCGTGTGAAACCGCATAGCATTGCTAGTCTATAATAATTATGTAACTTAATATTATATTTTTAGCAATTTTATATAAAAGCCATACACATGTATGGCTGTAGGTTCTCCAATAAATAAGACAGATATACTCATAAGAGCTGAAATTTAAAAAATGTAACACAAGTTTATAGACTTCCGTCGAAAGGTAATGGTTGCATTGGTGAAGAGAAAATGGTGGTGGGAAGATTATATGGGTTGTAGATTAATTTAAAAAAAGGGGTTGTGCATTTTCTGCAAATGTTACATTGTTATACTGTCATTGTGTCAAAAAGTTAATTTAAATTTAGTGATTAAATTGTACTTTTATGTATATAAAATACAAAAATGTAGGGTTTAAAATTTTTTATTGGTTAAAGTATCACTTCTGCGGCGCACTCTGGTTGGAGCTCTTGGAATCGCGGATGGAAGCAGAACGCCTGCGTTTGATTTCTTCTTGACGTCTTACCTATAAAGAAAACAAACCTCACATTTCATACATTATATCTACACACTACCAGGTATTGGGTATATCTATTTATTAAACCTTTCAGTGCAAGGACTAACATTACTTTCATATAAGCCTTTCAAAATCATATATAAAAAAGAACTATATATGATTCAAAAGTACTGTAAAAGCCTGCTTGAATAAAGCTTTAAATTAAATTTCAGTGTCGCTGATCTAATACCTTAACTTATATATAAAATATGCCAAGGGGTAAGAGACAGCTTCTTACTCTTACAGCTTAGTGTGATAACCATACATTATATGTATAGTCATTAGGCACCAGCTGTTAATATTGAATACTAAATCAACACAAATGTTAATAAAAAGTTAATCCAATTAAAATATTATTAGATAAAAAATGTACTATAGGTTCAAAAAATTAAGTGTGTCTGACAAACTACACATGTCAGAAGTGAAACTTATTTGACACATGTTATTTGTTAATATTAAAACTACTTATGCTTAAACAAATTAGCATAAAAAAGCTGCACATCTTCGTGACGCTAATCACGTGTTTCATCCATAAACATTTTACCCTCATCACACCTAAAGAAGTTTTACTTTGAAAATACACAAATCAAAAGTGCAGCCCTTCCAAAATCTATGATTATAGAAAAAATAGCCATTCACAATAGAAAATTAATAATGTTCAAACTTATAATTCAAGTTAATCATAGTTATTATTGAATATTATGATGCACCTATATCAATTTTAGTGTATTCAATTGTGCTTTTTGCCATTTCTGTGCTTATCCAGTCTATTCTTGAACTGATTTATGTTACTAATATGATCATCATTTAAAGTAAAAACAAAAGAAATAAATGAATATATCAAACCTTAGATTCCTTCTTTCTCTGCGCAAGCAGTTTGGCGTATTCAGCTTCAGAGGCCTTGCGCTTAGCCAGACGCTTCTTCTTCAGTGCTAGCCTGTGACGCCTGCGCTGGAGGACTACAGGTGTAACTAACCTCTGGATTTTAGGCGCCTGTAAACAGAAAAAAGTTTAGTTTTTATTTGCTTAAAAGTAAGTCTCTGTATTTTGTTTTATTATTCTTTATATTGATGCTGGAAAGCAAACATGTAGAAACAAGCAATTCCAGAATTGTTTAGCAGAACATATACATCTTATTAAATTTTTGCCTTCCATTGCCTTCATTTGCCTAGAAACCGCTTGCGAAACCAAGACTGATGATAGTTCTAATGGACATGTTTGATGATGGGATGGAAAAGAATCAATTCTAATTTTTTAAAATCTTATTTTTAAAACTTTATTTACTTCATCATAATTACTTTAGTAAAAAAAAAACTAGCAATGAAACACAAACAGCTGACGCTTGGGTCAACAACGTGTGAGCGTAAAAAACTACTGTATTGATCAGTAGTGCAAAAAACCACCGTGCCCTTGCACACTCAGGTCATTGCCCTAATCCTAAAAAATTATTCATAATTACAATTGATTGATTAACATGGTCCTAATGTATATAAACAGCATGTTTAGCTCACTGTAAAAGTATACAGACAAAGTCTGAATCTTCTGCTCGGAGCTATTTTTATTTACCCTGATACTTGAATTAACTAGGTATTGAAACATAGTAAATATTAATGATTCATCAGGGATGACATTTCAGGTTTATATTATTTTTGAACTTTATCTTTCATTTCCTAGACAACTTTTGTATAATTTATAATCAACTTGAAATAAAATACAATCTATCAAATATGGTGTAAAAAAACTCCTATGAAAGCTAGAACAATTTTTACTTACCTTATATCTGGGTTTGGCATTCTCTTTGCCTTCCTTAGCAGGAAGAAGACGTTTGACAACATAGCGGCGAACATCATCTTGTTTGCTCAGATTGAATAGTTTTCGGATCTTGGAGGCACGCTTGGGACCTAGACGGCGTGGCACATTTCCATCGGTAAGTCCAGGAATTTCCTAAAAATAAAAACTTAATATTAGCAAACACCTTTGAATTTGGAAAAAAATACATGGCAGTATAAAGGATTAGTGAACCAGTCAAATTGTCTTAATACAAAATTTGCTCTGCTTGAGAGCTTTGATCAATGTTATCAATAAGTTCAAATCTCTATTATTTATTAGATTGAATTGCTATCTAAATAATAAAAATCCTTAATTTAATTTGAACATGCACAAATAATTTAGTTGTAATTAATCCAGCTATTTAGCACTTTTCAGTTACACATCCTTACATACAGAAGAATTATATATAAATGTAACATAATGTATGGTTGTCTTAGAAGCTCCACAACATATAAAAACAGTGATACTTCTACCAACCAATTAATGTACCCCGCCGCATATAATTACACAGATTTGATGATCTGGGAAACAGTAAGAACAGGGATAATTACAGAAATGTAGAATTAAAAACAAAACAGAAAACAACACTGGTCTTTTCCAAAGTTATACATATATATCACTACATCACTAATGTAAAAAATCAAATAAGTAATATATAAGTTGAAACTATACCTGGGCTCCTTTTCGTACAATAACAAGGGCAAGTACAGACAGATTAGCATCAACAATGCAGCCCCTTACTGATTTTCTTTTCCTCTCACCATCACGACGGGGTCTATAGCATGAATGCCCCTTAGACATCAACAAACGAACACGGCCTGAAAATGCAAACTTATGACTTAATATAAATTTGAGTCAAATTAAATAAAAATACAAAATAATAATTTGATCATACTGTCTTTACAAATAATGATTATAACAAGTATCATTGAAAGTAGTGATTTCACTACAAAAACAGACAGAAGTATAAAAAGAAAGAAATATCTACATAGAATAACTTTTTAAACATTTATTTCCTAAACACATCAGTTGAAAGTTGTATGTAGATAGTAGTATTTAATATTAATGTAAATCCCAAAGCCATCTAGCATAAATTCAGATATAAGTAGCGTGCATGTTGCAACCTTTTCCATCTGATGAGGTCGCTTCCTCTAAACCAACGAATTATGTCGCATTTCATTGTATTCAATACCCTGAACTTTGAGCAATATCATCAAAACTACACAATGTATGTAATTTGCAATACTTACTGTTAGTGAGGACTCCCTGTTTCATGGGAAATCCTTGCTTGTCGTTACCGCCAGCAACACGCAGGATATAACCTTTCCATTCATCTCCAAGCTGGTCGGCTTCGACCTCTGCGCCCATACGTTTTTCATAAAAGATACGGAGCTTGTGTTCATCCACAACCTCGAATAACTTCTGACAACCCGTTGCCGGGTACGAAACGTTCAACTAAAACAAAATGAGGTTATTAACACACTGCAATCTCACATATAAATACCACACCGTAGCAAATATGGTATAAACTTGTCAAAGCGAAGGGGAAACACATTGATATTCACACATCCTTTGAATACAAAACAGTATTTCTTTGGCACGAGTTACTTTCCTTCAGTAACATGAAAAATTTATCTAAGCTTTTAAAAATAATCATATAACGTATAGTGACGAAAAATTAACAGCCACATAGATGAGACGTTAAAGTAAATAATATTAACATTATTTATGGTTGATATTGATTTATAAAACAAATAATTAAACACTTTTGAGAACCTTCATGACTACGGCTAGCTCCTTTTAACGTCAGCCATGAAAAAGAACCATAAACAAGTTAGACGAAAAGTTAAAACCCATAGCTACGAAAACATAGATTAAAAATATTAAGGTTTATAAACAACAAATGGATATTAAAACCTAAATCAAGTTACGTATTATAGCATATGACAATTTAAAAATAGTGAACAACGTATTTAATTTAAAAGTTAAAAAAAATGTTTATTTTAAACTTTTGAATTCTTAACTACGCATACATCACACAATATATAATACAATGATTATTTGCAACAACAACAATGAAAGAGGCATAAAATTCAATTAAACATGCAAAATGTTTAGTATTTCATTATTTCCTGCAATAACAACAGAGCGTCTGCGCTTCCAACGTCTTTAAAAAGATTGTCAAGTTACGGCAAGTCATGTTTATTAAATGAAAAAAATGGTTATCTGTAGGAGGTTTACGCACAGTAATTTTACGTAATAAATTTCATAAGGAGAAATGATCAACCATTGATGTTGTAATAAACAATAGAATTAGGCCGCTCGCACTTCTCTATCATTTGTTACGCGGATTCGCTAATATGCTCCGCTAAGGTGGAACGTGAGTTTTGATCCGCCGTGCATGCATTGGGAAACCATTGATTTAAAGGACGTTATCACGTTAACAAATGTTTTTTGGTATATCTATAGCATGGAGGTGTTATTTGAATGCTTGATAAAGTTCTCAATATGAGGCATGGCTATCCAAGTGCATTTTTTCTTTATTCCTTGAAAATAAAAATAGCATAAACACTGTACAAAACGCAAAGGCGTTACTTTTCATGAAAAATTCATAACCGTGTATGTTCAAAATATATACAATTTAATTATAACATTGATCAATTGTATTAAAGTATATGTAGCAATTGTAAACCCATTATGGTTAAAAATATTTTAATACTTTTAGGTTTGATTTTAATAGCAAGTAACTTGAAACAGATCATAAATATTTGCGTCCTTATTTTTGACAGTGACGGATTACATTATATGTGACATTTGACATTCAACACTTCTGATTTCATAGTTTGCACTGCACACACAGTATCGTTAAATACAATAAAAAAAACCGCTTGATAAATGTAAATTGCAGTTTTAAAAAATCCTCTATACTAAATGTTAGTCCTTATCTGGTGTTAATCAATTTCCATCAAAATTAATTGTCAAAGTTTAAAGTTTTTAATTATTTCTTAAATATTAAAAAAACCTATTCATCATGGATAACGATGAGAATAAAATCTTGGCTCATAGGCAGCATGTTAAATATTTTATGAGGTTTTTAAATGTGCTTCCATCATCTCTCTCGTCTCATGATACGACCAGGTGCAGTATTATTTCCTATATAAATTACTTCCATAAAATAAAGTGTTACTTAAAGACGTAGTCTGCATACAACTCTAAATTTAATGGTTTATATCCTCTATTAATATAAGGATAAATTGAATGTGAAGTTTTCTATTTTACAGAAGAATTTCAATATTATGTTGAAATAAATGAAAAGAGATAACTTTTTAAAATCCAGGATTGCCTATTACAGTTACACAGTTTTATCATTTCTAAGAGTAATTCTCCTATGTTTTTTTTTCAGTTGAAAGAAATCCTATTTTAAAATTAATAAATATTTTGAAGAACTGTAATGAAATATGTATTCCATTTCATGTATTGAAAATTCATTTTAAAAGAAAATTTGGGTGCCTTATTATTTTATTAGCAAGTTATATCTCTTTGTTACAGGGTTACAATAGCATATTTTTCAATATCTGGACTGGATATATTGGGATCACTATCATCCATATCAATAGATATGCAATCTAGAATAATTGAGTGGTTATATAGACTTCAAGTTCATCCTAATGTTATAAGTAAGTATTTAGCTTATACTCTATGTCACTAATTGTTTCATCCTGTCTAAATACCATTGTTCAGCTCAGGCTTCCTTACTCATAGGGGAAAGGTTTATTACAGCATAGACCCACCACTCTGCTTCTATGTTAGCTGGTCAGCTACAGATTTCTCAGAACAATTCCTAGGCTATCTATGTTTGTAAGAGGAAACCTTTATCTAAAAGGAACATGTCAAATTTTAAGCAACAATTAGTCACATAACTTATACAAAGAGTTATTATTGGTACGTATCCTGGATTCAAATCAGTGACATTTACCAATAATCCCTATGTCTGTTTTGATGGAATGCCATTTATGGCTCTGTATATAATAATATATGATGGTCTTGATTTAGTAAAATAAAATCTGTATGTTTCACAAGCAATTCAGGTACATGTTCTTAACTGTTTACCTTTGTTACATCAGTTGTTTTGTTTGTCATAGAAAAATAAGCAAATATGATTTTCTTTTTGTATTAAATTTGAAAAAGTTATTTCTAAAATGTGCTAAATTTAATAATTTTTATGATACTGCTTTGTTGATCCCTACTTCTTACTAAAGAACATATGAAAAAAAAATATATTTGAACTAGAATGAATGAATAAAAATGATTATATTATAGATTCAGATTGAGTAAAGAGTATTAAATATGTATGTGATAAACCTCTAAAATCTTCCCTCCTAAGAGTTCTTTAAAAATACTCTCTCCTATAAGTATCAGGAGTGAGACACTAATAAGGTGTTACTTATCTTACTCTTTGGTAACTATGTCAAATCGTTTCAGCACTAGAAATTTATTTGGTTTTGCAACTATATTATCACAAGTTGCCTTGGATTTTTCACTCCCAAACCTAACAGTTTACTGTATCTCTGTTCTACGAATAAGCATATCATTTTTGAATGATATAAAAGGATTAAAATCATCCAAACATTATAGTTTTATTAAGGGTTTTTGATTATAGAAGAGGGAGATAGCAATGTTTGTTAACATCATTACAAAATTAATTAATATCACAATCTTAATGATATGATTACATAACTGTTGATTCTTATTATAACACATTATACATATTAAAATCTATATACTTTTCTGGTCCTGAAATGGGAATGCACAAAATTTCATTATACCAGTGTGCATACCTATTAATTACTATAATTTAATAAAGTAAAATAATGGTTTTTATATAATAAGGAAAATAATAATTACTTTACTACACAGTAATATGCAATTAGTCATTCATTTAATATCTGCTCTTACTGTATTTTAAGCTGTGAGGAATACTGTAATTTAAATTTAAAACTTCAAAATTCATCTTCAATCTTATTTGACTTCAAACTAAATTCATTGAAAATTTTATGTTTTCGTGGGTTTAGATTACAATTGATTGCAAAATAAGAGTGAGACTACCTGTTATAGGTGTAAACGAAAATTGAGATTATAATCTGATCAATACTTCTTAGAATCTCGGAAGTGTTTTATGGTTTTTTTCTTAGACATTCTTTTCTTATACTCTAACTTAACAAACTATTTCTTTCTTTGTCTATTTTATCCATATCGTATGTATTTTTTTACGTCATTGCATGTGTAATTGTACGCTGAAATTCTTGTTCTTCTTCGATTTTCTGTAAAGCAAATTTAGGAAATTGTATTTTCTAATTTGTTTAGATTTGGACTAGTGGCAGGCTTCGGTTGTGGTTAGAGTAAAGCTGTCATCTTACCAGTAAAAAAAATTGTGATCCTATAACTTGTGGTAAAGAAACCATTTGGAGATTTCTTCTTTCAAGGTTAGCATACTACCATCTTAGACTGCATCATCACTTATCAAATTAAATCCCAGTCAAGTACTAAACTGTCAGTAATGAAAAGAAGATTATGCCATTTATTGAAGGTCTTTTATTATAAAACGCGTATTAAACGTGATCAACTAGTCGTACGTCATCTACATTGCATAGGGAGTCAATTTGATATATTTTAGATTTAGATTAATTTTTTTAAAGCTTAGTTGTCTAAAATCATGCTTGCATTATCGCATTTTGTGTATTTGTTATGAACCGTTTTTGGAGTATATATATGTTGGATTTTTTCAAACTCTATAATGGACGTAGGAAGAAATATTTTTCTGTGTTTTATATTATACTGGCAACCTGTCCTGGGTTTGGTCAGGTCGTAGAGCAAAGAAAGACAAAACAAGTGGATAGAATAATCCACATGTTTTGTCTTTCTTGTAATATAACTTGAAGTATTTGAATGTACTTCATTACACAAAGATTATAAATATAAACAGAAAAGAGGAGCTGGTCCACCATACTGTTTTGTTATATCTCTATAGCATTGGTCAGCGTTTTCGATAAAAGCTTCCAGATAGTGTTTTTTTCTGACATTTCTAACATTTATCGTTATAATATACCGAATTTATGATGACGACCTTGACACATAAACCTTTCCCCAGAATCGGTCTATCTAATAGTGGAAACCGTATAAAAATATATTCAGGAATTTTTTGAATTTATAGCGATCAGACTGACTTACAGACTCAACGATCTTTGTTTTTTAATATGTAAGAATAGGTAAGTAAGTGGCAGCCCATTAACGTCCCACTGCTGGGCACAGGCGTCCTCACTCCGAGGAGCGAGGGTTTTTAGAGCATAGACCCACCACGCTACTCCACTGCGGATTGGCAGGCGTAGTACAAAAGCGCACTCTCTATTCCTTCACTCTCATAGACCGTTGCGACGGGAATCCGACACGACCGGAGAGAGATCAGGTGCAGGACCGACGGCTTAACGTGGTCTCCGAGGCACGCGGGTGGATCACACCGCCAACTTCCTAACTTCGGGCAAATATTGAGAAAATCTCAATAGAAAACTTAATATTGATCATTGAATCGGCCCGACCCGACACTCGAACCCAGGACCTCATGTCTGTAGTCGAACATGCTATCAACTAGACCAATGAGGCAGTCAGGAGCATGGAAGGATAGGTATATAGATTATTTACGAGCATGATACTTCAATCAAGCTTCTCTATTTATATAAAACCCGTCCTACTGTTTCTTATCGTAGCGTGTATTATTTTGTGTACAATTATAATTAACTGCTTATTATTGTGCCTTATGATAAGCCTTTTGTTCAAGTTAGTTAATTTTAATTTGCTTAGCTTATGTCTGATAGTGTTAAAGTGTTTGAGGTAAAATTGACTCACGTATTATTTGTAATACATATTCGTGTTATTTAAAGTCGTAAATGTGATCTTTTTATTGAGGTTTGGATTTAAAAAGAATGCCTTGAGGATTTTGGAATTAAATTTAATTACAATGAAGTAGTAGTATATGCTTTATTATATAAACATCGTAAAAGTTTTAACATTATAATGATAAATCGAAGCTTAAAAATGTAAGATGAGATTAGGCATACATTTAAGTATATATATAACAGATATTGACTTAAGGCTGCGTTGGAATAGTGGTAAAGTCTATTTCGGCTACAGATGATAAACCCTTGGGTCAAATCCTGGATTGGGCCAATACAAAGAAAAAACAATGAGTTTTCTATTAAGAATTTTTGTAGAGACGGACTTGACGTTGTTGTACAACATTTTCTACTGTGGTAGACATTCGGTAAGAAGGACTAGCAGTTATATGTTCCAATTATAATGAAACTAAAAGAATTGTAAATTAAAATAGATGTGGGTGTCGATGCTTATGTAAGTGTGCAATATATGTGTATTATGTGTGTGTAGTACATATGTATTATGTGTGAATAATTCAATGTGAGGTAATTTAATTAAATGCGAGGTAATTCGTTATATTCGTCCATAAAGTTCAACATTGAATTTGTTGTTATGTGGTAATGAATAGGGCTGTAAATTTTGTATTAAAGATTCAGAACTATGAAGATAGAAAAAATATAGCAATAGATATGTAACAATTTAGTTACAATACTCAGCGCCTAGTATTTGCCAAATCGCTTGTGACTATAATGTAAACCTTAAAGAGTGTTTTGACTTTGTCTCGACTTTGTTACGCAGGAAGAATTATAAAGAAAACAATTTATTCCAACACAAATTGCTTAAAAACCCATTGTTGATTGCGAAGGTATAATAATTATATCTATATATATGTTTGTATGTTTTTTCATATACAACGCGAGTTTAATGACTGATAACATTATATGTATATAGTAATTATTTCAATTATAATTTTTTATTTACATTTACATTTTGTAATAATTGTCACACTATTGCTTTTTTATTTATATGTATTGTATATCTTAATGTATTGTGAGTTTTTAATTTTAAAACTTTTGGCTTTTATATTAGCATTATACTTTAAATGACGTTGCATTATAAGATCGTAATAAATTCCATTCTAATTGAATGTTTTAGCCAAACCGCAATAAATCGGCTTGATGGAGTTAAGCTTTACATCACTCTTACGTACCTAGGGAGGCCTACACAGCAATGCCTTTTTATTGATATATACATATTTCATTTTTACATTAGGCCTTGTATTAAAATGCTTCTAGAAAATAAAAACCTTTGTATGATAGAGAGGAGAATTATGGCGTGATATGGCGATTGTCTGAACAATAGCACAACATATGTGATAAGGCCGCCTTACAAAGTTAATAATAGTTTATGATCTTAATATCATAATTACATATTCGTTTCTATAAATTATGAATACACTAAATATTCAGAGCAATTTGTTTCTGTATTAAAAATACTAGCTAGACCCCATCACTCTTCATCGAGGCTCAATCCAATATTTCTTTTGTGGTGTAAAAATCAACGAAGCAGATAATTTTCAGTCACAACAAAAAAGGTACGATATAAAATATAAGTTTTTGGAAAATATAATTATTTCTTCTTTTTCTTTTTCCCCGGCTGTGCTCCCATTTTTTTTTTGGGTAAATTTAATGTGGCAATGTCCAGCTAGATTTGCAATGACTCTTCCGTAATCAGTGCTGTTTAATAAGTTGCTTAGCTCATATATTACTGGCATAATTTTCACCTTTTATTTGAATGAATCATCGAAAACTTGTTCCAATGCATAGGGCCTATAATGCTACAATGCAAGTTTCCAATGATAATCCTTCAGTTTGAAAATTATTTTGTCTATGGCCATGGCCTTCGTAGAAGATATTTGCTTTATAATTTCTTCGTGACTCTTATACAAAGGAAAGCTTTTATAAACAAATACTAGATATGTAAAAATTGAATGGGACTTAAAGCAAGAATTTTCCAAAGAAAAATAGGTGTACGTATACTTCTTTATGATTTCGAACCTGCGTGTAATTTTTTCTTATGGCAAGAGAGTATTTGCTGCCAAAGAAGACCGATGTCCCACAAGTCTAGATCTAGACAATTTTGAAACTAAAATATTCCAATAATCCTTTCCATAAATCTCGCTGAGGATTGGAACCGTTTGTCTTCTGCCGGGGAAAGCTGGTTTTTCTTTATACCAGTCGGGAATATATTTTTATGTATTAAACATTAATTAACAAATCTATGTGTATAGAAAAACACAAAAAAAATCATGTCTATGGATATTTAACTATTATAAAAACTATTCGCGATTGACTTGCTTTTTAGCAATGACTCCAGTTGCAACGTAAACGGTCACTAAGTACGGTTTTTTCTGTTCCCCATATTCTCATGAGAGTGGGATTACATGTGTCGCTCTCCGAAGAACAATATAAAAGTGATTTTAACATATTTTTACATATACTGTCGGATACCTGTTTTCGTATGCTTATTTAGTGTTATAGGTTTGCTTAAATGAACCGTCTGAGGGTCAAACACCTGTCGATCACTTGTATTTGAGAAATATTTGTTTTCAAGCATACAAATATGCAAAATAGTTTTATTAGAGTAAATTGTCATTATACCGCGTCTCGTGTATGGAGTAGTTTGTTATCACTATACTATTAAATAATATTTTTGAAATTATTTAGGCGTAAATCCGTGGCCCCTAGGTATATATAAACGGTCGACACGTATTTTAGACATTCCTGTAATATTGATGACTAGCGGCCCGTCCCGGCTTCGCACAGGTAGACAAATAGATTCCTAATACTAAAACTAAGTAGCTCTGAAGAACTTTTTAATTGAAGTAAAAAAATGTGTTAAAAAAACTCGAAATATTCAATGTCGCTTGCGTGATGCGTCCATTGCGTAAGGGGCCGACCGGCTACCAAGTTCATAATGATGCACCTCCTTCTCCCGCACTTTTGAATGGAATATCCGATTTCAATAATTCAAAAAGTAATCATCAGGTATTGAGACAGTCTTGAATATGAAAGTATTTATTTCGATAAAAATTAATAAATGGTATGGATAGCACGGTGTGATTTTGATTGGCATTACTATCAATTTGTTTAATGTAAAAAAGTATTTATAGTGACGTAACTACAATAGTTAGAGCGAAGTTTTTTGATATATTCTATAATATTGTCAAACATTTTTTTGCCCTATCATTTATACTCTTCGCAGCGTAAGCGATGAAAAACATTTTATGGCAAATTTTTACACCTTCGGTTGAATAGGAATTTCTAAAGAATTCTATAGTAATCTAGTACTAAATATAGCCTATGTTACTCAGCGATATTGTAGCTTACTAATGAAAAAAAATTTATTAAAATCGGTCTAGTACTTTTTGAGTTTACTATTTTTTTTGAGTTTAGTATTCGTTTCATACAAAAATACAAATCTTTCCTCTTTATAATATTAGTGTAGATTATACTACACCATTTATCAACATAGCTCATCGTTTTTTTTGAAATCCCTATGAAATATAATAATTTAAACCACCCCATTACAATAAAAGGTGGTACGAAAGGTAATAAATAATAACACTTATAAGGATTTCATACTATATATACAACACCACAAACACCTGCGAATTATGCAATTATCTGTATAGGTACTTTTGTTAGTGCATTTTTTACGAGTGCGAGAAAACTATTTTTTGCTCTAAGATGAATATAAATTTGGTTTGCAAATTGTAAAGTATACGTATTTTTTATTTCACAGCGTCTACACAGGTTTGATTAACAATTCAAAGACATGCCGATATTTGAATGTATGCATCACTGACAAATTTAAATTCGTGATTATTTATTATTATAGAAATGATATGTTGCATATATAGTTAGGAAGCTACTATTATGTGTTGCAGTAGATATCTATAGTATTTGTCAATTATGACGAATGTTTTATGTTTGTTGATTAATATCAATCTAGACTCTTATAAGACTTCCATTAATGTAATTGGAATGCTTAATCTAAAAAGACCTACTATACCGATTTGATTGGACACAGCTTAGCCAATTTACATAATATATTTATTTAAATATACCAATAACTTTTTTAAATGATTTTTTTTTTATATTTTGTAGTCTCACGGGAAGCCAGAAGTTTTATTTGGAGCATGTTTCGGATAAACATTGTTAATAAGACTAGTTACTGAAAAAATATTTTGCCAGTTCATCGATGGATGCACAGATCTCTTCCAATTTAACTTGCGCTATTTTTGCCCATAGGGATCTGCTGTTTTTTTGATGCCCTTGAGCCATTTCGTGAACCACACACCATTTATCAGGTTTTTTCACTACTGAATTCGTTTTTTGTCTATCACTTATCGCGTATATCGCCAGTCCATCTTCATTTCAGCTGTTTTGTCTGCACTATGATATCTTTTATTTTAATCCAGTTCTCAGCTCTGTTTGGTTATACATCTAAATGTATAAAACACAAGATTGCTTCTACTCATGTCTTTTTTAGTCTTAACCATCCAACCGATGTGTCCCAAATCGCTTTCATTAGAAAAGCAATAATGCGAAGATGGCTTTGACGGTCTCGATGAGATGTGCTGGGTTAAATTTCCGGCAAGAAATTGCATTTTCTAATTTGTTCCTGGTCTGGTAGGAGACTCAGCTATGGCTCTTTAGTCCTGTACCTGGAAAGCATATTTTGCGTTCCGAAATGATGCAGTGTAGAATCCAAAAAAGCTAATTTTTGTCACTCCACGCGTCTTTATCTTAGTCTGCATCGTCAGGATAGATTAGTCTACAGAAACACTACTAAGCTCCTGCATCACGAATTATTTAACTGTTAACTTGGAATTTAATAAGGTGCATTCGCAATGTAGATGCTCTCTAGGAATGGGTTTCTTGATATTATCATTGGATTGGGAAATATGCGTGTGACATCGTGGATATTAAATGTCGTTGAGCTAATTTAGGACAGCACCGACATTACGGAACTACTAGCGCGTAGAAATAATCGCGAAAGGCCAAGTTCAGAAAAACCGGCCTAGTCGAGTGACTGCCAAGGGTACGTAGTAGTATTTCTCAGGCTTTCGTTATGGCATTCTATCTAATTTAATTGTGTTTTACCAAATGTTAAAATTGAATATAGGTTAGCGCTTGAAGGTGAAGAATGATAGTCTAATCTGGAAAGAGATAATTCACCTGGCATCATGTTAGTTCTACCTAATGATTTAATATTAACTTCCATAACAGCAGTTCGCTTTTTGATACTATATATATTTTCCGAAAAAATGCACGTGGAAGATCAATGTCACACAATGTAAACTTTTAAAAAAGTATGTTTGAAAGATTAATTACTGAGTTTCTTACCGGTAGATGCGTGATTATATCTTGAGACTCACGAATGTATTTTGCTTTTGATTCGCACAATTATTTAAACCTGTTAAATTATCAATTTTGTGTATAAATAATTATATCATGCCGTGCGTAGTCCACGATTCCGTGGGAATATGGTGAAATCGTTTTGGTTTAGGGTGCAAACAGAGTTACACTTAGGTAAATTTCAGTCGGTAATAGTTTGGAATGTTGATGATGAGTTAATGTGTTTAGTGTTGTAAACCTCCCTTTTTTAATCCTTCTAATGAAACCGGTTTGAGGCAAATCGGTAGGATGGTTTTTGAGTCAATAATAGACATGTAGAAACAAACTTTGTATTTTATATATAGATTGGTTTGTAAGATTGTAGCACAGAATGGCTTTCTGGCTTTTACTATCTCTTCTTTTATATTTTGGTTTTTAAAAGGTTTTTTGTTGGAATTGTTTGAAAAACAAAAGTTTTAATAACTCATAGTCATAAATACTAAGTTGATTTAGTAGTCGGAATTCGAAATTCTGTCATAAAACCATTAAGGTATTGGATATTAACTTGAGATTTTATTTGATATATTTGTAGTAAAGATAGCAGGACTACTGATTAAAGTATTTATTTAAGGAGATATAATATGTTATTTAATTAAATCTCGCGATAAGGAAACATCAATATTAGTATTAAACGTTTGATAACGTTTCGTTTTGTGATCTTGGTTTAAAAAGTAAACTTTGAATGGTTTCTCAGGAAACGGATCGGAGAGCAAGACATAAACCCAGTCTCAAGCTTTTCTTAATTTTTCAGCTTATAAAACTGATGTGCAAATTCCAAAGTCGTAGTTATTAGTTGATATTAATTAGAATTGCATCAACCTTGAATTTTTTAATGCCCTATTCGTTTTTATTGTACGAGATTAAACAAAGGGGTCGCCGCTAAAATGTATCAAAACCTTGTTAATATAAAAAGTGGAGATAACCTTGTTCTAAGATAGCCACTACTATTAACACTTGAACTGATTTATTTTTTTAATAAGGTGCCTTAAGATTGCAATTATTATATTAATAAAAAAATGTAAAATAAAAAAATCTGCAAACTGTCGATGTTTTGACGACCTCATCGGTGCAGCAGTGCGAAACATCACCTTGTAAATAAACGTTCCGGGTTCTATTTTCTTTAGGAACTCTTTATAAAATAATATTTCTGTATCCGGTTTCATCTGGTGTTGGAGGCTTTTATGAGGTTTCGGTTAAAGCTAGTTGTGATGGATAAAATAAGATACATAGATTACAAATTAGGTAATGTATAATTTCATTAATTACGTTCAATAAAAATGTTGATTATTCGTTCACCATATGCAATTTTAATCTCAAAATTCCGACAGGAAAGTAGTTTAGTAGTTTGTGCTAAACTTCGAAACGAGAAATCTCAGGTGTATAATAAATTTCAGACTTAAAAGGAGGGAGTGTTAACGGATTTCAAATTTCATGTAAACTTTTCCAATAGTGTAAAGATAACACAAGCAACTTACTTAAATATTTATCACTTTAGGACAAATTTATTTATTTAGCAAGTTTCTATGTATATTCATGTATATGCAAATATAATATTTTAATCAGAAAAATGATCATTACTCTGGCCACGGTTCTGGCTCATTTTCATAATATTTATTAAGGGAGTATGTAATAACTATCCAGTATATCTTCAATGAAAACAAATTATTTTTTTTATTGCTGACAGTTTAGCGCTTGACACTTTATCACCTGATGGTAAGTGATGATACAGTCTAAGATGGATGCGCGTTAATCTGGTAAGAGGCGATTTACCTTATGGTTTCTACATAGCATCGTACCGGAACTCAAATCTCTTTGTTTGGCGGTTCGTCTTTGGTAGGGTGGTAACTAGACACAGCCGAAGCCTCCCACCAGTCCAGACTCAGACAAATTAGAAAATACAATTTCCTAAATTCGTCCTGCCGGGATCGAACCCGGTACCTCTGCTAGCAAAGCGGGTACTCGCACAACTGCGCCAGCAAGGCTGTCATTTAAAAGGTTAACTTGCGTTTCTAGGCAATAAAATGTATACTTTGTCTCGTAGGAATTAAAATTTTATTGAGTTAGATTTTTATAGAAGTTTAACGTTTTTTTTAAGAAGCCGTTATATATACAACATATAGAATATATTGGGTCCGGTTAGCTATTAATTAATGTTAGACTTACACTGCTTTTTGTAACGTCATAATTGTATAATAAAGGTCATTGGAAAACGACAAAATCAACTTAGCTATGATTAGACAAGTTGTTATCCTTCTAATACTGTATTATATAGGGACATATCATATAAGCGTGAAATATTTTGTAGAGAAAAAGAACTAAAATGTCTCCTAGCCAATTTAGTGAAAGAATGCTCTTTATATGTATTCTTTTTGCGCTTATGTAAAAGTAAGTTCAAGGCCGTTTTAATAGCTGTAAGGTATATTATTAAAATCAGACATTCCGTTCAAAAGAAATAACGAATTTTAAAATGTCAATCTAAATAAATAAAATTGTAGCGACACTTATAACTTGGCCTGCGACTGGTGAGTTAGCTCAAAATCCAAGGATGCCAATGATACCCACCGATATATCTATACTGTTTTTATTTTTATCTATTAAGTTAAAAATTACTTTTGTGTTTTCAAAAATTCTTTCATTGCCTCCTTGAAATCAAGATTTTTTCAATACTTGTGGAGTATTATTAAATTTGCTAATGTCGGACATTCTACGTAAATGATTACATAAGATATAATATATTCGTTGTAAAATAACTTCTGTATATTGATAAGATTATGAATGTAAGTGTGTATCTAATAATCTGAAAGGAAGTAATTAAAAACTAAGTGAAATAAAACTATTATGTTAACAAAAATAAATCTTTAGTCCGACTTTCCACTGCCAAAAGATCGGTATCTTCGCGGGTGAAACTGCGGGGCTTTGCTAGTCTTATTATATACTAGCTGAACCGTGTAACTTCGTCGGCGTACTCATAACATTCCCCTCGAAGAAAGTTAGCCCGTCTAAATATGTCCAACCGCTTCAGAGATTACCTGGAACAGACAGATAAATATAAAAAAATGATTATTTGATGTGACTACCGTATATTTATATATATATATATTTCAAATGTGTTTAGTGGCATGCTTTGTGTATTAACGGATACATACCACGATCACAATTATATATTTTGCCGATATTTCATGCAAATGGGTACCTGTGTACCCATTAATGGTGTTAAAATATATAAAATCTATATCTGGGCCTAATTTTTTATTGTTATTTCTTAATTTCCAGATGGTGATATGTCTGCATGTGGTTTCCAGGGTTCGTCTACAGTTAATATGCCATTTGATGATGACGAACATTATCGATGCGGTCACTTGGCCATGACTTATACAGGTTTATGTATTCTGTTGGCATTAGGAGATGATCTTTCTAGATTAAATAGAAGAGCATTAATAGAAGGTATTTTTTTTTGCCAGGAAATTTTATCATTCTAAATTTTATTATATTGTTTTTGTTCGACAATGGTATGATGAGTGGTACCTAGGACCTATTTGAAATATTTTTTACCATTTACATTGATTTTTTTCTGTAAAACCATTTAACTTCCATAGCTCTAATTTTCTTCATTCGTCTATCTAACGTCGCATTACAGCATGACATGGAGTGGGGATAAAGCGTAGGCTAAGGCCAATATGGCTGCTTTAGGTAAATAAAACCTACTGAACCGAAATTGACTTACATTGGATTAGCATATTGGATCTCAGGTTTAAAACCCCTGTCTCTTAAGAGTTAGAAGGCCTTTACCCAGAAGGAGCCCTGCAGTGGAATTCTCATAGGTTTTATTTTATAATTGTTTTTTTTTTTTAATTTTCTTATGAGTATTCAATTTTAGTAAAATGTACAAACATAATTAATTTATACACACTGTTGGTTATTTTTGTATATAGGGGAGAAGACCAAGCACCTTGCTATAGCAGCAGTTGCGAAATTTGTTTATTGAATGCGTATAAGGATAATAAAAGGTTATTTGAAGCGCGAATAGGTTTTATTGATGTATTGTAGTGCGAATATGATTAAATATAAATATTTTCTGCCGTTAGTCATGTAGTGTTGTGAATATTGAATAGATGGCGTATTTGACGCCCCATTGAGCCGATAGATGCTGCGAATACACACTAACATTAGATATTACATTTAAAGACAAAATTTATTGCCCCTTAAAATTTACATACATAAAAGAAATATATATCGGAGAAAAAAAGCATAGGTTCCCGCCGACATCGTCATTAGTAGGGTCCATAAGTCAACCTCCAAACTCTGGACGCCGTCAGTCGGTAATGTTGGTGCAATCAAACACTATTAATTAACTCAGATTATAATACCCCGTTCCCGATATCAAATTACACAAACACATTAACAATAATAGTTAGGGACGCGCGCCAGTTTCAACAGTTGACAGCTCTGGCGTGCCGTTATGTGGTGTGGTAAATAGCCACGGCTGAAATCCACCAGTCCAGGCTCAGACAAATTAGTAAATACTATCTCCTAAACTCTGCTACCAAAACGAATTGCTGACATTGCTACTTATGACATTGCTACTATTGAATTGCTACTTATCTATATATTTAATGTCATTTCAGGCGTAAAAGCATTACAAACTGAAGAAGGGAACTTTTCAGCTACACTTTCTGGTTGTGAATCAGACATGCGTTTTGTTTACTGCGCCGCTTGTATTAGCTATATACTCAACGACTGGTCCGGTTTTAACATCAAAAGAGCAACGGAATATATAATAAAATCTATAGTGAGTACCTTTAATCGCAAATATCTTCATCAAATGTATCTTCATCAGGTATATTTATATATCAGGTATATCTATGTATCAAGTATCTTCATCTAGCCTATCTAAATATCAAGTATCTTCATCTAGCATATCTAAATATCAAGTATCTTCATCTAGCATATCGAAATATCGAGTATCTTCATCTAGCATATCTAAATATGAAGTACCTTCATCTAGCATATCTAAATATCAAATACCTTCATCAAGCATATCTAAATATCAACTACCTTCATCTAGCATATCTAAATATCATGCATCTTCATCTAGCATATCTAAATATCAAGTATCTTCATCTAGCATATCGAAATATCAAGTATCTTCATCTAGTATATCTAAATATCAAGTATCTTCATCTAGCATATTTAAATATAAAGTACCTTCATCTAGCATATCTAAATATAAACTACCTTCATCTAGCATATCTAAATATCATGCATCTTCATCTAGCATATCTAAATATCAAGTATCTTCATCTAGCATAACTAAGTATCAAGTATCTTAACATTTGAAGTATTATTAGTAGTAGGGAAATATATGGGTAACATAACAGCTAGTCTACGTACAATATATGATGATTCTTTTATTAAGAATTCCGATTTTGATGATATATTTTTGTTCCGGCGTGGATTCAAGAATTATTTACATAAATAACTAGCTGTGATACGCGTAGTTTTCAATTCCACGGGGGATATGGAGAAATTCGGTTTCAGTAAGCGTCTACATCGCGAAATCAGTATCCTTACTAAATTTCCAGTCAATCATTTGACATTTGAATTCTTGAATGGAGTCTGTGTTGGTTTAAGTATTACCCGTTCTCGGTATAGGCTTGGAAATCTGACATGTGAGACATTGTTTATCTTTTCGCTTACAGAAGCAAAACAAAAGCTTTTACTCATATTAGAGTGTAATTTCATTAGCATATTTCTGTTTTCAGGGCTACGACTACGGTATAGCTCAGTGCCCAGAACTAGAGTCCCACGGTGGGACAACATTCTGTGCACTGGCTACACTAAGTTTAACTAACCAATTAGGCCAATTAACAGAGGACCAGATAGAGGGTTTAAAACGCTGGCTTATCCAAAGGCAAATAGATGGTTTTCAAGGGCGACCGAACAAACCAGTTGATACATGTTATAGTTTTTGGGTTGGAGCGTCTTTAAAGATTTTAGACGCCTTACATTTATCCAATTACGCCAACAACAGAAGCTATGTTTACGAAACCCAAGATTGTGTTGTTGGTGGTTTCTCAAAATGGCCAGATACTTACACAGACCCAATGCACACATATTTAGGCTTGGCCGGTCTTAGTTTAATAGGTGAAAGCGGTCTATTAGAAATAATACCGACGTTGAATATAACCAAAAGGGCTCACGATCACCTCAAAACTTTGCACGAGAAATGGGCGTATCAGTCATAGCTTTAAATTAAAAAATTACGGCCCTGGGTTCTCAGGTTTTACAGAGTTTTATCAGTTACGATGTTGCCATGTATAAATTATTTTGTTTAATAATAACATGATTTTAGTGAAAAAATTATAAATGGCAATTCAAATTCTATCGCAGTGTTCTGATAAATCAAATAAAAACAT
Organism: Elymnias hypermnestra; assembly: GCA_015832385.1. Lineage (NCBI taxonomy): Eukaryota > Metazoa > Arthropoda > Insecta > Lepidoptera > Nymphalidae > Elymnias > Elymnias hypermnestra. The sequence continues at coordinate 2,223,425 of JACTOM010000868.1, read as the reverse complement.
TTATTTTTACATAGTTACATTACATCAATATTGTGTATTTTTTGAAATATATATTTTTAGAAAATTCCTATCTAAAAGTTCAATAAACGTTTTAATACACTACTACAAAGTAAGAAGCATCCTATTAAGTCCGACTACTGGGCCTTGCTTATAGGAGACTGGGTTTTAAAGAATAGACCTAAAAGGCAACTAAACTACACAACTCCACTACGGGTGGGCAGGCTTTTAATATGTATGTTTATATAAATTGTTCCCCACATAATAGTGTGGTGAGTCTAAGTCCCTAAACCTATTTTATTGAATTATGTTCAGTTGTGGTACGAGAGTAGGCTGTTACTTTCTTTAATGAAGTGAAAACTTCTTTAGTGTCCTGATTTTAAAGACAATGAAACGGGAAAGCTACAGTAAAAAGAGACAGACACTTAAATTCATAAGATTAACCATAGGAAAAAATGAGATAGGAAGCATTATACAGTGTTTATGTTCGTGGTTCTCATTGTAGATCAAGGTGTATTGGGTGTTGTAAACCTACAAATCCTGTTGAAGAAATATTGAATTTGTTTCATTATCTTAAAGCCAAAATTTTTGAAGGTCTAACCTGAACCACACGTGAATTGCAAATATGATTATATATGTATATATATATATATATATATATATATATATATAGGTATATATATGTATTTCAAATCTTATAATTGAGGTAAATAATTTTATTGATACAGTCGTTGGATAGGTTTTTTTATATTTTTGTTGGAACTTCTTATAAGCTTATATGTTCATTTAGTTTCTCATTGCACTGCTATTGAATTTGTCTATCTAGGAAGCGTCCATTAATTATATGAAGTGATTTTTTTAAATTTTTGATCCCTGCTCTTCTGCTCTTCAAATCTACCGCGAGATATACAAATACACCTCTTTAGTGTAAATGAATATATATAATATTGTTTGATTGCTGTTTAATTACTAAAAACGTTCTTTGTACGTTTAAATTTACAATTTGCTTTCTTAGTATTTAACATGATTATTTGCGAAACAATCAATATAGGAAATATTTTCGTGAATTCCTATGCCATTCAGTACAAACTTCTTAGTTTAAGACCTTCAACCTCTTAGTCTATGCAATTCAACCTCTTAGTTTAAGAAGTTCAACCTCTTAGTTTAACCCTCTTAATCTATGAAGTTCTATCTCTTAGTGTATGAATTTCAACCTCTTGATTTGAGAAGTTCAACCTTTTAGTTTCATGATGTTCAATTTAGTGTAACAAATTCCCCTGACGCCTTCCACCACTGTCACGTAATTATTGGATGCCCCATAAATTTTATTTTCAAATTGTGACGTCGGCAATGTTTTATAAATTGCGATTGTATATCTGAATGTTAGGACTTAATACAATTTTATGAATAACAGGTGCTAATTGTATGTCATAGCTGTCAGAGGAAACAAATTTTGAGCAACGATATATCAGAATTAGATAATAGTACTATATTAAATCTCTTATGGTGCCATTTGATTGTATATATTGGCGTTTTAAATTAATAAATATTGACGGGCCAATATATGGATATAACGCATACGCATTCTTACATTCACGCATTTTTTAAAGTACGGACGCACATACATGCACGCTATAAAGCGCTTACGCACACACGCATTCCCACGCTCGCATTTAAATATACTACTCGCACTATCATGCGTTCCCCATACACACTCCTACTTAAGCACTCACAGATATACACATCTTATAAAGCGCGCAAGCACATACCCTCCATAACTATGCACGCACCAAATCCCACTCACGCACTCACACGCATACTATGAAACGCGGGTGCGGGTGGCACACACAAGCACTTGATAAATTACGTATTTCAATAATAGATTATAACCTTTCTTTATTAATAGGGATTCCAGATTTAAATCAAATATAATCTTCAAGATTTTGTCAGAGCAAATTTAAAATATTGTATTTTTATTTTTGTACTTGTCAGCTTTGCTCGTAGTTACTTAATAATGTTTTTAAGCGATAAAGTTGCACATGAAAGAATGCTTTTTAGATATCATTATAAATGCTAATCAACGTATTATTTGAAACTCTTATCTTCAAACGTGTGATATCAATATTTTTGCACGTAATATTTTTTGAGCTAGCAAAACCGATTACGCTCATGCCCAGTTATTTTCGCAGTAATATAGTTTAGCGTGATATCCATATTGGCTCTGCAATAAAGTTGAATAGTTAGAGCATTTACGAAATTATTGCACAAATTTACTGTTAAATCGTTATGTTGAATAGTTAAGGACAAGATAGACTAAGTAGTGTAAAGATACCTTAAACCAGATCTACTTTCATATTCACTTTACATATATATTATTATTATAAACATTTTCGAGTAGAAAAAAAATGGGCAAGTTTTTTTTATTATGTTACTAGCGGTCCAGGCAAATTACGTACTGCCTTGGAATCAATAAATTAAAAAGATCATTGATAATTGCAAAATGTTTACATTTTAGTAATAAACGTGGTTAAAACTTAACCGGAACCAAAAGAATTCCTAATCAAAATAACCCACTTTTATCTCCCAATTCCCGCCAAAATCCATAAAATATAGATGCAATCAGAAATTGTTGCTTGTCAACGTCAAATCTTAAAAGCGAATTTAAAACAAAGAAAAGTATTCTTTTAAATTTAATTTCATTTCTAAACGACTGACGAACGTCAAGTGTTTGACATACAGGAATAGTTTTCAAGGGTAAGCGAAGTTATTGTTTTTATTATATTGCAAGGATTTTTTTCATATTTACTGACCTTTTAAAACCTCCCTGGACGTATAGCTCCACAAATAAATTAAAACCAAAACTAGCCAAATCTCGATTTTTAGCGATTAGTGTTCCTTGTCGAGGAGATTAGGAGAGTATTTTAAGTTATTGGACTGCAAAATGTAGGTGGATCTAGGTTTAAGGTAGAATGGACCAAAGGGCTTTCAGTTGAACACTAAGGTAGTGTATTATTTTGAATGGTAATTAATATTGTTGTATACTTTATTTCTAATGGACAAAAAAGTGGAACACGTTAACTCAAGGCCCTTTGTCCTGCAGAGTTGTGAAATTAATATCCAATCCACATTAACGCACACTTCTCATAAAAATTAAATGAGTAAAAAAATGTTCTACTTTTGAAGACGTTAACAATGATTGTATCGAAACGATAACAATTTTGAAGCTCCAAGATTCCAGTTTTTGAATGTTCAGCGCATTTTTTCTAGGAACCCTCTGTTTTAACAAAATATTTTAAAAAATGCGCGAAAACATTTTGCGATACAAAAACTCGTGTAAATTTGTTATATTTTTAAACTTCCAAAAATTTTGTCTGTTATATGAGTTTTGTGCTAAATTGGACAAAATTCTTAAATATTCTATCTCAATTTTTTTTATTGCCCATTATCCTGCAGAATTGTGAAACTAATATTTAATCCACATTGACACACACATCTCATAAAAATGAATTGAGTAAAAAATGTTCCATTTTTGATGGGATATATTCAAATCAATAATAGTCTTATCGAAACTTTAAAAGTTTGAAGTTAAAATCAGTTTGAAGCTCCAAGATTTCCAGTTTGAAGCTCAAAAGTTCAAAATTTTTTTGTTTCGTTAATTTTTATAAGTTATACATTGTTTTACATTTTATATTCAGTTTTGTATTATGATAAATATCCTTAAATTATTTTATACACTCAGTATCTCATTATCATACAGATTTATTTGTATATCATAATATTGCAGTATTTTGTGGGTTGGATTTTAATATGGATTTCATATAATATATGAATCATATCAACCAAAAAATATTTCGTTATGTTCGCATATGTTATAAGCAATAGTTAACGAATATTTGTTTCATAGTATTGTATATAAATTAAGCCTTATAAAATTTAAGATTTTATTGAGAGAAACGAATATATTTTTCTAACTACAACCCTGTGAAACATTTTATTGTGAGATTATTGTTTTTATGAAGGATTTTTCTGATATTAACCAATCATTCTATTTACTTTATATTAATGATTTATTGTATTTGAGAGAGGAATAAATGCTTAATGATAAATCATGCTCACTTTCCACTTTTTACACATTTCTGAATAAATGATTGTGAAAATTTTAACAATTTCGTAAATCACAAGCACTAAAGTTGTTTTTATTAGTATTTGTGTGTGATATTTGTTGTATTTCTATTCAATTGCCTATGCGATTTATTAATCTCGCGATGGAAAGTAGAGTGTGACAGTCTCAGTGTACAAAGTGGCACTTCATAAGATTATATTAAAGATGGCGCATATTTAAAATTGATAGATAAAATCCACTAATGTTACTTACAATTCATATATGTTTACATATATATAAACACAGTTGTATAAATATAGACGATGCCAATCAATTGATTCGGATTGTTTCTATTTAATATGTAAAACTAAATTTATTTTTGTTAACATAAAAGTTGATTGACATTTTTAAATTTGTTATATCTTTTGAATGGAATGTCTGATTTTAATAATTAATAAAGTCTTTTACAGGTATTGAAACGGTCTTTAATAAAATATAATTTGATAGGGTAAGGATTAATACAGAGGTATGAATAATATAGTTTTATTATTGTCGGCCCTTTTTTAATTTTTAGTGGCATAATTACAGGAGTTGGACATATGGTATGTCGGACTTTTTTTGTGGATATTAATACCTTCTATAATATTGTAGATTTTTTTGTGGTCTATCAAATTTTTTGTGAGTAATTTTTCACACTTTGGGTTACATTAATACATTTTTATTAGGGATCCCTATTTTTTAAAAATAGTAATAAAGCCTATGTCGCTCAGTGAAAATGCAGCAAAATGCACATTAAAAATGTTTTCATTTTATAATATTAGTTTAAATTGACTCGACTGTATATCGTTTTCTCTAAAGGGAAAAGAAATTCTCGTTTCTTTCTTCTCGAACCCTCTTATAGTCAGAAAATGTGTTTATCTTACTTCACAATGAAAAGTTCCTTTCCTGTGTGATTCCTGATGTAAACTTTTCGTTTATCAATGATAAAATGAATGCCATATTTTGCTCCCGAAGAGCATAATATACTATTTATATCAACTTGATAAAATTTGCTTATTTGACGCCCTTCAAATCGGTTCTTGATGGTTTATTTACCGCTTTTTTATCGGTTTGAGATTCATTGCCCAGCAGTGGGACTTTAATGAGCTGCTGTTTGCTTTTTTTTAACAAATTTTTATTACATTCATGTGAATGAACAATGGATGTTGAATATATTGGGAATGTATAATTTAAAGCCGAATTTTTTGATATTCAAGTAATCTATTCGAAAGGCATTTATATAACTTTACTTTTCGATATGATTTTTTTCGTTAGTGGTTTTCATTTAATACTAGCATATCGTAAATATTATCCCAAATAAATGATCTTTTCTCACTAATTATACATCCCTAAGTTAGGATAAGGATTCCTTGAAATCAGATGAGGAAATAAGCCTTCCAGTTCTTATTTCAGGCTGTAAATTTTTTAAATATGGGTTCTAGATTCTACAAATGATACTTTATAATAATTTGATACACTAAAAAGCGTTTTATATTATTTTAATATTATCATATAAGATCCGTGTATCATATTTTCGTTATACCTCAATAGAAATCGAATGAAAAGTTGTAATTTATTTTATGAAATTTATTAAAAGTTTTTCAACGTATAGCACACGGGATTCATTACGACTAGAATAGTCTTGTGTCAATTAATTCTGTAAATTATATAAAAGTTATATATATAAATATGGTTCCAAGTCACAAGACAAAGCGAGAATTGAGACATACATAGTACGGACGTGGCTTTGTATAACACCAATTTTGTAAATAGAGAGCAAATAAAAAGATATGAATATAACACAGTCTTGTTATTTCCATCGATTTCTTATGCCTACATTCTCCTTACTCCTAACTTATATTATAAATGGGAAAGTATGTCTGTCTCTAAGTCGCACTTTCACGCCAAAACTACTGAACCGACTTAAATGAAATTTGGTAGTCCGATACTCTTGAGCAAAAAACAAGGTAAGGGATGGAAGTATTATCATTTTTAGAGCTTGAAACTTGGAACTTGTTTTTTTGGAATGTTTACTCGATAAATATGACATTTAAAGTTTTACCCTCAAGGGTTTTTTTTATTGCGCTTGACTGTGATGTCATCTGATGGTGTCTACACAGCATCGTGTCGGAATACAAGTTTCTTTGTTTGGCTGTAATTATTTGCTATTGGGTGGTAACTAGCCGCGGCCGAAGCCTCCCACCAGTCCAAACTCGGACAAATTAGAAAATACAATTTCCTAAATTCGTCCTACCTCGATCGAACCCGGAACTCTGCTAGCAAAACGAGTATTCGCACCACTGCGCCAGCGAGGCCGTTATTGATTAAGCGAGGGGTGCAAAGTAATCCTCACTAATATTATAAATGCGAAAGTAACTCTATCTGTCGCGTTTTTATTGAAGGCGTCTTACACATTTTCTGTGTTCACAAAAAAGATTGATCGATTTTTTAATCTATATATATAAAAATCAGTTGATGTTCGTTAGTCTCGCCAAAAAAAAAAAAAAACGGCTTGACTAATTTGATTTGTTTTTTTTTTGGGGTTGAATTATTTGTGGAAGGCCAACGAAGTTTTAAAAGAGAATAAACATGAAAAAAGGCTTGGAATATAGTAAATACAACAATTTCGCTTTCCCTTAGAAACTATTATTACATGTTAAACATTTGATGTTCGTCCCGTTGTTTGGAAATCAATTGAATTAAGAAACGCGTGATTAAACTTTTAAGCTAATTTGTTTGAAGGTTAAGTAGTTTTTATATTTACAAATAACATGTGGCATTTTAGTTTGCCACTCGTCTTTATTATTAGTAGAAATTTCTAAGTTATTTATAATCGTCATTTAATAATTTTATATACTATTTTTCATAAATTATAAAATATTTAATTAATAATTTTTAATATTGACGATTGCCATTGCCCATTGGAATTCATTAAGAGAGACCTTTGTCCAGCAGTGGACGTCCATTGGTTGAGACGACGACGAATATTGACAAAAGACGTGGCATTTTTATTTACAATTCGTCATTTGAAATTTCAATAAATTATTTGTATTAATTTTCCACATTTTAATGACAATTAAATTTGTAACATCCTATTGCCCTCCCTCTAAATCTCGGAAATCTAAGGTTTTGCATTTGTATAATTATAAACAAGACTTAAAAATTACTTTGCCAAACAAGTTCCACTTCTGGCATGTGTACTTTGTACCTTTAACATTTGACATTGACAACCAACAATTTCTGATCGCAAATGTAATATGTGACGGACTTTGGGGGGAATCTGGGCGTAAAGGTTAAACTTTGCCACGTTTCTTTCAAAAGTTTAAACATTCTGTAATTATCATTAGTTTTTATTTTTATTTATTGATTTTGATGTCGCACGAAATTCACCGAGTCAGCTAGTCACAGTTACTACGAATGTTGTTCTAGTATAGACATACGATATTGTAAAAAGATATATAATATATATAAACAAGGAGAAGAAATAATTTTTTTTAAAGTTGTTTTTTTTCGCTAGATAAAAATAAACCTATTAATTTTCCCCACAAAATTATTTGAACCTCAGTTGCACGCTTCGGGGAACGGAGACGAATGGACATCGTTTGTTCCGGTTTGCTCCCATTAACCTATCCTTTAAGGTTATATCGGATTTCCATTCAACGTAATTTCAACTACTATTAATAGCAATGAGTTGCTTCGCTAATTTATTGCGGTAGTTTCATGAAAGAGGTTTCATATACATTTACATTTGTATATTTCGTAACGAAAACATATCGGAATGAACGTCGCGTTATTGAAAAGCTTATACTTATCAGATGTAAATATTATATATTGCATAATGGCAAAAAAGTAAGATAAGTAGCATTTCAGGGGAGAAGGATTTTAGAGCATAGATGTACTCCAAGACTTACGCCGGATATATGCAGTTTTTCTCACAATAATTTCCTTTACCATAAAGCACAATGATGCATTGGAAAGGTTTTTCTTCTTAAACGTTAAGTTTCTTTTTATAAAGAGGAAATTAGTGGTGCTGGTATAGGATATAAACAATAAGGGTCCGTTCAAATAGACCGGCTCGGACAGAAGTGCAGGTTTTAATCGCGATTAAAATAGAGGGTTGGACAGTTGAGATAAGGTTTATTATTATATTTGACATCTTTTTTTTATGGAGAATGCCTAAACAAAACAGGTGAAATGTAAAAATAAACCTTATTTCAATTATCCCACACTCAATTTTAATCGCGTTCAAAATCTGCTCTTCTGTCCGAGCTGGTCTGTGTGAACGGACCCTAATCCATACATTTGACTACTAGGTATTTATGACTCTTGCATAATCTTTTACTTACTTCTTTAACTTAAGTCGAAATATCCACGACTAGTAATATTAAAGAATTAACTTACTTTCGCATTTATAATACAATATTAGCAGGACGCAGTTGGAGGAATTCCAAAATGGTAAATTTCTTAGCTGTCTGTCTTTATGGGGTTAAGTGCACTTTACGATATACGTAGTAGACAGTTAAAGTGAAACGTCAATTAGTATGCTAAAGGAGTGAATTAGCATAACAGGAGTAACTACTATGTAGAGTAACTCACAACTTAGTCATGCCTCGAAGGGAATTAACATACGTGTCCTTTCTGACAAACGTATGAGGGAGCGTGAAATCGTCTGTCTTGACGTTTCTCTATTAGGACGAATCCGTTATATGAGGTAAAGGTAGCAAAGTAGCAGCCCACTAGGTCAATGAGGCAGTTAGCTTCTATTTTAGTCTCCTTAGATTGTTTCATCAGATCAGGTGATTACAGTCAAGCGCAACCTTTCAGTAATAAAATAAATAAAAATTTTAACAAAAGAAGAACCGCCTTCATAACAAACTATTCCAAATATATTAATATGATTTAAAAAATAAAAAATAAATGCGTATTCGTAACTCTTTTAGAGTTCTTCGTATTCTTATATTTAGGGTCGGCGTCATCCAAAGTGAGAGTGTCCCACGTATGCACTTAGCAGCTCCGGCGCCGTTCACACCTAGAGCCTATATATGTAGGCATCCACTTTGGTATTTATTTTTTTCATACGAGCACAGTTTAAATGAAACAACTTTATACAGTGAAATTTACATTGGTAACGCTGCACCCAGGATCGAACCCACAACCTCATACGTTTCAAGTTGGTGGATTTTCCACCCCGCTATCGTCAGTCTTTCATATGGTAATCATGATCATCACTAATACGCCAAAGTTTCCCTCCCTCCACTCGGCTACTACCGCTTCACATATTATACACCTTAAGTAAATATTGCCATGTAGCAACAAATGTAAGCTCATTGCAATTTGATTACAGACAGTTAGTTTTTCTCCACAAATCGCACCATTACTTTAAGCAGTTGAGGAGTTTCAGTGATCATCATATTGGATTACGACAATCATTTGACCATACCGACGTTACGTTAGGTGACTCAAATATCCGGATAGCTTATAAAAGATCCTGCCGATTATCGTTAATTTGATACTAAGAATTGAAGAGTTCCGTTACTTTGTCAGGGATCTCTTGATCAAAACATAACATAAACTATAATTAAACAACCCTATCATTTCCAATAAATCTGGGTAGGAGGCGATATACCCCTTACGGTTTCTACACAGCATCGTGCCGGAACACAAAATCTCTTTGTTTTGGCGGTACGTCTTTGCTGGTAGTAATTATATACAGACACCAAATCAATAATAAATACGAAACGTAATTCTCTGTATCTTTCTATCACTAACTTATATCTACCTCTCAACTTGCGTTCACTGCACCCGATTACAGTTTTCGTAACGCTCTCGTCAAGCATTACCAGCTTATTCCCCATGTCAAACGTGACGCCCCTTTCACATGGCAGTCCAGTTTTTCAGCTGGATCCCGTTTTCTGCAGGATCTCGTTTGATGGGGACCCGCACTCGGGATCCTGCTAAAAGCCGATCGAGTCGAATTGTGCCATTCGGTTTTGTCACTAGAAATTGTATCCGTAGTCCAGTAAAAAGCAGGATCCCATTTAATCACACATATATTTCAATAGGAGTGTTCACACAGTTTCCTGCGTGCGGTTTATTACTGGACACTGTTTATTGCGGGATAGTGGAGTGGTGACAGCCCCCGCCCCGACTAATCTGATCTCAAATCACTCATAATATTCAGAAAAATACCAAAATTCGGCCGTTGTGTCAGAATAGAATGAACCCAGAATCTTCGTTGCGACGCTGATTATACCAATGAAATATTGGGAAAGTATTCACGTCCATTTCACCTCATAAACGGCGTAGGGATGTTCAAAAATCAGGATGCGACCATGTTCATACGGCAGTCCAGTTTTACAATACCGGCTTTTTACTCGATCTTGCAAAACTGAACATCCAGTTTTAAAGGATACAGTAAAAAGGCGGTTCTGCAAAACTGGACTGCTGTGTAAAACGGGCGTGAATAGAGAAGTGCCAGTAGCCAGTGATGACTTACGGCTCCGAAACGTGGTCGCTGACTGCCAGCTCAGAGTCACTCAGCGTGCGACGGGGAGGGCTATGCTCGGAGTTTCTCTACGCAATCAGCGAATTGAGGAGATCCGTAGCAGAACTAAAGTCATCGATGTAGCCTTACGAATTGCGTACCTGAAGTGGAAATAGGCGGGGCACATAGTCTGACGGACCGATTGACGTTGGGCCTGAAAGAGCTGGAATGGCGACCCCGCACCTATATCCAGCAGTGGACGTCCATCGGTTGAAGCGTCGACGAAGACGAATAAAGAAGTTTTACATCAAAAATCGAATGTAAATTTTAACTTACCATAATTGTTGATAGATCTCAATATATCAAATGCAATGCCTCCTCCAGGTATTGAGTGCATATACGTTTTCGCTATCTAATATTCCTGCATCCAGCGAGCCGAATCTCCAGGGTCGGTAGATATCTGAAAACCAAACTGCCGGTATAAGTAATGAAGCGGCTACGAAACGGCGGATGAAACGAGCTAGGAGCGATTTAAAGTTAAGTGTTTTCGACTGACTTACAAAACGGTGCACTTCGATTCACCTCATTGCTTATTCAGGTTTGCTATTAAAAATGAGAAATAAAATTCTCAGATATTTCGTGTTGAGTGCTGTATTTTGATGTGTTTGCGCTTATAAATATAAACTTCCCCGTTACCATTGCAAGAGGGTACCTGGAAGGGATCTCTCCTAAGTGATAAAATGTCCTTTTGTTTACTTGTTTTTATATTTATTTTAACGTATTTTTTGTTAACGTATGAGCTGCATGAATAAATAAATTTTTTGTCATATTTTAACCTAATTTTTAGTTCCTACTTTTAGTTCACAGTCCATACATTTTGATCAAATTTATAAAATACCTTTTCAGTCTTCCTTTTGAAACCTTTATTTTATGAAGTTTGGTTTTATAACAATTTAAAAAAAAATTAAATATAATAAAATTTAATTCATTAATCATAGAATTCATGAAATTTTTTGTTATGTAATTAGATAAAGAAGTTTATATTATATGGTTTAGGAAATACAATATATAATAATTGTCGGAGTGCAAGAGTATGTGGATCGCTAGTCCGTGTGTAATAGTCTGTGGAACGCTGGCGCCATCTGTGTGTCGGCGTGGGGGCAGAGTCAATAAGTGGCAGTCCGGCCCGTCTCTCGGCAGTTCTCGAGTGGCGGTTGGCCGGAGTGGTCGACTATTGAAACTGTCGCGTTCCTAGCTATTATTGTTAATGAGTTCGTGTAAATTGATATCGGGAACATTAAGTGATTGAACATTATGATCCGAGTTAATTAACAAAGTGTTTGATTGCACCAACACACCCACGAACGCCCACATAATAAGAAATTTAATAATGGATCCCGTTAATGACCATGTCGGCGGAGAACCCTACGCCCCTGAGATTTATGCTGCTCCGTTCTCTCTTATTCTCCGACATAATAATTTTTTTGCATTATGCTTCAAATTTTATCTATCTTATATTTTTCGATCTATAACAAAAGACAATATAGGTTACTCGTGATAAAAGTATACATAAACATGGGAATCAGTTGCTACCCGGAATCCTTCCTGAGGGGTCCTTAAGAAAAATGCACTAATGTAACTCAAAGTGTGAAAAAATTAGTTACAAAATGTCTGTCATCTCGTGCGCTGCGGAAACTATTGATGATAGAAAAATGTTCTACAATATAATAGAAGGTAATAATATCTAACAAAAAGTCCGGGATACTATATGTCCAACCACTAGTTATGCCACCATAACCACTTTCTTGCATCTTTAAACGTAAAGTGCTGACAATAATCAAACCATATTATTCATACCTCTGCATTAGTTCTTATGCTATTATATGACATTTTATTAAAGACCGTTTCAATACCTATAAATTACTTTTTTAATAATTAAAATCGGATATTCTACGTAAGTGATGCTACGGATTTCGAAATGTATTAGTTAGATATATATTCATTATAAAGTCAAATCTGTATATTGATTATGTTATAAACGTGAGTGTGTATGTAATAATCTGAAAAGAAGTAATTAAAAACTAAGTGAAACACAACTTTAATGTTAACAAAAATAAATCTATAGTCCTACTTTGTAGACTTTCCACTGCCACGAAATCGGTACATTCGCGGGTGAAATTGCTAGTATAATAATATTTAAAATTGTTTTTCTTTATCTCTATGGAATTCTTAAGTCTGAAATATTTTAAGTAACACATTACTTATCACACTCGAAGGACTATACATACATACATAGCATCACACCTCATTCCCATAGTGGTAGGCAGAGACAACGTCCTTCTACTTGCCACGATCCTTGCTTAACTCCTTCGCTTCTTTCATTCTCATTAAACCTTTCATACAAGGTCGTCGGTTTAGAGTACTCTTGACCTGGCCCTTATTTAAAAATGTCCTGGATTTGGTCGAGGAACGTTCGCCTTGATCTTCCCCTTCCAACTTTCGCATTCACTCATGACTCATAAATCCTTTTTGACAGTCTCCTTTCATTCATTCTCTCTACATGCCCAAACCATCTAAGCATATCTGTCTCAATTTTAGTCACTACGTCTTCTTTTATACCACAAACTTCTCTTATCACACTATTTCTTACTTTGTCACTCAGTTTCAATCCAGTCATACTTCTCAAAGCTCTCATCTCTACCGCATTTATTTTACTGTTGTGATTCTTCTGCCATACTCAACTTTCACTACCATACATAAGTGTTGGCACCAACACTCCAGCATGCACAGCCAGTCTGGCCCTTTGAGACACCATCTGGCTATTCATAAAGGTATGCAGAGCACCATTTACTATATTCCCTGCATTCACTATCCTTTCCTTTCAATATCACTTTCTCATGTTCCATAATTAATGTTCCATGTAAATTTAGATCCCAAGTATACAAATTCTTCCACCTTTTTCTTCAATATTTATTCTTCCACACTCGAAGGACTATGTAACTTATATTAAAAATGATATTGTAGACGTACCATGTTATGGTATGCTACTAGGCAATGTAATTTAATTATTTATTATATTTTACTCCCCGGTTTTGTCATCTTTAACGGGAAAAACACATACATTAACTGTGGTTTCACTTGATGAATATAACACATCGTTTTTAACTCCATCGACATTTTATGTTAATATAGTATAAACATTTTCGACAAATTTGCCACGTTGGTAATTGAATCCGCAACTTCTGCTAACAATGTGAGTACTCGAACTATTAAGCCATTGAATCCGACAAACCGAAAATTATTTCTAAGGATTGTATACATCGTGCGAACCTTCTATATTTCAACAATAAAGCTCTGCTATCTTCGGCCACAAATACGCACAAACAAGCAATTTACAATTCTGATCCAAGGCCGGGCTTTCCTATACATCATTAAGATTTATAGTCCTCTTATTTAGCCAATCTATTTCTGTCTTTAATGTAAGATATAAAATTTTATAATAATACAAAACTGTTTTATAGAAATATGGGGAATATTTTATCTAAAAAGGTCCTCCTTTAATTATTTATTTAAAACTTTATTACACCCATACAAAAAGAAATACAACTTCTGTAATATAAAGAAAAAAGAAAATTATGTAATAGAGTGCGCAAAGGCGGTCTTATCACTAAGAGTGATCTCTTCCAGACAATCTTTGGTGAGAGAACAGAAGAAAGGAAGGGGAGATGCAAATAGCTTTAAAGTAAAAAAAACTTGATACAATTATGCATTACTTAAACAGTAAGTACATTTAATAATTACAAACTTTTATTTGAGAATTTACTTGGAATCGGGGAAAATAAAATTGTGTTTATTTTAAGCTATGTATTTATTTAAGTGATGTCATGTCTATTACAAACACAAGAAGAATAAAAAGAAGGTAGGAAAATAACTGTTCGGAAGTTAGTAAATAAATCTTGTATTATAGTTGAAAATTTACATGAAATTCAAATTTAAGCATTGTTACTATTTCAGGTCGCGTTTAAATGGTTGCTTATCACAGTATAACAGCATTTTAACTTGAATTACAAATATAATAGAACTGCGGTTAGAACTGGACCGCTATTACTCCCTAGGGTCGGTAACACGTGAAGGTTATTTTATGCATTAATAAATTGTTACCTAAGCATGACACGGTTATATTATTAAACATACAAGCACCTACTGCCAGTTTCGTCAGGATACATTTTATGTTCTCTCTGGCAACCGGTTTTAACACATAAAACTTCGTTAAAATATTGCCTTTAAAACTTTTTGGCTAGCCGGAGTGCGACGCGATGTGCGGGTTGGATGCTCCGACTAGCCCCGTTGCGTTCGTTCGGCTACGCCGGAGTGCGACGCGATGTGCGGGTTGGATGCTCCAGCATAGCCGTGGAGAATGATTATAGTTGGCAGATGATTTACACATATGAGCGGCACATGACTTGACGGCGCGGATAACAAGCAACGACATCTTCACGCCGTTGCCGAAGAAGGGTGTGATCATGTCCAACGGGTTGACATTTCTTCTTCATTTGTAGACGCGTTTTCATAGCAACGTCGCTATGATATTCGTCATCGCTGCTTTTTTTTTCATCTTTGTTCTAGCGCGGGTTCACCAATTTGGCTGGTTAGAGGCGCGACTAGAAAAATCACTAGCTAATCACCAAGGATGGTACGTCGCTCAACTCTTGATGAAAACTAGTCGGGGTCACCAATTTGGCTAGCCGGAGTGCGACGCGATGTGCGGGTTGGATGCTCCGGCATAGCCGTGGAGAAGGATTATAGTTGGCAGATGATTTATACATATGAGCGGAACATGACTTGACGGCGCGGATAACAAGCAACGACTGATCTCTTCGCGTGGCTGTCGAAATCTTCTCTTCGGAATAATTTGAATTTGAAATTTTCTATTCGAAATTATTTGAATTTATTTTATTAGCACACGCGAAGAGGCCAGTCGCAAAAGGTTTTATATACGTTCCCTACATCACTCCCCCCCAGAGACCTGGTTAGGGGCGATAAAAATTTGAGAGCTTGAAGCACGATGCATGTAGTGACAGCTCGATGGGCTCTTTGTCCTTTGTGGCGCCTTGGGCCGCAGCGTGGCGACGTGGCGGCGTGCGTGCAGCTCAGAAACACAGGCATGACGGACCATTACGACGGCTGCAGAAGTGCGGCGATGCAGGTTGGCGGTGTCCGGTGTTGTCGCGCTGTACTATTTACAGGTAAAACTACTGCAGAGGCTACAGTAGGAGTCGTTGCTGCTGCTGTGCGTGCACGTGCTGCGCGGAGGCGCAGCATGGTAGCCGGACGGCGGTGCTCCGCAGTGACATCTTCTCTTCGGAATAATTTGAATTTGAAATTTTCTATTCGAAATTATTTGAATTTATTTTATTAGCACACGCGAAGAGGCCAGTCACAAAAGGTTTTATATACGTTCCCTACAACTTATATACCTAGACAAACCGATATACAGTTTAACTATTCGGATATAACAACATTTCCACGGGATTTGGAATTATCCAGGTCACATCAATGGAAACAGGTAATATCTCTAATTAATGAAGGCTTATTAATGTAATCACAGATATATTTGCCAAAAAATATGAATTACACTTGTAAATTATCAACAGTTATATATACTTAGCGTTGTCGTTCTGGATATCATGAAGTGATCTGATCGGCTGCTTCAATTCATCATTCACTACTTGACCTGGGCCTTGAGAAAAAGGACCTCGTAGAAATAACATAACTCTTGCATCGGTATTAGGATATGTCACTTCAAATCTAATCTAATCAAATCAAAATATTCTTTATTCCAGTTGCCTCAAAAAGATCTTTGGAATCGTCAATAGTCTGTCTATTGGTAACAAATCTACCACCGGTTCGGAAAGTTCATTCCGCTGAGAACAAACCGGCAAGAAACTCAATGGTTACAACAAAGTTTTTGTACGTTACAATGTGTTTAGCTTTCACGTGCCACTGGAATCAAGGCCAAACATCTTCGTCTCTTAAATAATCTTTAATATTATAATATGCTTTTTGTAATAAGACGTTTAACATATTTCTTAAATCTATGAGGAGGCAGACTCAGAAGTGATTCGGGTATCTTATTAAATTGCGTCTGCTTAAAGTTTGAGTGTTTCTGTTAAGGAAACGCGAGATCCCAATTGATATATGGCACGTATTACTCTTTTTTGCAAGTTTCAATGTCCGCCGCCTTACTCCATAACAGTATGCCGTCAGACATAACTCTATGAAAAAGCGAAATACACCATTTTAGCAGTTTCAACATCTGTGTACTGTCTTACTTTCATAACAGCAAATGCAGCTGAACTGAATTTGCCTGCCAGAGTCTTAATATGCGCACCCCACTGAAGCCCAGAGTCTATGTTTATTCCTAAGAAGACTGTGGACTTAACTTTCTTTAATGGACTATCTTCTATTTGCATATATTTACACACTTGTTTTGCATTTGGAAAAGCGAACTCTACACACATTTTACATCGTCATAATTTTCTACATTTCAGTGTTTTTTAAACAGCAAGCAGGTATCGTCAGCAAATATTACTATACCACATTTGTCTCTCACATAGGATGCTAAATCATTTATATATAATAGGAATAAAAAAGGGCGAAGTATTGACCCATTTTTACAGGTGAGCCCAACGACTCAACTCCATTCCGCTTCTAACAAGCCAACTGCTAAGGAAAGTGCACCTCCGCTACTTACTCCTTTAACTATTCCGCCAGTGTTGTCTTGTCCGCCAACTACTAAGTGAACTCAGTTAACAAATCAGTAAGTGCCATATCACAATGTTTGACTGGCTACAAAAACCGATGTGCAGGAGCTTGGAGAGTAGGAGCTCCTGGTCTTTTTATTTATTTTTTTGCTGCTGAAGGTTTGATGAATTCACTAGTCCAATTGTTAATTGTTCCTGAGTCCTTCCTTCCTCCTGTATTCCTGAGTTACCTCCTGCATAAGTCTTACTTTGCTTGAAGGATTTAGTTCTCCTGAATATTCGTGATAATTAGGTGCCATGGATACATGAGCCTTAACTCTTGAAGACAAAATCATGGGAGTCAGCTACCTATTTCAATTATTGCCGGGAAAATTTTGTTACAGAGGCAAATTTATGAAATTTATGAGGCACGTACTTAACTCACGTAACAGGCCCAAATAATATTCTAAATTAGCAGATTTGAATACGTGCGCACGCAATTACACACACGCGGGCACGTTCCTACATAGCCTGTGGTCGAGCAATAGCTTGCCGTACAATTTAATAATACGCTCCCAACTTTAAACGGGTCCAACAAACTACTTTAGGTTAATGCTTGTTTGTGAACACATAATCACGAGATCTCATTTTGTATGTACCTCAGTCTTTACCAGAAATGATATTACACAAATGTGTTTAACATCGTTACATTAGTCTGTAATCAGCTATCATTTATTCAAAATTATTATAATTCGCTCGCTAGTAGTTATCGAACTGCTTAGAAACTAACACACAATACATTCCAGTTCGCCTGCCGAAACGAACCTCTTAAAACTATATATCGCTTAATTGAGAAGGTGATTTATTCTCTTCTGTGTGCTATACTTTTAATAATTATGCTTAACTATTATGCTTTTAAATAATTATGCTTTTAAAAAAAATTGTTTGTGGGATAGTTTAGATTTACGCTCGTATATAAAATATATTGTATGAAATCATTGTTTTAAAGTTTTAATTAAAAATACTGCTATAATAAACAATAAAGGTTGTATATATCTTTCATATACAGTTAACTGACCTGAAATTTCGTTTATGTGTAATATTATGTGGCGAAAGCAAGTTGGCTTCACGATGACTATATTATACGGTGACTCATGTCGTGGGCCTGGTCGCTGCTGCGGTCGCTCTTTACCTCACATCTTCCAGTAAAACCCAAATTGAAGGTCTATGGAGCTTACATCTGCTCCAGTCTGAAGTATCCGGCTCCTGCCTGGTACTCTTTCTGCTCAGGGTGTCCAGAGGCTTACGCATGATCTTAGGAGCTCAGAGGTATGTCAGAAATGATTTTATTCATCCTGACATCAAGACGCCCACCTTGGAGGAGTTCGTCTGGCGGTTAGCGAGGAGTATGTTCCTCCATGCGGATAGCTAACTACTCGCACACACACCTCCACAGAATTGCTAGCCAGTATCCTAGATCTGAAAGCAATGGGCGTCCCCTGCCTCGTGAGCTCCTGCTGTCAACACCACCAGGTGTAGTGGCAGATGCTGGCGTTGACGACGCCATGCAGTGGCAGATTTCGGACTCGACCAATACTGCTGGTGGGAACCAGCCCGTTAGATTAACGATCAGAAATAACTACGTGGTATCGTCGATGCCTGAGAAAATAAGCCCGGATGATGAAGTTGATAACCCCAGATCTCTATATAATAAATAATGGTCTTTTAAATTTATTTTATAACGTTAACGATGTCAGTCACGTAAATATTTGAAAGGGATCCAAATAATTTTGCAAATTAGCAGTTTTGAATACGTGCGCACGCAATTACAAGCACAAGGGTACGCTCCTGACACACGGTGTGGTAAACAATACTTGCTGTACAACGTAATTAAACAATATGGATCCGTATTTGAACGCGTACCAGAAACTAATTTACATAATCTACTGCCTGTTTGTGTGAGCTAATGAGGTTTTTCTGCTACTATTGCAAGCGATGTTAAACTGCCAGCAACTAGCATTTATACTGAGAGGTTAGAATTGAACAATACCTTATAATATAGTTTGGATAGCACATTTAAAAAGAAAAGCTATATTTAGTTTTATTATGGAAATAAAAAGTATATATAACTCAAAAATCACAAATATATAAATACCCTCCACTACCACCATACCAAAACAGTTTCCCATATTTCTTATAATTAGAATGAAATAGTAAGTATATGCTATAGGTTGTTAGCAATCATGTTTATTTCATTTGTGGTTTGCTATTAAATTACTATATTTGTTTATTATGCTGAAGTCTTTATATGAGTAAAACGTTTACATACACTACATCCGGTTTAATACAGTCCGGAAATTTTCAAATTTAAGAAGTCGTCGTGTTAACACGACGACTGTGATTGGTGGATTTAATTATTTTGAGTGGGGCGTTTGGTATAAGAGGGGTACCACAGAGGAATGACGCAATATTCGCCTAGTGATAGTTCTTAGTTTGTATCAACGATAGTATTGTGTTTTAAGTCATTCAACGTATGTAATATAGTAATGAAGAATATGAATAGTATCACTTAACCTGCAAATTAGTGAGAGACTCTAAAAATGTATAACATTACGTTACACCTAATAAAAGTGAAGCATCGTAGAAAAATGTCGAAAATGGGAAAAATTTATTATTTTTAGAGCTTCCGTCGCAATTTTTTAAGTTGGAAAGTGCATTTACGCATTTCGATATCAGCTCGCTTGCGCAATCCAATATAGGGTCCCGAATGAAACCGAATCCAAGTTCAAGGCCATGGGAGGAGTCTCACAAATCCGCGTCTTCTACCAGCATATCTTCTGCGACGGATAGAAGGAATATCTAGAGCGACCTACTGCTCCCCTTCAAGTACATCCTTTGGCAAAACATCGGTCTCGTAAAAGGAAGCTAAAAGACTTTACCTCCCGCTTCGCTGGCGACAACTGCATGCTGGCCAGCGGGAGGTCAATAGCATCAATAATTGACAAGGGCATCACACTTATGACAGACTGGCAATTCCTTCCGGCTAGCAATATGATGCATATACTTCCCGAAACGTATGTCTTTACTTCTATTTACAGAGTCAGTAAAAAATAGATACATAGAATAAGTTTATATGGAGCGTTAAATAGATTTCAAGGCGAAGATTATTAAGATGTATATCTTAATGGTCTTTTCGTCCAACCCTTTTATTTTCCCTTTAATGAATGAAATAGGGTTTTGATTCAGAACTTATAAAATCTTAATGTAGTTGAAAGTGAATAAATGTATTTGTTTTTCATTGAAAACTATGCTAATAAAATAATGAGAATCTGAATTAATGAATGTAAATAAATTATGTTTTCAAATCCAAATCGAATGCAATCTAATTAGAGTTGCATGAAATAATACACACAACATACATACATACATACATAGCATCACGCCTTATTCCCATAGGGGTAGGCAGAGACAACATCCTTCCACTTGCCACGATCCTTGCATATCTCCTTCGCTTCTTTCAATCTCATTAAATCTTTCATACAAGTTCGTCGGTTTAGAGTACTCTTGACCTGGCCGTTATTTAAAATGTCCTGGATTTGGTCCAGGAACGTTCGCCTCGGTCTTCCTCTTCCAACTTTCGCATTCACTCTTGACTCATAAATCCTTTTTGTCAGTCTCCTTTCATTCATTCTCTCTACATGCCCAAACCATCTAAGCATACCTTTCTCAATTTTAGTCACTACGTCTTCTTTTATACCACAACGTTCTCTTATCACACTATTTCTTACTCTGTCACTCAGTTTTAATCCACTCATGCTTCTCAACGCTCTCATCTCTACCGCATTTATTTTACTTTTGTGATTCTTCTGCCATACCCAACTTTCACTACCATACATAAGTGTTGGCACCAACACTCCAGCATGCACTGCCAGTCTAGCCCTTTGAGACACCATCTGGCTATTCATAAAAGCATGCAGAGCACCATTTACCATATTCCCTGCATTCACTCTCCTTTCGATATCACTTTCACATGTTCCATCTTTTGTAAATTTAGATCCCAAGTATACAAATTCTTTCACCTCTTCCACTTGTTCCCCATCTATCAAAATATTGCCATTCATCATAGATTCATCTCGTTCAAAAAGCATAACTTTCGTTTTGTTTACATTCACTTTCATTCCTTTCCCTTTCAAAGCTTCATTCATAATATTTAGCATCTCCTGAAGCTCGTTAGCGGATGACGCAAGTATTACTTGATCATCAGCGTAGAGTAAACATTTGATGAGTAATTCATTCATTCTTAACCCATACATACATTCTTTTAAATCTGTCAAACATTTATCCATGAAAAGGTTGAACAGCCATGGTGACGCAACACATCCCTGTCGAACACCTCTTTCGACAGGAAACCACTCCGTGTACGCTCCGTTTATTCTGACACAGGCACTAGAACCCTCATAGAGAGACTTCAATGCTTGGATCAGACAACCGCTCACCCCATACGTAGATAACGTTGACCACAGCTCATTCCTCACCACTCGATCATAGGCCTTTTCTAAATCTACGAACGCGCAATAAACTTTTTGGTGTTTAGCCAAACATTTTTCAGTTATGCACCGTAAAGAAAAGACCTGATCCGTACATCCCATTCCTCTTCTAAATCCCGCTTGCACGTCCCATATTTTCCCATCAGTTTCATTAATCACCCTTTCAATTAATATCTTTGCATACAATTTGCCGACGACACTAAGAAGGCTGATACCGCGGTAATTTTTGCACTCCTGCTGTGACCCTTTTCCTTTATATAGAGGGACAATTACGGCCTTGCTCCAATCTCTTGGGACTTGACCTTTCTCCCAGCATATATTGAAAAGGCAGTACAGCTGAGCTACCACAATCCCGCGGCCAGCCTTCAGCATCTCGACTGACACTCTGTCATACCCAGCAGCCTTACCTGATTTCATACCTTTTATCGCTTTCATGATGTCATCCATACTAATCTCGCTATCACTTGTCTTACATTCATTGCTATCCGCAGAGGCCATATTTACCTCTGCTTCATTTCTTTCAAACAAACTTTCAAAATGATCCTTCCATCTCTTCAATATCCATTCTTCTCCTTTTATTAAACTTCCATCTAAACTTCTGATTTTACAAAGCTCCGAGGAAGTAGATCTCCCTCGGGCAAATTGTATTGATTTCCAGAAAAACTTTTTGTTTGACTGAAAATCATCAGAAAGTCTCCTATCATACATATCACTGTATTCTTCTTTTTTCTTTCTTACAGCTTCTTTCACGATTACTTTCACCCTTTTGTATTCCATTCTTGCCTTTTTTACGTCATCATTCGTTGCCTTTTGCATTCGTTGGTTCGCTTTTGTAGCCAACCAATCGGACCAAGCTTTCTTCTTTTCACACACAGCTGCTTGAACATTTTTGTCCATCCACAAATTCTTCTCTTTCTTACCTTTCCTCCTTTTAGACACGCCACATACATCAATAGCAGCACCAACCACTCCATCTTTAAATTTATTCCATAAACTTTCAATCTCATTTCCTTCGTCTTCACTCTTAACATAACCAATTATTTAAGCAAAAGCGGTTAATACGCAAAATGCGAAACAATAAAAATGATTCTATCTTATTTATGAATTTAAAAATAATCGATTCATAACAATGCCTTATCAATTTTTTGTTGCTGGTAGCTTTGCAGTTGATAGTGATCTCACCTGATGGTAGGTGATCATACAATCTAAGATGTAAGCTAAGTAAATAAGTTAAACAAGAAGGAGCTTAGTAAGAGGTCATCTACCTCCTATGGTTTCTAGGCAGAATTGTACTGGAAGCTAAACTTTTTGCTTGGTGGCACGTCGTTGCTGGTAGAGTAATAACCAGCTAATAGCTAAATCCTTCAACCAGTGTCAGTCCAGGCAAATTAGAAAATACTATTCTCTAAATTGGTCCTGCCTAATCGAACTTGGGACCTCTGCAATTTTAGTAAAAAAGTCAAAAGTCAAAGTCAGTCCTACGCCATCCACCTGTACAACTGGTTGATCTAAAAGTCATACTATTCTATTGATAAATTACTAAATGGGCTAAAATTGACTTTAATATTTTCAATTTCATTGTATCTGACATCTTTTAAACATGATTAATTAGATATATTATAATATCTATAAAACATTTACACTCTAACATTAGCATATCTGCATATTATGACCCATATATTTTACGTGAGTAAATTGAATTTAAATGTATTTAGCGAGAACTGTTTCAACTTTTTTGCAATTTTAAATTATGAATTAATATTTGTATATCTCATATAAAGTATCATCTATTACAATTTGTAAATAAAGATGGTTTTATAATCAAAGATATAAAGTTATAGTAGGGTATGAGGAAATAGTGAGCATTGAAAAAAAGCCTGAGTTTACAAAGCAGCAGAATAAATTACGAAAGAAATCAATCCAAAGAGATGTTTAGAATCCTATTGTTAAATCAGTTTCATTAAATAAATTAGTAACATTTTATCACAGAGCATTAGCTATAATTAATGGTCGCTGTAAGCATTAATAAGAAATGTACAATCCTAAACTGCGGCTTACCTATTCATCTCTTAGATTTATATATCTCTTATCTGGACGATCTGTTTTCTTGTTTAATTAATGGAAAGAAGATTTTGGTTTTGCATAAATAAAAACATAACTAAATACAAATTCTAGAAGGTAAATTAGATTAATTTACGATGACATTTTAAATTAAATATCTACATTAATGGTAAAAGGTAAACGTGTTCGTATCGGGTATCCCGATAAATGTGATAACTTAAACTAATCTAAGTTGATTATTGTGATTGTTTAACGTGAAAAAAAGCTACGGTTATTATTTAAATTGTATGTATATTGATATGATAATGTAAGAAAAGGTAATTTATTAATAAAATCTTTTATTGAAGAAGCTTTACGTTATATTCTCAATGGTATAAGTCTAACGCACAAACTCTGAGTTAGGAGTAAGGGGGAAGCTCTGGGCTAGAGCTGGGATTGTTAAGTGATCATAAGCTTTAATATTATCCTATTTTGTTCTTAAAAGATAAGTAGATTTCCGTGTTCACCAATATAATTGGTATTAGGATTACAGGAAAATAAAGGTGAGGATTTACAAAATAAGCGGTTTATGTATTTCCCTCAATAACTTAACTTGAAGATTACTCAGTATTTGACGACAGGAGTTTATTTAGTCACTGAAAGGTTAACGCTTAAATGTGATGTCACCTGATGGTAAGGGAAGATTCAGTCTAAGTGTACTAACTTGGTAAGAGGTAATTTATTTCTTAATATTGTAAATTCTACACAAAATCGCGTTGGTGCTTGTTTGAACGCCTTTGCTGGTAAACTGTGGAGTCTCACACAAATTAGAAAATACAATTTCATATATTCGTTCCACTAGGTTCGTCAAACTCGGAACCTCATCTAGCGAAGCAAATACTCGTACCGTTAAGTCACAGAGGTCCTCAAAATACTTGAACGTTTTTTAATTATATTTGGCACACCAACAGGTTTTACATTTAATATATTTTTTATAGAAATAACATTATAAAAAGTATTTAGGTCTAAATGGTTGTTTTAATAAATACTGTGATAATGACGTTGCTTTAATCTCTTAGAAACGAAAAAGCTACTGCTAACAGTTCACCATAAAAGAACCAACTGAAAATGATTTAATCATAAACCATTTTATATGAAAATTGATTTTAAATGACATTTTTTATAAAAATGTCCACAATTTAAATCTGAAAGTGTCTAAAAGGTGAAAATATAAGAATTATTAAATTTTGGTAACGATCAACTACAATGCTTTATGATTTCAAATTTTTTTCATTTTTATAAAGCGTTTTATTTACAATCTTTTATTTATTTTATTTTATTCCCTGTCGGGAAATTGGGTACCCGCAACGCCATGGGGAAAAGGCGTTACGGATTTAGCCGAACTTTTATCGGCTTACATCCGCACTCTCGTCAACGATATGCCCACAGGGACTCCTCTCTTCATATTTCTCCAGTCCTCCCTGGGAATCCCTCTCTAGGTTTACTACCAAGATAGATTGTATCATCACTCATCACCAGATAAATGCAAACCTGTCAGCGATAAAAAAGTCATAAAAGTGTCTTTGAAAGTCAAAAATTTTACTTGAGAGAAGTCGCCAACATTCGTACAGTTGGATGATAATAGGCAGTTAGATATATTTATAACGGTTGAATCTCCTAAAGACTACGTGGTAGACGTTGACAAATAGGCTCAAGACGACAAAATAAAGTCCTTATACATATAAAGAGCTCAAAAAGCAATATTTCTACGTCTAAAACCTTTTAAATAACAAACATCTCGGGCAAGTAGCGCGCTAAGAAAAACCAACATGCGGTTAGCGTAAGTAATGAAGCTTTCAGATTCGTGTTTTTATAAAGTGGTCTTATGTAATCGAGCTACTTTCGAACTGCCTTTTAAAGCTTCCGCAGATACTTTGCGGTTATTTGCCTGGTGTTGTACTTGTTTTACTTTGCGATACAGCTTTTGAATATTTCTAAAAGGTTATGAACATTTATACTTAGAATAAATTTGAATTTATTGTAAATCGTTAAACTTAAAGTCCCTCGCAACTTATTTAGTCATTAAATTATTGTTGTTTAAGTAGATTATTACAATATATTGACAACCAGATTTTATTTCGTTTATTAATCGTTAGTTTGAAACGTTTTTTCGCAATATAATAATGATGACATTAAAAATCTGAATTTCCTTCTCACCATGTTTTAAGAAGAACCCACAATGAACGTGAATCAAGTATACATTATATTATCGTCATTACAAAATAATTTCAATATATTTGTTAGCAGATGTCCTGGTTTCAATTCCCGAGAGGATTTCGAAATTATATTTACTTATTTGACTAGATATATGGCCTGGTAGGAGGCTTTGGCCTTGGCTTGTTACCGCTGTATTATCACAAATATGTCGCCAAGCAAAAAAATTGTTATACTGTACATTTCTTTTTAATGGCCGATAAGTTACCAACTGACTGTGATCATGCCTGATGGTCACTGATGATACAATCTAAGAGGCAATTAAAATCTTATGGTTTTTATACAGCACGTCTGTTAAGGTAATAACTAGCCATAGCCGAAGCCTCCCACCAGTCCAGTCTCAGACATATTCTCTGCTAGAAAAGTGAATACTCATATCACTGTGCCAGCGAGACCGCCGATGCGGTGTAGCAACCCTTAAGAGGTAAATTACCTCTTACCAGGTTAACGCGCTGCCACGTTATAACAAAGATGTGAAGATTGCCGATTCAGGATCAATGAAAATGCCACCAGATTCTTCACCCAACGCCCCGCCGTCTACTTTTCACCAGACGAGGTTATACTGTACGATCGAACTGTTGTTCAGCAGGAAAGTTTACGCCCAATTGGCTTTCTATTATGTCGTGTTTACGACTGACGCACGTACACTATTGTGACAAGCAAACGACGCTAGTTAGCTCTTTATTTGTTATTAAGTATCTCTTGTGATTGGCGTTCTATTATTCACCAATCACGGGTTTTACATTAATTGCAACAAAAAAACAACTTTTGTCCAGGAAAAACAATACAAACAAATATATACATGCTATAGTCAGCAAAATATTCCTTATACGATTATACGAATATTTTTATATATGTCGGAGTGCAAGAGACTATGGATCGCTGGTCCGTGTGTAATAGTCTGTGGAACGCTAGCGCCATCTTTGTGTCGGCGTGGGGGCAGAGTTAATAAGTGGCGGTCCGGCCCGTCTCTCGGGAGTTCTCGAGCGGGGGTCGGCCGGAGTGGTCGACTATTGAAACTGTCGCGTTCCTAGCTATTATTGTTAATGAGTTTGTGTAAATTGATATCGGGAACATTAAGTGATTGAACATTATAATCCGAGTTAATCAATAAAGTGTTTGATTGCAC
>JACTOM010000868.1:2152455-2194783 GCA_015832385.1 Elymnias hypermnestra | reverse complement strand
CGAGTAGATATAGAATATTTTTAAATTAAATATTGTAATGATGATAACAAAAAAAAACGTACACCCGACTGAGTTTGTTGTGGGCTCTTCTCAGATCAGGGCGCGAAGGAACCCTCGTAACTTTAGATTGTAAGTCGTTCTTTAATGTTATCATCAGTCATTCATTTAAATAATATATAAAAAAAATGATATTTGACGATTCAAAAGTATTGTAATAGGCCTACTTGAATAAAGATATTTTGACTTTGACTTTGATAAGTTAGAAAATCCAAAATATATCGGAAATCAAACTCGGGGCTTCTGCTAGTGAAACGAGTAGCCGCCTTATTAAGCTAGCTAAGCCGCCAGTAATATCACTTAGAATATAATAAATTAATAAAATGTTCAACCATTAAGTGAAATGTAACGAATTTATTCAATTGGACAACCTAAGCAGAGTTTCAAATTACAAACGAATAATTTAATTTGCTGAAATTGAATTTCCTGTAAACAAACCTTCTCACAATTAAATTTCGATATTTTAGCTTCAATGATTATTAATTATTATTAGAAAAGTTACTAATAGTGAGATGTAAGCTTCCTCAACATTTACGGCCTCTCTGGTGCAATGGTGCGAGTACTCACTTTGATAATAAAGGCTCCGGGTTCGATACCCGATAAAGCGAATTTCGGAAATTGTATTTTCTTATTTATCCGAGTCTGGACTGGTGGGAGGATTCGGCCGTGGCTAGGTACCACCCTAACAGAAAAGATGTACTAATTGTTTTAAACTTAAATTTTCGTGGTTTATTAACATATTGACTATTTGAACGGGTACATATCACGATGGCGATTTTTAATGTACTGTCAAGCAAAGAGATTTGTGTTCCGGTACGATGCTGTAACCATAAGAGGTAAATTGCATCTCACCAGATTAGCGCGCTTCCATCCATCTTAGACTGTAACTGCACTTATCAGTAAGTATGATCACAGTCAAGCGCTAACCTGAGAGTAATAAAAAAATGAAAAGTGCGTGCGTACAATGTACAGATGTCAGAAGTGAAACTTCTTTGGCAAACTAATTCTTAAGTCTTGTTTATATTTATATTAATTTAGAACTTTAGATTTTCAACACTTTGACGGAGGGAAAAAGGAAGATATATTACGAATTTAACGAATTTAATTATCATTAAAATACTGTGTCGAAAATGAATATAAATAATTTATTGAAATCTCAAATGACGAATTGTTAATAAAAATGCTACGTATTTTTCTCAATATTAGAAATTATTAATTAAAGTTTGATGCATTATGTCACAGTTATTTTGAATGTATGCAATACTGATGATATACAAGAGTAACTTAAGTCTTATAGATGCAATACATATTTGTGGTGTGTACAGAGAACGCATAAAAATCTGTCGGATGCTTTTTATTATCACAAATACAAAATTACAATTGGATTGATTGTTTGATATTATACAGGAATTTGTGTAAAACTGTTTTAAGGGATCCCGTATTCTATAGCTATATACAGGCTTATTATTATAAATCTAAACTAATATAATAAAGAGGAAACATTTGTTTTTGTATGTAGGTATATATGTACGTTCATAACGTTTTGACACAAAAATTACTAGACCGATTACAAAAATTTTTCACCATTAGAAAGCTGCATTGTCACTAAGTGACATAGACTCTATTACTTTCTTTTAAAAAAAGGGTATCCTAATAAAAATGCATTAATGTAACCCAAGGTTTGGAAAAATTAGTCACAAAAAATCTCTCATCACGTGCGCTGCGGAAACTATTCATGATAGAACAAAAATCGTTCTGCATTATTATAGAACGTATTAATATCTCCAAAAAATTTCGATATACCATATGCCCAACTACATTTTTACATTTTAAAAGTTAATAAAAGTGCCGACAATAATCAAACCATATTATTCGTACTGCTGCATTAATTCTTATCCTAATTACAATAACTAATGTTTATTAAAGTTTTAATACTTGTAAATTACTTTTTAAATTATTAAGATCTGACATTCCATTTAAACAATATAACGAATTTAAAAATGTCAATCTAAAGAAAATAATGTATCTCGAGTCGAATTGAAGAGTATCAAATTATTTTGCTGCCACAAAACAAGACTACGTCAGATGTTGTGTATAGGGGAGTTCTTAAACAATAAAGTATTACAAATAAATAATATATATCACTTCTCTAATATTATATGAGAAAGTTTTACATTTGTTGTTGACAAAAATAAATCTATACTCCGACTCAGTAGACTCATTTGCCACGAGATCGGCATCTACGCGGGTGAAACCTTGGGGCATTGCTAGTTATGTATAGAGAAAAGAAAAATTATTCATTTTGGTCTTAA
The DNA here is from genome assembly GCA_015832385.1 of Elymnias hypermnestra. Taxonomy (NCBI): domain Eukaryota; kingdom Metazoa; phylum Arthropoda; class Insecta; order Lepidoptera; family Nymphalidae; genus Elymnias; species Elymnias hypermnestra. The sequence goes on along the minus strand of JACTOM010000868.1, from coordinate 2,192,414 downwards.
CACTATCCCTATCCACAAAGTAATATAAAGAACAAAGAATTCAATTTAAAATAAGACGTAATATGACAAAGTTTAGACAAATATCACCCTAGGGAAAGTACACGTTGCATCATCATACAGTCAAAAATATGCTGCAATTTCTGGCTTAATATAACAATGGTTAAAGTGAAACTGGATGATTCAGGTCAGACATAGCTGTTTTGGAAGATGGTATAAAAGAGAAAAAGAAGAAAATTCATTTCATAACATCCAGAAATATTTTACATCTGAAGAATTTAAGCTCTACGTAGTAAAAAATGTAAAGTGATTGTATTCTCCAAAACTTATTTAGTAACTGCCAAGTAATTCAATACCAAGTTTACTAATAACCTGAGCATTATTAGGAGAAGTATATTAACTGTACCTTGTTAATATTATATTAGAAGCAGATATAACAAAGCCGAATATCCACAAACTAATGCCCGAGTTTGTTAACTGATTGGAAACGTCAAGTGTTTGTTTGGGGCTACGAAATATGTCTACCTTCGGGTTAGACTTCTAACAGAGGAATTAGTCTATAGGATTTTAGGTTAAAGCCGAGATATTTTGATGCTCCAACCTATTCGAAAGTTATAGGAGATTGTGACATTTCAGGATGACACCAGACAGTATACGATCGATGTGGATTAAGGTAGAATTCAGAAATGCCAAGTCAATTAATGGTAACCTAGTTGAGACGTTTGGGATGTATGCGGTTTGTTAAATTGGATTTCGGAACATGAAATTAGGAATGAACGAGTGCCTGTTAAGATAACATACATTTACAGTTTTAATTACTATCTTAAACATTAAAATTATTTAAGTTTTTAGCAATCTCACAGGCTAATTGTTGATTTATTTATTTAATAGCTGGTCTCCGAGGTCCTTGATTCCATTTGAATAACAGAAAATCCGTTATTAGTGCATGTTTGCGATGCGAAAGGAATAGGTATCACGAATGTCAAATCAGAGGGTGGATAGTTAAAGAAATCTCCCAGTAATTATTTCTTGTAATATCTGGATCTCGTAAGAATATGGGGAAACACGTTTTTAGTAAGAGGCTACATCGCAAGAGAATAATATATGCCCAATTTCAAGTAATTCTGGTGAATATTTTTAGATTTCTCGCATTGAGCGTCTGTTTGATTATATATCGAGATATAACGTCTACGGTGGCTACGTTCCTATGTCGCCTAGGTCGCCTGTAATAATAGTAGCCTATGTTCTTTCTCAGACTCTGGATTATCTGTAAACCAAATTTCTCTTAAATCGGTTCCGAAGTTTTGCCGTGAAAAATGCCTACACGACAATAAAACCGTAATTTATCCATGTTTTCCAAACGTGCACATATTTATGTGTTCATAATCTTCTTATTTAGATATTAATTAATATATTTAATTAAAAATCATACCTATTAAACCATGGTGAAAGAGTTTTTAAAAGTGTGTTATGTTGCTTAAAAGACTGAGAGGTGAATCTAGACATATTCTATGTTTTGTATATTTTTCTAGTCTCGGAAGTTTTCGAGTATATACCCTTTTATAAAGTTGAAATAACTCAAAACCTATATGAGTAAGGAAGCCTGTTTTCAGTAAAAGGATATTGATAATCTGCTACTTGCTTAAATTCATATGCCGTTACAAATAGATCAGTTCTTGGCCTAAGATTGGTAACACTTAAACTAAGAAAAACATTACTTATTTAAATCTACATATCGTCGTCGCTTTAGAAGAATAGTGCCACTATTGCCAAAACGCTGTGTGCAGGAAAAACCATATGAAAATTAAACACGACGCAATGACATTTTGAATTTTTACTGTGTTCTTAACTAAAATTCTCAACTATGTACAGTATTATTTATTTGGAGCAGCGATGTCTACTAGCTCTAAAGTGTAATATCATTGAGAGTCAATGTTATAGATGTCATTTGTAGGTCAATGATTTATGCTGAAATCTCCATTATTTTTACTATCGTATAATGACTTTTTATAAGGACCTCTTCAGGAGAGGTCAGTCAGGCATTTGAAGTGGTCGTAAAATCTTGGAGTATGCTGAGATAGCCTACTGTTATAGCTGTAGGCTATTAAATTTTGCTGATAAGTAAAAAGGGAGATTTTTACTCATTTTTTTATAATCTAAATTAAATTATAATAAACCCCTTAGGGTTATATGAAATTTTTATCTAATAGGAGCTCAGATTAAAGTTTTATATAATATACCTGTTCCCTTTCCATGTACCTCCCGAAATAACAATGTTACATATAATTTAAAGTTTTATTTGCCATAGCTTGCAGCAATAACACTGGAACATTATGTATATATATAAAAATTAATTGCGATTCGTTAGTCTCGCTAAAACTCGAGAACAGCTGGACTGATTTAGCAAATTTTAATTTTGAAACAATTGTGGAAGTCTAGGGAAAGTTCAAGACGTGAGTAAATATAAAAAAAAACTGCTTGGAATATAATAAATGCAACAATTTCGTTTTCCCCTACAAAGTATTTCCACCTGTCAAACATTCGACGTTCGTCCCGTCGTTTAGAAATCATTTAAATAGAAAAGTCGTTCAGAAATTATATTAAGTGAAGATTATTATTTAGTTTAAAATGTCGTTTAATGTTCATTACGTCGTTTAGAAAAATCATCTTGTTTTTTAAATTTATTTTTGACAACCAACAATTTCTGATCGCAACTATAATATTTTACGGACTTTGGCGGAAATCTTTTTTTTATATCCGTGGCAGGCAAACAAGCTTGCGGGTCACCTGATGTTGAGTGATCACCGCCGCCCATGGACACCTGCAGCACCATAGGGACCGCCGATGCGTTGCCGACCTAAGCGGAATCTGGGCGTAAACTTTGTGTTTTTAAGTTACGAATTCTTTTCTACTAAAATTGACACATTCTGCAATTATCATGTAGCTTCTTTATTTATTGATTTTGAGGCGGTTCGAAGTTGTACCTTGTTCCGGAAAATTGAAATTTTATTAAGTATTTTATTTCATAATCTCCTATCAGGTTAATTATAATATAATTAAATCATAGATCAAAATTCGTTAGCGTAGCAAATATTCTCAGTGATACGCAGCTTAAAATTGATATAACTAGACAACGCATATTCTATTCTTCTATGAAAAAAAGTACCTAGTTTATTATTAAATAAATATCAAACTTATTATACTTAGGATTCACAAATGTTTTACGTAAACCTTAAAAAAGAGTTTTTTAAGGAGTGGAAAGTAGAAGGCCACATAATCGTAAAGTGTTTCAGTTTTAAAAGGCTGTTTCCTTGAAAGCAGCTCGATAACGTAAGACCGCTTTGTAAAAACAAGAATCTTAAAACTTCATTACTTACGCTAACCGCATGTCGGTTTTTTCCGCCTCCAACCAGGCGCTGATGTTAACGATTTAAAAGGTTTTAAAGGTAAAACATTAATGTTGCCATTTTCATTTAGGATGAGTGTATTTTTTTATCCAATTCACAGCAAATTATTATTTCATTTTTACTAGGTAAAACTGTCTATTGCACTGTATTTATGTTTTATATTTGTATGTGACCCACGTAAGGGTAAATGTTTTTTTTATTGTGGACTGGTTAACGTTTGACTGCAATCTCACCTGATGGTAAGTGATGATACAGTGTAAGATGAAAGTGGGCTGATCTGATAAGAGTTCATTTACTTCTTATGGTTTCTACACAGCATCGTACTGGAACACAAATCTTTTTGCTTGGCGGTACGTCTTTGCTGGTAGGGTGGTAGAAAATGCAATTTCCTAAATACTGGGTATCGAACTCGGGTCTTCTACGTCGAAATTTTAATAACCAACGCCTCCCCTCCACCTTAGGTAAGGTTCTATCTAAATATACATTATGTAGATGTGTAATATTTAATATTACAATTAAAACAGATAAAAATGAACAACATTTATAATTAAAAGCAAAATAATAAATAATATTTTAGTCGAAGTGTACATTATGCAATGAAGAAAACCGCTTACTAGATATCTAAAAATAAATGTCGACATATAATGTATTATGTAAGAATGGATTTTTTCCTCCTCTTTCCCTAAAAAAGGCATATAGAGATTTTATTAACACCCATCCCTTTTAGGAACTTATCGCTGCTCTATGAGCATTGATCAATATAGTCTATAGATTATAGATAGCCTGTGGTCGTAAGAAGCCGATAGCGAGTTGTCAACCGCGAGGCGTTTCGAACGGGCGAGACAGAAGTCTCGTGGGTTTTTGCCTAGATTTGTCGGGAAAGTGCGGTAATTCACGTGTTTCGGTTTGGTGCCGATGGTTAGACGTCGCGTTTCGAAGGTCTATCGTGGCCCCACGACGAAGTGCGGCGGGCAGAGCGCGGCTAGGTTATATCCGCCCACGTGGAGGCCGCAGTTGAGTTTTCCTGTTGTTCCTGTGATCAATGGGCACCAAAATACTTGAGAGTTAGAGTTTTTTCGCGTTAAGAATGCAGTCAGTCCATTATAGTCCCGCCCCCTAACCAATCAAAATCAATTAAATCATTTCAAATTAAAACATCAAGTTCACAGTGACCAGTTGAAGATTAAGGGGCTGGGGTAGAATGATGACTCACTGCATTCTTAAAGCGAACAAACTATAGTATATAAATGCCTACTACTTATAGATGTTTTAAGCCTATTTAGTAAATTTCGTCTTATCAAGACTTGAAGATTTACCCATCCTAAGATTTACCCATCCTATAAATTCATTAGACATTCTTAGGCAAAATCCTCGTTAAAATGACCGCTATAAATCAACAAGAAGTGGAGAAGTGTTGAGATTAGCAGCTATTTAAGACTTTATCATCGTTATTTATGAGTCTTTTTTAGAACTAAAATTCAAGTAATTTTTATTACATAAAGTAAGTAGCAGCCCTTTAACGTCCCACTGCTGGGCACAGGCCTCCTCACTCCGAGGAGCGAGGGTTTTTAGAGCATTGACCCACCACGCTGCTCCACTGCGGATTGGCAGGTATAGTACAGAAGTGCACTCTCTATTCCTTCACTCTCATTGTCCGATGTGACGGGAATCCGACACGACCGGAGAGAGATCAGGCGCAGGACCGACGGCTTAACGTGCTCTCCGAGGCACGGGGCTGGATCACCCCACCAACTTCCCAACATCGGGCAAATATTGAGAAAGTCTTAATAGAAAACTCAATATCGCGTCTGAGTAGAATGATCGTACACTTGTAAGATGATAGCACACTAACCTGATTAAATGTAAATATCTCTTAATGGTTTTAATGCAGCATCGTCCTGGAACAGAAATTGTAATGCTTTGAGGCACGTCTGCTGGGAATCTAATACAAAACTTGACCCGCACTATTCGCTATCGACTTCCAGTTCTTAACACCACCTCTTATAAAATCACCAACTTATATAACTAACGAATTTTATTCTCTCCACTATTTAATTATATACAACTTGCACTAAACCCATTTCTCCACTATTTTTATTAATATAATTCAGCACTACTTCTCTTAAAACAACTACACCACGAAGCAGCTGGAAAGACTGTAGTCACAAAATTGTTTCGTACGTTAAAGTTACCTCGCATTGCATAACATTTCGTAATATTGCGCAATGTTTTTTGGTATTTTTAAGTGTTGGCAATGTATTACTAAATAATTTTCAATATTCCAGAGCTACCACTGTTGTCACCCAACTATCTATAGTTCTAACACACCACAGTTCATCTTATTGTAATAGTTGTAGTAGTAATTGACAAATTGACGGTCTCACTGGCTCAGTGATGAGAAGACTCGGTTCGCTAGCAGAGCGAATTTAAGACATTGCATTTTCTAGTTTGTCTAAGTCTGGAGTAGTGGAAGGCTTCGGTCGTGTTTAGTCACCATCTTACGCGCCGCCAAGCAAGGGATACTGTGTATAAGCGTATACCATAAGAGGCAAATTAACCCTTACCAGATTAGGGCGCTTCTATCTTAGGCTGTATCATCACTTACCATCAGCGATCACAGTCAAGCGCTACCCTGTCAACAATAAAAAAACATCTTGGTTTCTTAATGTTGTGTTACAGTGGTTAGTAGTTTCGAGAAATAATTAAAATCATTTGTCTTTCTAGTTGGAATTAGTTAAGACAATAGGTTTTCAAAGTGTTTTTCTCATGACTATTTAAGAGAAAGTGGTGCTGCAAATATTTAAAAATGAAGATATTATGCGTAGTAGTTTAACTTTTAAACTTTTTTCCAAATTTATTATACATTGGTATTTAATCGTTTCATTTAATCGTCTAACATCTGCTTGCTTCTTAAAATTAAAACTAATACATGTATCGATACCCATATTTTTACATAAAATATTATATTATATATTAATTATAGTGTGCAGAAAGGTTTATAAAAATAAATTTTATATTATGCGTTGATTAAGATATAATATTTAATGAAGTCCATATGAGCTATCTAATTAATTTATATATTTCGATTTGATTTAAAATTATAAAATACAGAATAAAGGCCATACAGTTTGTAACAATAGTCACGTCGCGTCGGGCAATGGGCCAGATAAGTTTGGGAACCAATAGTTGAGACTCAAATCCGATATAACCTTAAGAGAGAGGTTAATGGGAACAAACCGAAACAAATGGTGTCCATTCATCTCCGTTTACCAGAATGCGCACCTGGGGTACATATGTTTCTGTTTACGGTAAAGTATCTAAGGTTTTTTTAATGTATTCTGATGGTCTGGCGTAGTGATAGAAGTACTCGCTCGAAAACCTTACTTTTTGGTCTAGCCTTCAGCTTGTTCGAGTATAGGTCATAAGACACTTTGTTTGAGTCCCGGGTTGGGCTAATTCAAAGTAGATATACGATTTATTGTTAAAAATATTTCAATATTTACTGACAGCTGAGAAGTTGGTGATGAAGAATAGAAATATCGGAAATATTCACGAAATAAAGAACTACTGTGCGAGCTCAACACTATTCAGCCGAATGACTTCAACTTCGGCACACTTGTTGCTCCTTCTGCGTCTGATGTAGACCCTCACTAAGAACGGGTTATCAATATTATCGAAAACTACGTGGTAAAAACCAAAACTTGAAGTTGACAATACTTAAGTGTTTCGCGGAAAGATTGTATTAAAAGCTCACGTAAAAGGTTAAGAATTTTATTCATGAAATAAGATTAAGAATTGACTTAATTTTCTTTTATATAACTTGTCAATATAAAATCACCCATAGAAATAATAGTATAAAAAACTTACAGAGTGTACACAATTTCCGTGTATAATAAAACTTGGCTGAATCTTACAAGTTCGTTAGTAGAGTAGTTTAATTTACACTTAGTCTGCAGTGTAGCGCGAAATGTCCTAATTGAGTAGACTTTTAGGTGCTTAAGTCGCAAAGGGTTCACAAAAGCTGACTTTTAAGATAAAAAGGTATTTATATTATAAACTTGACAACCTAGACTTTGTTTGTAAAAAAATTGTAGCCCCTGGAATATGACACGTGCTGATTGAATAGTTATTTAGTAACCAGAAAACTAACTGTAGTGCTATTTAGTATTAAGAATAAAATGATTACACTCAGCAATAAATTATTGCTATACTTTATATTATTAAACAATAAGGTTAACAAGTATTGCGGTTTGACGTTAGATTCCAATTAGATATAAATGGATGGTGGTGTTATGAGTAATGGAGACACCAACGCCATTAATTTGCGGCATAACAAATCTCATTATCGTCGGGTATGATTTACGTAACAGCTTGATTAGATTCTATTCACAAATGCTGTCGCGGCTGCATATAGTGAGCAATTAATCAGTTTGAAGATAACATACTGTACGCGTATCCATCAACGCGGCGTGTACTTTGACATTTAGTGGAGTATAATCTGTTTAGTATATTCCTGTCTATCATAAGATATGGCTCGGAGTTGATCCTTGCCAATGCAAGTTTATTTATCTATGCACCACAAAAGAAGTCACAGTATTAAATTAAAATTAGTTTACATAGGATACATTATCCCTTTGGAGACATCTCATCCAGGAACCCTAGACAAGTGGAAGAATTTTATAAAACAATATACATACAAGCCAAAGATATATTATAAACATACATAAACTACATACATATATAAACACATAATATATATAAATACTAAAACTATAACCATTAAAATATGTGTCGGAGAAAGAAAGAAGCACAGGGCTCCTGCAGACATCGCCATTAGTGGAGTTTAACCTCCAAAGTATGGGCGTCGGTGGGTAATGTTGGTGCAATCAAACACTTTATCAATTTACTCAGATTACAATGTCCAATCACTTAATGTTCCTGATATCAAATTAACAGAACACCTTAATAATAATAGTTAGGAACGCGACAGTTTCAATATTCGACCGCTCTGGCGGACCGTCACTCGAGAACTGTCGAGGACGCCGAAGCCTTCTGACTCATTGACTCTGACCAGCGACGATAGATGACGCTGGTGTTCCGGAAACTAGTTGTCTCCGACTTATAATATATACCGAATTCAATTTATAAACTTTTCAATTGGCCTCACCTATAGATATATATTAAAAACAAATTACACTGACTCACATTTTATACTTCTAATCATCTGCCAAATTATCTTTAAAAAAATAAAATAATATACGTTTAGTGGAAAATGATTTTATTTACGTCATAAACAGACATACAGTTTATCATATTATTTACGTAAATTATCACACTTTGCTTACGTATTCAGCATTGCCACTAAATTTTAAGCACCCACAAATTCTTCAGAAATAATTACATTATACACATCGTTATATCTATTTAACGTTCGAAGAAGCTTTTGTAACGAAGCCTAAGTTAGTAAAGCTTCCTTAAAAAAGATTTCCCGGCTTCTATAGAAGCATAAGCTCGTGTCTATTTTTCCGTAAAATTTCAGGAGGATATTTATTTACAATTATTAAAAAAAATGTCTATTTTTTTGGGTGCTTCAAAACATTTTTAGCCCGTAAAAATATTTAGGTAGGTAGCAACTTTTAAATACTCCGCCGGCCCCTACGCATAAAAGGTTAACTCTTATTGTAGACGTTTTTGTAGCTTTGATAATTATATCACTGATAAATAATTAAACTATATAGGTCTTAGTTTCGTTTTAAATCATGTAGCTAATAAAACATAGTGCTTAAAAACATATAATTAGTACAGAAGGTAGTACAGTATTTTAGTCTGTCTTACAAAATTACGATTTTGTACTTGACTCTGCATAAGTAGGGGCGTCGTCTTGTTTTAAATTCAAGAAATCTTTATTCAAGTAGGCAATTGCAGGACTTATAGAATAGAATATATGCTAGAATCGTCAAATATTGTTTTCATATTATTTCCGATGTATGATGATGATATTAGAGAATGAGTTATAATCTTATCTTACGCGGGTTCCTTCACGCACTGAACCTAAGACAAACTCAAAAAACACAGAACAATTAAAGATTTGATAGAGAATTAAATATAACTTTAACCAAAATGTACTCATTCCGAAATCACGATTGCTAAATTAAATACAAAACAAAGCATTGAGAAGACGAAGTAATCCAAATCAGTATTGATCGTCGAGACAATAGCTGTCTGGCGTCTGCCATATTGCTATCAAGTGCGGACAATTCGATTTCCAATTAGGTCCTTTTTATCGAGGAGGGTTCATAATTTCATTTTTAATGAAATGGCTGTTCATTATTTGCTACTTTATTAATTGGTTTGTTATTGGTCTTAAATGGATATCCGTGTTTTTTGTGAAGTAAAATTACATTATGAATAATTGTTATTTACAGAAATGATTAAGAATGGCATTGTAGACTTAATTTGCAGAATTGATTTGGAAAATATAAACCCTGAGAGCAGTTCTAGGGTATTTGTAACTTACCTATTCGCAGTGGACCACCAAGCTGGGTCTATATACTGAAAACTCTCTCTCCTGGGAGTAAGTAGATCTGATTAACTATTACTCACTAACTAACACCTTTAAAGAAATACATCGTATTAAACTTAACTAAATAAAAAATAAAGTACAACAGGTGGTCTTATAGCGACGTATCGCTTGACATCTTCCAGATAAACAGAGATGGTTCAAAAAAAGCTAGTAACTGTCTTATAAACTTGAATATGGTACTAGAAAGTCGAAAATACTCGTACAAGGTACAGGTTAGTGTAAGTTGCAGTTTAAAATGGTTAGATATTGGCCGGGTAAAAGCTACTTCATTTTTTTTTTAATATGCTATTAGGAGGTTAATACTGGCTATAACCGAGGCCGCCTATCAGTCCAGAGCTAGAGCTACTATTAAATTATTTTTATGTAAACTTGTCAGATAATAGAACCGAACGGAACTTTCCTTTAGTGAAACAAATATGTGCACAACAGCCCCAACGATTTTTAAATTAATATATTTTTATCTTTACGTATATAATTCTACACGTGATTTTGATGGTTCGATTTCCGACTTTGCTCAAATTTATTTTCTTATCTGGTGAATTCGACAATGGCTCAAATTGACAATTCGATCGGAAAAATAACGTATTTCTCCTTATTTCCAAAGGATTAGGAAATATGCGAATGACACCACGGGTGACAGCTATTTTATAGAGAAAAATCGAAATCCACTGAATTAATTTTAAAACTTCCTTTACCAAAAGATACCAATATTATCTATGATTAACACAGGCTACTTCATATCTTGAAATTTGCACGGAAAACAATTTTATTTGTTAAAAACGATATAGTAGATTGCATTTTATTCCGTAAACAAGAAGTCAAAGGCACGTGGTTATAATCAGATGTGAATTTGGGTTATTTCATTTAATTCCATGAATCCCAGTATAAAAAACAACTCGTCGCAAATTTCTGCCGTTCCGTACTAGATGAGGTTTCACTTGTATAACTGGAATAATCCGGGTTGGTTAACTGCTCTGGGTTTAGTTATAACAACTTTGAAACCACTACGCAACACAATCTAACAAACCGCGTGAGATTTCGAGCCTCTAAATTAAGCGTCCATTAATTGACAATATGGCGACTGTTAATTCGACCCAAATCCTCACGTTTCACTCAACTCGACTGAACAATATTGATTTGGGAAAATGTTTACTGATCTGCAGCCATATTTAGTACATAATAGTAGTTAACATATCTTTGGTTTAGAAGAATGGTAAATGTTTGAAATGGAAGGATGATTCAATAAATGACGTATTAAAGTTGTTCACGCCGGCCGTGACCCTGGCATGCAGTCGACCCTGGACCCGGCCCATAAAGGTCCAGGTCGAATCGGTCCCGGCGGGAGGAGAATGTTAAGGGAGAGATTCTACAGGGGTCGACAGATATAACTGTATTATACACCTACCTGGTCTCCCGGCGCCGATCTCCTCGACGGCGACGAGCCCTGGCAGTGGTATGATCACGTGAGATGTGTATTTGTATGTGCGTGTGTTTATGGAATGTGTCTTTGCAGAGGCGTTGCGGAAAGCCGTTGTAGGCGATGCCGTTCTTCTATTCCACTCCAAATTCCACAAGGAAGTCCTATTGCGGCCACCGCGTGGGCGAAATAACCTAGCTGCGCTATGACCCGCCGCATTTCGTCGTGGGCTACAAAACGCGAGGAACTGCTTCATTAGCGCCGCAAAACCAATTAACGCGTGGAATTACCGCACTTTCCTGACAAACCATACAAAATCACGAAGCGGTCTTATCTTTTTCGCCCGTTACCAAAACGCTTCGAGAGTTGACAACTATCTCTGTACCACCAGGCTACAGATAATCTATAAACTATATTGCTCAATGCTCATAGAGCAGCGCGGAGGCGCCCTCTCGTGTCGTATACGCACGCCTCCCGATAGCCACTGCATTAGTACGTCGGAAAGCTTGCAGATGACGCGAGTACACTCCTTCCGAGGTACCAATGGTTGGCGCCAGATTGCGCGAACAAAAGTACTCCATGACGTATTATATGAAATCTCATTTAGGATACCTAGGCCTTGAAGTCGTGTCTTTTTACCATTTAAACCTAATGTATTCAAAACTAACCTGCTCAGTACCAGTAAATAGAATACTTATGCTATATAATAAAATATGTACATCAATTGATATAGATATAAGTTGTGATAGTCTAGCATCCTTTAAAAGGAAAATTGTAAATCACTGTCTTGCCTGTCCTGATGTAGAACACTTAGCCTCGTTAGATAATTTTTATATAATTGTAAATATTACTATTATTTTATTTTTTTGTTTACTTTCTTTTCATTCTTCATTGCTTGTTTTTATTCCTCTTAGTTAGTATATATTTTTGCATGCTGTGGCAACCAGTAAGTGTCTTTGCAGTAATTACTTTTTGTTATTTATTAATTCTTTATATTTTGCACATTATTACTGTTATCTGTTGGTGTGCTATTTAAATAAATAATAATATGTAGCCTATTGTGATAATCAAAATTGAGGATTGATGAATTATTTATACAAAACAGGTAGGGTGATGTAGACGTAGTCATATATAATACATTTTTAAGGATGCAACGCGTGATTAGTGTCACGAAGATGTGCAACGTTTTTCAAGCTAATCGGTTTGAAGGTTTGGTAGTTTTAATATTTACAAAAACATGTGACATTTGATTTTGCCACTCGCCACCTAATAATATACTATTTTTGATAAAATATAAAATAAAAATATTTCATAAATTATCTTTTTCTAAATTTTACTTATTTATTTATGCACCAAAAAAGAAGTGACAGTAATAAGAAATTAAAGTTAGTATACATAAAATCAAAATCAAAATCGAAAATATCTTTATTCAAGTAGGCATATTACAGCACTTTTGAATCGTCAAATTATATTTATTTTCCACACTCTGATTCTAATATACATCTGATGACGGTAGTCAAGATCGGCTTAAAATCTAAGGTTACGAGGGTTCCTTCGCGCCCTGATCCGAGAAGAACCCACAACAAACTTAGTCGGGTATTTTTTTTTTACCATCATCATTACAATAACAAATTAGTTTACTATATTTTAATTAAAATTAGAGCAATTTCTTCACTCCCAAGCGTTTCTATCGTCTAGGTAATCTTGCAACTTATAATACGATTTTTCTATCAACTTTCTTTTAACAAAGACTTTGAATTTATTAATTGACATCTTTAGAACGTCTTGTGGGAGTTTATTATAGAAACGTATACAGTTACCCTTAAATGAGTTGTTAATCTTATGCAGCCTACTAGAATTTATAACAAGTTTGTTTTGGTTTCGTAAGTTATATGATGTACATTCACTCTTTTTATTAAAAGAGTCAATGTTTTTATGTACATACAACAAGTTTTCTAATATATATACGCAGTGAACTGTCATTATGTTAACTGCCTTGAATTTGTTTCTTAGCGACTCTCTTGGACCCATATTGTAAATCGCACGAACGGCCCTTTTCTGCAGCACAAATATTGCATCTATATCAGNCAATAACAAACACAGATAACAATTCCAACAAATAAAACAAAGACAGCCGGTATAAACACCTGCGTTGGCAAGGTACCGACAAACAATTCAAAGAAACGACTATCGCTTATCGCAACGGTAACAATAAATGTCTCACGATGACTCATAATACCGAGCGCATGCGAGAGCCGACCGGTCCGCTCGCAGCGAGTGTTGGAGCGCAACTGATGTAGAACACGTTGCCTCATTAGATAATTTTTAAATAATTGTAAATATTACTATTCTTTTATTTTTTTTGTTTACTTTCGTTTCATTCTTCGTTGCTTGTTTTCATTCCTCTAAGTAAGTATACATTTTTGCATGCTGTGGCAACCAGTAAGTGTCTTTGCAGTAATTACTTTTTGTTATTTATTAATTCTTGATATTTTGCACATTATTACTGTTATCTGTACAGGTAGGGTGATTTAGACGTATTCATATATAATACATTTTTACGGATGCAACGCGTGATTAGTGTCACGAAGATGTGCAACTTTTTTCAAGCTAATCGGTTTGAAGGTTTGGTAGTTTTAATATTTACAAAAACATGTGATATTTGAATTTGCCACTCGTCACCTAATAATTTAATATACTATTTTTGATAAAATCTAAAATAAAAATATTTCATAAATTCTCTTTTTCTAAATTTTATTTATTTATTTATGCACCAAAAAAGAAGTGACAGTAATAAGAAATTAAAATTAGTATACATAGGATACCTTATACCTTTGGAGAGATCTCTTCCAGGAACCCCAGAAAGTGGAAGAATTTTATAAAACATGTGGTGTAGGTATACAGATATGTGACACGTGAACTTTTTATTTACAATTCGTCATTGGAGACTTCAATAAATTATTTGTAATAATTTTCGACACTTTTAATATTTTAATGACAATTAAATTCCTAACATATCTTCCTTTTTCCCTCTCTCTAAGTCTCGGAAATCTTGTTTTAGATTTGAATTAATGTAAACAAGACTTAAAAATCAGTTTGCCAAAGAAGTTTCATTTCTGACATGTGTACTTTGTACACACGTACTTTAATTTTTTTTTATAAAGCCTCAATACTGAATACTGGGGTTTTTTACATGTATAGAAGCATTATACATATGTAAGAATATTGCCGTGAAACCTTCTTAAGTAGTCCTTGGATATGTGAGAAACCTCTGTCTAAAATTTCAAAAACTTTTTCGCTATTAGTAAACTGCATTTTTATTGAACGACATTATTTTCTCAAAATAAATATAGGGATCCCTTATACAAATACATTTATGTAACCCGTGTGAAAAAATTGCCACAAAAAACCTATCATTGCGTGCGTTGCGGAAACTATTAATGATAGAACAAAAAAATATTCAACACTATTATAGAATGTATTAATATTTACAAAAAATTTGATATATCATATGTCAAACTACTGTAGTTATGCCATTATAACTACTTTTTCACATTTTAAAAGTTAACAAAAGCGCCGGCAATAAATAATCAAACCATATTATTCATAACTCTGTATTATCCTATTAAATGGTAAATATTTTATCAGACGTTTTCAATAATTAAAATACTTTTGAAATGATTAAAATAGGACATTCCATTAAAAAAATATAAGGAATTTTAAAATGTTAAACTAAAGAACATTGTAGCGACCCTTATGACTGGGCCTGCGACTGGTGAGTTAGCTCATATTCCAAGGATGCCAATCCTATACTGTTTTTATTTTTATCAAGTTAAAAATTATTGGAGCGATTAAATAAATCCTTCATTACTTCCATGAAATCAAGAATGGTTTTATACCGGTGGAGTATTTTTAATTGATGTAATATATCTGTTTTGTGTATTGAACAGGCTGTGTCTATGCCTTATATGTCCACTCTCGTAGAGTGTTCCGTACAACTGACGGGGTGCGTTTTTTTTTCGAAGTGTGTAGTTGCTGTTAGCCCTACTGGCTTTGACAGTGTAACCGAGAGGGGTGGCAAGCGCAGAAGCTCTGCCGAGGAGTGGAGGAAACTTTGCTCTAAGGGCGCCTCCTGCGAGGTTCGGACCTAGGTTTAGAGCAATGTTTGCTGCTACTGAAATGGACAATCGGACAGGTGCTTAGTCTTGACGCCCATGGGTCCGCGACTGGGGGCCGCGGCCGGTGTGTCTCATATAACGGGGACCTCGTCTTCGCCGGCAAAGACGCTGTGTGTGTGTGTGATAGTGTACGGGGCGTTGCCCCGTGAAATAAGTGAAATAAAACTTTTATGTCAACGGAAATAAATCTATTGTACGCGGGGGAAACTGCGGGGCATTGCCTATTGATAATTACTATAAGGTTGCAACACTTTTGAATTGAAACTTTGTTACCAGCAATTTTAAAAGCTTTGTAATTGTAACTTGATTTTTTAGATGATTTCGTTGTTTGACTATCTGATTAGGACTTTGTAGCTTAGTAGACAGAACAAATGGGACAATTTATGAAGTTCAGACAAGTTGTGAATGTTTGTTTACAAATAGTTTAACTGCTTTCATACACGTTTTGTTTGTTAGTAGTTAGGATTCGTACAATACACATTTCGACATCACATAGTAGGACCCTTTGTAAATAAGACAACTGTCATGTTACGCCTATTTGGGAAATTAGTTAAATGTTATTATTCAGATTTCACTATACATTTAAAGATAGTAATTTTACATAGAATTGTGCGTTTAAGTCCCGCTTTTAATCACCGCCATCATCCGATAGAAGTTTCTAGAGCGCGAATTTATTGCTTTAAGAATACATTATGGATTTGTGTGTATACTTGTACGTAGAGTACATAATGATATATAGCAATTAAAAACAAACTTTTGAGGGTAACTTAATTGTGCTAAAAGGAAATCCTTTTACACGATAATAAAGAACGGTAAAACTAAAGACTTTGGGGTCAAAGATTGTCTCAAGTTTCAGACGAATAGTTTTAAATTACCTTGAACAATGGAACGAACTTCCAGTTTTAATTACATTATTCTCGGATTTACAAAACTTGTAGCATTTTCCTGGACTGTACGAAAGCTTTATTCGGGGTAGAAATCTCGGCCGGTCACGTGCCATCGTTCCTTTAATGAAAATATTTAACAGTCCAATGCGATTAAATCAGAGGGTTAAAGGAGATTAGTTTCTCAAATGGAGGATGAACACAAAAGCCTTTTTTTGAGATAATAAGATAACAATTCCTCCAATTAATCGCTGCTCTGAAAGAACAGTAAAAAATATATACAATAGTTACATTTACCGTATATATTAAAGTAAGAATATATCTTTATCGATATTATTTAAGCACTAATAAATAGTAAAACAAATCTAAAAACAGCATTATACTACAGATAAGATTTTTACTGGTTAAATAACGTTTACAAATAGATTTTATAGCACTTCATGGTAGTGCCTAATTAAATATGAAGCATTGCAAAAACTCAATCTCATTTTACGTTCTAAAACGATCTAAAGCGGAACAAATATACAATGTCTCTTTGGTTTTACGACGACTGTTAAATCTGAATTGTTAATTTCAAGTTTACTCCCTTGCGAATGCAACTGTGGTGAAGGGAGCGTTAAACGCATTTTTACATTCAGAGCTAAGGAATTTATAGCTATTTGTTCACGATACAAAATTGATTTTAAAAGGAGATTGATATTGATTAAATTATATCTAATCTAACAAAAGAAACTCTACAGTATAAGAGTTAATGAATTACATTTTAAGGGAAATATCTCGAAAATTTCAAGCTTTCGAAATAAATAATATTATTTACTTGGGGTATAAGTTCCACTGTAGTAATTCTGTTTATTTATATGTCAACCGTTAAATTCCTTGTTTTTGTTATATGGTTTACGCGCGTATTTTCCGATAATATGGAGATATAGTAAAATCCGTACTTAGTGAAGGTCTACATCACATACCAAATTCACATTATTACTTCTCTAATGAAACCGATTTGGTGCACATCGGTTAGATTGTATCAGAGAGTGAGTGAGTTTAGTAGCCAAAAACCATTTTCGTAACATTGTGTTTCTAATGGAGCTGGTCTGGGGTCCATCGGTTAGATAGTTTTGAAGAACTAGTGACGGGTGAGTGACTTAGTGTGTCTGGGTAATAGACTAAAAAAAAATCGCATCATTGTCTTTGTTATGAAACTGGTCTAAGGTACATCGGTTAGATAGTTTTGAAGATCTCGTAATGAGTGAGTGATTGAATATGTGAGAGAGTGACTGAGTTAGTAATTTAAAAATATTTTCGAAACATAGTCTTTCTAATGAAATTGGTCTGGGTTACCTTGGTCAGTTTTGAATCTCGTGATGAATAAGTAACTTAATGTGTGAGAGATTGAATGAAGTCCGTTGTCTAAAACATTTTTTGCGTCATCGTCTTTCCAATAAAACTGGTCTGGGGTACATCGGTTAGATAGTTTTGAAAATTTCGTGACTGACTGTGTGTGAGATTAAGTGAGCTAGTTAATAGCCTATTATAGATTGCGAATCGTTCATTCATTCATTGTCGTTCTAAGGAAACTGGTCTAAGTAACATCGCTTATTTTTGAAGATCTCGTGAAGCGACTGAGTGTGTAAGTGAGTGAGTGAGGATAGTAATCTATAACCATTTCGCAACATTTTTTTCTAATGAAACTGGACTAGGGTACAATGGTTAGATGGTTTTGAAGATTTCGTGATAAGTGAGAGATTGAGTAAGTAAACGAGTGAGTGATAGAGATTTCAGTGGTTTGAGGCACATTACATTTATATTACATATACATTAAGTCAAAACATTTTCGTCTTTTAGATCTAGATTTAAAGTAGTAACGAAGCTTACCAGGCTTAGCCCAGTAGTTTATTACTCAGATTACATTGAAATTCAATTTGAATTCACCATTTCCAAAGTGTTATAAACTATATCAAAAGACATTCGCATACAATGTCGTTGTCGGTTTACGAGTCCGCTGGACTGCTATATAGCGAAGTTATTCCCCAGAAAGCAGCTGCGGTTGTGGCGAATGTTCAACTTCAGTACTTTTTTACTGCGACAGAATTTATATCCGAGCAATCTGCATTCAAAATTGTTGAGGAACGGGAATAAACTTAACAGTCGAAGCGCAATCTTTCGTCAATTAGCTGACAGTAAACGTATTTGAAACTTATTAACAAATGTAAATTTTACAGTGGGTACGAACCTTTTACAACTTTGGTAGAATAGTAAAGTTTAGTTTATATTAC
Source organism: Elymnias hypermnestra (assembly GCA_015832385.1). NCBI lineage: Eukaryota > Metazoa > Arthropoda > Insecta > Lepidoptera > Nymphalidae > Elymnias > Elymnias hypermnestra. Next base: position 2,173,675 of record JACTOM010000868.1, on the reverse strand, counting down.
TTTAAACTAAAAGTTTTTAATCGAGCGATCCAGGTTTTGATAATTGTCAAATGGCTGTCATATTTTGAGTAAAACATAGGAACGAAAAAACATTTAATTTATTAAAAAGTCTTACTCCATCGAGCAATAATTTCTATAACTCATTACATTTTATGTAACCTTACAATACATGGCATATTAAATTTTTTCGCAAATATTGAAAAATACTTCAAAATGCTGTATTCATATGAAGTGTTATTAATTACAAGTTTAATAAAATCTGTTTGAACTTAAGTGGATCAATATAAAAGCATTTGAATAACGAATGATTGTTTGGTATAATACGATAAGGCATTAAAAATAGAAATGTATTGATATTGTTTTAGAATATGTCAAGAAGTTAAATATTGAAATAGAGTAAACCTAACATTCGTTGTTTTAATAGATACATATTTATATGGTTTCTAACGTTGAACATCCTTCGTTACATCTTGAAAGAGCAAGTATAGCAATGTGAGTTTTATTAAATTTTTACGTGTAGATAGAGCAGAAGTTAAATTTTTTACTGATAACAGGTTAGCAGCTAAGAGCTAACTTACTCTTATAGTACCTGTAAGAGAAGATGGCACTATAAAAGTAGGGTAAGCAGCAAACTTTTGACGTACCATTGATAAGCACAGGCCTCTTCACTCATGGGTGAGAGGGTTGACCCACCACGCTGTTTTACTGTGGGCGCTATCACTACTGCACTCTCTATTTCTTCGCTCTCATAAACCGAGGAGACGACACGTATGGAGAGAGAGAGGTCAGGCGTAGGACCGTCAGCTTAATGTATTCTCCGAGGCACTTACTGACTGTTTACCAGAAAACTCGATATCGATTTTTTAATTCGCTTGGCTTCGAAACCAGGACGTCATGTCTGTAACTGAACAGGCTACAGACATGACCACTAGACCCATGAGGCAGTCAAATGCAGAATCAATTTCATTTTACTGAACTGAAAACGGCTTTGAAGTGAAACTTCTTTAGGCACCCGAGGGTTACATTTTTATGGAGGAGTCGCGTGATTAGCTTCACGATGTTGTGCAGCTTTTTTTTATGCTAATTCGTTTGGAGGCTAGGTAGTTGTAATATTTACAAATAACATGTTACATTTTAATTTGCCACTCGTCTTCTAAAAGTTTGATATATTATTTTTCATAATATATACAATAAAAATAGTCCATAAATTTTCTTCTTAAATTAAAAATTTCCAATATTGATAAAAACACGTGGCGTTTTTGTTTACGAATTGTAATTTGAGATTTTTATTTTTCAACGCTTAATATTTTAATTACAATTAAATTAATTTAATTATTAATATATCCTCCTTTTTCCTTCCCTCTAAATCATGGAAATCTAAAGTTTTTGATTTGTATAAATATAAACAAGTTTGCCAAAGTGGTTTCTCATTTGCCATGTGTACTTTATACGCACGCACTTTTAATTTTTTTGCGGCATTTCTTTGTAGTTACGGTCTGAAGCCTCCTACCAGTTTAGACTCTGATTTAAATAAATAAACTTTTGTGCCGGGAATCGTTCCCAGACGAAAAAATTCGACAGCCTCGTTTGTGCAATCATAGGTGTACTCAGTTGGATAGTAGAGGTCCTGGTTTCAATTCCCGATAAGATAAATGTAGAAAATTGCGTTTTCTAATTTCTCTGGGTCTGCACTGGTGGGATGGTAACGGTAATAAAAGAGTTAACTGAATTGTAAAAACGCCGATTTTTAGCATGCATAGACACCGCATCTACACTCACAAGGGAATAAAGTAGAAATAAACAATCCAATTGTGGCAGTCGCCGTAACCAGAAAACGACATTGTTACATTAAGTGATTTTGATTTACGTCGCCCTTAAAGCAAAAAATTAAATCAAATTTCCGCAATGCTGTTACGTTGTTTTTATCTCGTAAAACGCTATTGACAATGTATATAATATTACTAAGAAATATTCGCATCTTGGTACTATTTCGTCATTAGTATATAAAAAAAAACATCAAAGTGTTTCTTTAGGAAATATTATAATCATTTAATTATCAATTTAGTTCGATGAAGGAAAACGTCGTTAGGGAAATGGCCAATTCCTGGAGCAATTCTCAGGTAACCTACCACCCCTCAAAGGAATTGCATGGGGGGACTATTTTCTAGAAATCCCCTAATAAGGTTATTCTTTATTTTCTTTATCAACCTGTATTTTTAATATAGGCTCGGACATACAAAGAAGATTGTGCTTTTTACATAATTTTGATACTTTGCAAGCATTTCATAGATTTGATGTTTATTTAAACCATCTTTCCCTTATCTGTTAATAGATATTGGAGTTTTCTATGTAATATTTTTATATGTATCTTATAAAATTTTGTAATAGCTATACATATGACACTCTTGGATTTTAAAGAGCCATTTCCAAGTGACAAATCATAAAATATAACGCTAATAAGACGTTTTACAAATATGAGTTTTTTAAATCAGGATCGATTTTTTTTACGCCCCATCATCAAAGATGTCGTTAGTACTATCTTCTGCCTTCATTTTAGGAAACGGTCTCGGAACACCTTGTATATTATGTGTAGTAATTGTGTGCCTATTGATTTATACACACCACGTACATTCTCTCTCATTTCTTTAACGGTTTCTCTAACGCCAGGATTGTCTGGAAGAGATCGCTAATGAGCGATAAGACTGCCCAATTGAACACTGAAAGTTCCTAATAATGAGTAATTTCAGAGAATTCATCAATTTTTAGCGTGGTGTTCAATAAAGCATATCTATCTATGATGTAGGACTACATAGGCTTATATTTAAACAGATTGTTTCGTCAGTATCACCTATCCTTTTATACAGATTTCATAAATTTTCTTAAACTGGCAAACCCTTAATTAGCAGTAAAAGGGTATTATTTGAATGGCGTACCCTTTACCTTTCAAAAATATCAAATTTAAAGTGACCTGTAAGTGAGATGCGGGAAATTAGCAACTCCGTATAAATGGGAGTCCCTGCAATATGAGTTAGTTGACGCATATAGGGAGTTCGTTTACAACAAATCGCTAAGGCATTGTTTCACAGTATTGTTTGATTTATATATTTATTAATAAATTACATATACGGAGAAAATATAACAAGCAGCAATGCCTAAAAACCACGCTATATTGCTTATTAATGGAACATTACACGGTTACAAAAAAAATATCGTTTATATTCCTAAAGTTTATTTTAAGATGTTGCATATAACTACATAATTTGTTATTATTGTATTCTCTGCAGATCTATATAAGCCTATTTGTAAGTGTATACCTATTGTCCCAATAAGTAAATAAAATAAAAGAAAATATCATTATTGGATGCAACATATGCTTTGTGATTGTAATTAGCCGTTTTTCTAGATAAAGTCAAACTCTGCATTGATCTCTATTATCTGTCGTCTTCCTGAAACTGATTTCATTAATAATTTGTCCTAGTTTTTATTTTCACAAGAAATTTATTTAATGATAATATCTGCAACAAATGCCAAAAATACTTGGATCTGTCTATTTTCATCTTGATTTGTTTAAAGGTAACGGGACCTCCGGTGCTAATTATAATAAATCTATTCCTTTATTACATTATTTTACTATAAGAAATATGTATATATGCCTTAATTTCCTTACGAAAAAGGTATATAAAAATTATATCTTTATCTTTATTCATTTTGCATAGCCAGTGGAAGATTTGTTATTTGGCTAACTATTATAAAAAGGTGTAGGAAGCCAAATAATCTCTCCGATGTTTTAATATCATCATCAGAAGTACATTTGAATTAATGTGTGTAAAAACCTATATTTGACTATTCAAAAGTGCAGTAAAGTGCTATTTGAGTAAAAAATTTAGAATTAGTATTTGAATTTGAAAGATATAATCCAGTAAAAGATATAATGATCAGCTCTGTTTCGAATCAAGCGTTACCACGCGATTTATAATAATTTTAGATTGTAAACCGTCTCCAACACCGGTTATTTTAACGGAAAGTGTCAAAACAGCAACGTGGAGGGGTATAATGAATAAAGGGACGCGGCAGCACGTACAGATGTACAATACTTGTTACTCAATTATAACTTCAAATAGAGTTTGGCTTCGCTACAGGCGGTGGGCAGTAAAGTGTGACTTTGCTGTTAGTAGCAAAGTTAGGCTGACGTCTGTCACTATGCAACGTTGACGTAGGGATGCATTAGGGTTGAGATTCACTTTCTGACAATGGAATACGTAGAAATTTGTTTCATATTTCGATATATTTATAGCACTTTTTATTTTGATTGCATCTTATTTTAAAGGTGTCACTGTCACATATTGAAAAATTAAATTAACATAGTTTATTTCTTCATCTACACTGTATTATCAAGGTGTGCATAATGTATTGTAATAAGTATAATTAGCAGTCCATTAATGATCCACACAGGCACAGGGTTTGGCCACAGGCCTCCTCACTCACATAACCAGCAGTGGAGCAGCGTGTTCCATTGCTGGTTGGCAGGCGTAGTACACAAGTGCACTGTCTATTCGCTCACTCTCATAGTCCGATGTGATTTGAATCCGACACGACCAAAGAGAGATCAAGTGCGGGAGCGACGGCTTTATGTGGTCTTCAAGGAACGGGGGTGGAGCACACCGCAAATTTTCCAACTTCGGGCAAATATTGACAAAACCTTAGCAGAAAACTCAATATTGATTTTTGAATTGGCCATTTTACAAGTAATACTACTACTACACACACACATACACACACACACACACACGCACACGCACGCACGCACACACTACACATATCTATAATTGTGGTTAGTGCTTGACTGTGATCTTAACTGATGGTATATTGTGATACAGTCTAAGATGGAAGCGTGTTAATATAGTTAGAGGCGATATACCTCTTATGGTATCTACACAGCATCATACCGAAACACAACCCTCCCTGCTCGACGATAGAACTAGCCGTCAAAAGATTACTTCGATTGTGGGTCACAAGGTAATCTATTTACTAAAATTTCGGTATAACGCAATTTTAAATAGCCTTTGTTGATAAATAGGGTATAACAATTTCTGAATTCTATCCAGTAGTTGCTGAATATAACCCCTGCAACCAGCCAACTAAAGAAACAAACTTTTGAACTTAATAACAATAATCAGATATTCTACGCTGATATCAATATGACAGACAATAACTAATCTACAAGGGTCAACGTTAAGTCAATGCTAAACAGGATTATGAATATTGTAATATGTGTGGTGATCCCGTGTCAAAACTATATAAACCATAAGCGTTAACATGTTGATCCAGTATGTAATCCGTTTAGGCAACATAGAAACAAAATTAGGATAGTTGGAAGGCAATGTGGATACAGGGAATTATAATCGCTGATATAGTAACTTTACTATCATGTATATATTTAAGTCTTTGCTGTAATAAATCTTCAAATCTTCTATTTATTAAATAATTTTATTACAGACTACTTTTGTAAACAAAATAGAGCAAAAATTATACCACGAAATGGCTAAAGAAAAGGTCTTATCTTTCTAGAAATCTCTTTCATACAACCTTAAGAGAAAATACCATCTTCGTAACAAAAAATGGAGGGTGTACGTTAAAACAGAACCGTTATAAACTACTTAATGCTGGATACTATGATAAATTATAATGAAAGCTATCCTACGCCTTACCTTGATTCAAAACACAAACTGTATTGAAAACTGCATAAAAATTGGTAAGTCGGTAGATACAGGTATGGATGCTCATGTGCAGTGTGTGTGCGCGTGTGTCGAGCGCGTGCGTGTGTAAGTGTGTGTGTATATGAGTGTGTGAGTGTGCGTGTGAGTGTGTGTGTCATTGATGTGTATGTGTACTTTATGTGTGAGCGCGAATACGTACTGGTATGACATCATTTACAGAAGATTTTCTGCGTCCTCAAAGCTTAGTAGTGACAGCCATTCGAATAATTCATGTATGCTTATTTAACGCTTTTTTTAGTGTGTTATATAAATATGTACAGTGTGTGTCGTACTAACTGATAGTAGAAGAATTATTCACGTTTAGATCTGGTTCTGCTTACAAAAGCGCAGTTGAAAAAAGAAATTGTTGCTCATCATTCCAATTTAAAGTTGGAATCAAAGAAAATAAACATCAAGCACAAGCAATAAATACATTCAAACACACACACACGCATACACACACACACCTCATATACGCGCGCACATATATACAAGCACACGAATTTCAGTAGTATACTTATAGTTACCTATTATTAATTCTTATTGCTTTCAGGTATTAATAACTTTTTATATCGTGTTGTTCTTTTTATTATTATTATCTGTGTGTAATCCTAAGTAGCCTTATTTTGTATATTATTTCTAACTTGTATATTTGTATATGTAACGCTGTTAATTACAAATAATAAAATATAACACATAGATACTCTTACATACTTCTATTTGTAATCATTTTAAGTACAATTATTCTAGTAAAAAGAAGAATAACCCTTTTCTTATACTTCAAAAGTAAGGAGTTTTATTGTTCTTTTATTTCTATAATTAAACACACACTTTCCATATCATAGGTAGATATATTATCTGTATTTGTTATATAACCTCTGTGGGTACACTAAACTACAAAACTTTGATTGGTAAGGTAAGGTAAGTAGCAGCATTAACGTCCCACTGCTGGGCACAGGCTTCCTTACTCATATGAGAGAGGGTTTTTAGAGCATAGACCCACCACGCTGCTCCACTGCGGATTGGCAGGCATAGTACACAAGTGAACTCTCTATTCCTTCACACTCATAGTCCGATGTGACGCTAATCCGACACGACCGGAGAGAGATCGGGCGCAGGACCGGCGGCTTAACGTGCTCTCCGAGGCACGGGGGTGGATCACACCGCCAACTTCCGAACTTCGGGCAAATATTAAGAAAATCTTAATAGAAAACTCAATATCCATTTTTGAATTGGCCCGACCCGGGACTCGAACCCAGGACCTCATGTCTGTAGTCGAACATGCTAACCGCTTGACCAATGAGGCAGTCGTAATAATACTTTAAACAATAATAATATTAATATTAATGAATTAATAGTTTTTAGTATATGGAACATTTCTAACATTTAAATATTAAGATGTTAGTTAAATACCACGTGGAAGATTATAAATTCTAGTAAATTTCACTGATAGTTTTATTTTCATATTTACAAAACAATTACTACGGTCTTGTGTATGTCTTTTTAGGTTTAACTTTAAATAAAATAACGAATTATATAGATTAAATTTGGATATAATAATATAATATAAATGATTAAACTGCCTCATTGGTCTAGTGGTTAGCGTGTTCGACTACAGACATGAGGTCCTGGGTTCGAGTCCCGGGTCGGGCCAATTCAAAAATCAATATTGAGTTTTCTATTAAGATTTTCTCAATATTTGCCTGAAGTTGGGAAGTTGGCGGTGTAATCCACCCCCGTGCCTCGGAGAGCACGTTAAGCCGTCGGTCCTGCGCCCGATCTCTCTCCGGTTGTGTCGGATTACCGTCACATCGGACTATGAGAGTGAATGAATAGAGAGTGCACTTGTGTACTATGCCTGCCAATCCGCAGTGGAGCAGCGTGGTGGGTCTATGCTCTAAAACCCTCTCTCCTCGGAGTGAGGAGGCCTGTGCCCAGCAGTGGGACGTTAATGGTCTGCTACTTACTGTTTTTTTTTATAGATTAAATTTAAATTGTGTAAAGAAATATACAGTGATGATAAGAAATGACATATTTTTATCTTTATTGGTACTATTATTACAAAATATATAGTCAACAACTAACTCACAAAGGCAGTCTTGTTGCCAAGATAAAATCAAAGTAAAGCGAAATTATAAGCACATCTTTCAGACAACCTTTGATGAAATGAATCATTTTAAAACAGGATGGAACAAATTTATTAAAGTAGAAATTATTATTATATAGTATCTTGATATTAAAGTCGTAATCGTACCGGTATCAAGATACAAAGACCCGAGCTTTTACTTCCCAAGGTAGCCTTTAATTAACAAATTAATTGTTTACGTATTATATTTCAATCTACAGTTTCAAGTTGCTTAAAGGTTAAAATAGGTTTCTACTTTCACTGTGAAAATTTGATTTAGAAATTTCAAGTCAATAGTTGCCATCGATCGTTCCTATGATAGGAAAATGGTTGTTAGATTCACAGTAATTTGCTGACTTTTGTATTAATATTCAATGTAGCTATTTAAATACACTGTTTTTTGGGCTGAAACTTCTTTAGGTGGATGAGGATAAATTTTTCACGTGTGAAATGCGTGATTAGCGCCACGCAGATGTGCAGCGTTTTTTATGCTAATTCGTTTGAAGGTTAGGTAGTTTCAATATTTACAAATAACATGTGGCATTTTAATTTGCCACTCGTCATTTAATCATTTAGTATTCCTAAAATATATATTTTTATATTGAAAATGAATTGTAAAATAAAAATGCCACGTGTATTTTCGAAGTTAGAAATTATTAATTAAAATTTGTTTTTAAAATTTAGAAAAGAGAATTTATGAAATATTTAAATTATTAGAAAAATATTAGGATAAAAATAATTATTTACTCACCTATAGTCCAGCTAGGTAGGTCCAATTTCGAGAAGGAGGTCAACCGCCGAATCCAACTCGGTTGGGCAGCGTTCGGAAAGCTACGCCAGATATTTTCATCCTATATCCCTCAGTACCTGAAGACCAAAGTCTTCGAACAGGGCGTGTTGCCAGTGATGACCTAAGGTTCTGAGATGTGGTCGCTGACTATGGGCCTCATGGGGAACCTCAGAGTCACGCAGCGTGCGATGTAGAGGGCTATTCTCTAAGTTTCTCTAAGTAATCGAATCAGAAATGAAGAGATCCATAGTAGAACCAGAGTCACCGACATAGTCCTACGAATCGCGAACCTGAAGTGGCAATGGGCGGGGCACATAGTCCGAAGGACCGATGGACGTTGGGGGCCGAAGGTGCTGGAGAGGCGACCCCGCATCGGACGGTGCAATATAGGCAGACGCCCCACAAGGTGAACCGATGATATAAAGAGGGTCGACGGTAGCCGCTGGAGCCAGGCGGCGCGAGATCGGGCCTTGTAGACGTCATTACTTGAGACCTATGTCCAGTAGTGGACGTCCATCGGTTAAAGCGACGATGTCTTACCTATACCGCTCAGAAATGACGACATGACGCTCAAATTACAAATGCGTAGAAATACTTTAATGAGACAGACAGATCAACCTTTTTCCAAATTCAAAAGTAGCTTATTTCCGTTCTCAGGCTATAATCTATCTGTGTACCAAATTTCTTTTAACTCGGTTCAACTGTTTTAGCGTGAAAGACTAACAAACAGATTTACTTTTATAATATAGTAAGGATTATTGAAGGTTCAATTCAAAATAAGTCGTGCGGTATTTAGCGTAGTATATAGCTGCATTCTACAATTACTCTTAATAGAATAAATTTTGAGTTATAGGTTTTTATAGAGCTTAGATTGTTTGACCTCTGCCATTCGTGATCTTTTTCCAAGTCACGTAGGGATCTAGAGTTTGCCTTATTACGCACGACCGACTACGAGAGAAATCTTCGGTTTACGGTGACCTTACGCTGTGAGAAAATAAATAAAAAATAATTGTTTTACAGAGAGCCAAGTTGTTATTGCATTACATCCTGGTAGATTTTAACATAAAAATCTTGTATTGAATGCAGCTGAATATGAAATGTTAATCATACATATCGACGTAATTTTCACCAGAGATAAAAAACGCTTCTAATAACGACGGCATAAGTCTCTGGTTTAACATTTTGCTGACTTCAAGAGCGATGAAAGCAATAAAGCTATTCAAATACTTAACTTAATCTTACTGTAACTTAAAAATATAAATTTTTAGTGGAACTACAGCATAAAACACACCACTTTTGTTTGAAACATTTCTGCTGTTTGTTTATTTTCGTCCCAAAACGACGAGACCTAGACCAATCGACGCAGTAATTTTTTCTGAATAAAATTAGAACTTTTTCTTCTTTTCATAGTAGGTCAACGTTGTATACAATGTCGCACTAATGATAAATTTTATTACATATATAATAAAGTTATACATTGAATATCCCACTTATAGGCTAACTTGGCATGCAATACAAATGTGTTACGTCTGCAATTAAACTTAAATACTGATAAATCTAAAAACTGATGATAAAAAACAAAAACAAATGACATGGGCGAAAAAGAAAGAAAATAAACTAGGTGTTCATCAAATATGTTTTCAGTTTACGTTTGAGTGATGTGGAGGAGTCCCCAAAGATATCTAAATTTTCTTTTTTAAATATCTGACATTATTTAATTATATAAAAAAACTTATTTTCGGTTTTTTTGAGGCTTACAATACGATACGATTTCTTACGGCCTTTTCCAACTTAATAAAATACCCCATAATCTATGCAAATGCGTTTGGTTCGTGAAATATTCGTTATATTTCAAAAGTTGGGTATGGCAGAAGAATCATAAAAGTAAAATAAATGCGGTAGAGATGAGAGCGTTGAGAAGTATGTGTGGATTAAAACTGAGCGACAGAGTAAGAAATGGTGTGATAAGAGAACGTTGTGGTATAAAAGACGATTTAGTGACTAAAATTGAGAAAGGTATGCTTAGATGGTTCGGGCATGTAGAGAGAATGAACGAAAGGAGACTGAATGCGAAAGTTGGAAGGGGAAGACCAAGGCGAACGTTCCTGGATCAAATCCAGAACATTTTAATTAAAAGCAAAGTCCAGAGTACTCTAAACCGAGGAACTTGTATGAAAGGTTTAATGAGAATGAAAGAAGCGAAGGAGATATGCTAGGATCGTGGCAAGTGGAAGGATGTTGTCTCTGCCTACCCCTATGGGAATGTGGCGTGATGCTATGTATGTATGTATGTATTTTATGAGAATGAAGAAATAGAGAGAGCACTTCTTTTAGCGCATACACTTCTGTATTATATCTGCCTACCCGCAATGTAGCAGCGTAGTGGATCTATGCTCTAAAAACCCTCTCTCCAATGTAGGTTTGTTGAAAAAATTTCGACACATCGATATATCGATATAATTTTTTAAATGTATCTTGTAAATGTATTATATAGTATGATTTATTGATGTATCGGTTTAAAATTCCAAGTATCGAAAAGGTATGAAAATCGATATAATTTTTTTTAGAATAAAATAATTTTTTTGTTCTAAGAATAAAAAATCCTATAATACTTATTCTCCCTTCTTTGTTACAAATAATATTTAATGTATTTCTTAGTTTTGGTCGACTGGATTTGCTGTTTTATAACATGGATTTTAAATTGGCAACTTAATCTGTCAATTTCAACTTTAACTACCCGTCCGTATTGTATCCCTATATATCGATATACCGATATATCGATATTTTTTCATAAGAATATTTATATCGATGTTGATATTTAAAAAATATGTCGATATGATATATATATCGAGATATTTATTGCATTTCCGACATCCCTACTCCAAAGACTGAGGCGACCTGTGCCCAGCAGTAGGACTTTAATGGGCTGCTATTTACTTACGTATATAGATGACCAATTTTTTCACAACTTGGGTTACATTAATACATTTATATTAGGGGAAAGGAATACCACCTTATAAACATAGATACATACAAAACAAAAAGGTTTCCTCTCTATAATATTAGTTTAGATAAAAGAGTATAAGTAAAAGTATAAGTAAAAGCAGCCCATTAAAGTCCCACTGCTGGGCACTGGTCTCCTCGCTCATATGAAAAAGGGTTTTCAGAGCATAGACCCACCACGCTGCTCCACGGCGGATTGGCAGGCATAGTACACAAGTGTACTCTCTATTCCTTCACTCTCATAATCCGACGTGACGGCAATTCGACACAACCGGAGAGAGAGATCAGGCACAGGAGCGACGGCTTAACGTGCTCTCCGGTGCACGGGGGTGGATCACATCGCCAAATTTTTCGCAACTTCAGGCAATTATTTAGAAAATCTTTATAGAAAACTCAATTTGGATTTCGAACTGGCCTGACCCGGGACTTGAACCCAGGACCTCATGTCTGTAGTCGAACATGCTAACCACTAGACCAATGAGGCAGGCAAAAAAGAAGTATATAAGTAGAATATATACGTTCTTTCATTATATCTAAAAAAGTCAAATCTAAATTACTCAAATTGCCACCTACTGTTGCATTAAGGAGATATAGTATTTGACTATTTTGGTTGTAGACGATTGAAATTATATTTATATAAACAGTGCAATATATCATTTCGCAACTCTTTCGAATAATCTGTGATCACGACGGTGCCAGCATTGGAAGTTTGGACGTGTAATATGTAGGAAACTTGCATGGAACATATTTTAAAACTTTGCACATTACTTAACCGCAACTGGCAGTAACTGCAAGATTTAAAAATATATGTTACAAATGTGATATATAGAAATGTTAATACATACTTAACTTTTATACATAGCATAGCTTAAAAAATTAGTTATAACTTTTAAAGAGAAAGAAGCGGCTGCTCCAAATGACATTTGTAATATATAACTATTGCTAATTGTCCAATTTCAACTTGAGATTGGATATTTTACCGATGAGGAGTTATGACATACAATTCTATACTTCAAAACAATAAAAAATCTTAATCTTGAGATGCTATTGCCTTGCTTTTGTAGTCCTAAAATGATGCTATTGCCTTGCTTTTGTAGTCCTAATAGAATGGAGAGACAACAGGAGAGCTTGAAGACAATATCTTCGCGACTTTTTTATTAGTATTATTCAATATTGAATAACTTCGGGCTGGTACACCCCAGTATCAACTCCTTCCATTTGACCGAATTCAAAGTCGGGCAATTCGAATTGTCGGCAACCCTCAACTGACCAACAAACTGGAGACTGTAGACCACAGACGATCCATTAGTTCCCTCTGTGTCTTCTATAGAGTCCATTATGGAGAGTGTTCAGAGGAACTGTTTAAATTAGTACCGTCGTCACAATTCTATGACCGACCATCTCGTCGTAGAAATTCCACCCACACACTCTGGACGAATGGCACTCGTCAACGAGTCGATCTTTTTTCCGCGTACCTGCAAAATTTGGAATTAACTTCCAGCAGCAGTGTTCCCTCAAGACTTCCACATGCAAATGTTTAAAAGGTAATTGAACTTCCACCTCCTCAGCCGGCAACGCATCGGCAGCTCCCCCTTTGTTTATGGACGGCGGTGATCACTTAACATCATTTGAACCGCCAGCTCGCTTGCCTGTTATAATTATAAAAAAAAATTGAAGTGAAACTTCTTTAGGCGCATTAGTGTAAAATTTTTACGGATGAAATATGTGACAAGCGTTACGAAGATGTGCAGTTTTTATGCTAATTCGTTTGAATATTAGGTAGTTTTAATATTTACAAATAACATGTGGCATTTTAATTCACAGTTCGGCGTTTGAGATTACAATAAATTATTTGTATTAATTTTCGACACTTTCGATATTTTAATGTTAATTAAATTCCTAACATATCTTCCTTTTTCCCTCCCTGTAAGTCTCGGAAATCTAAAGTTTTAGATTTGTATAAATAAAAACAAGACTTGAAAATTAGTTTGTCAAAGAAGTTTCACTTCTGACATGTGTAGTTTATACACACGCAATATTTTTTTGTCGTGAAAGTATAACCTTAACAGTTTTGGAAGATAATCACAAAATAATGCGTTTTTATAGTACCATGAGAGGTAAACAAACAATAAACTAAGCACTTAGACAGTTATAATTTGTTGGATTAAAGCATATTTCGAAATATAATATAAATGGATTTTTAAAAAAAATTAAAAAAATGTATTATAAAATCTCTGATATAATATACTACTTTGATAACATCATAAAGATTAAGAAAAACGTTTAAAAAATATTTGATTGACAAATGCTACTATTCTATTGAAGATTTTTTGTTACATTCTGTAAATTTATTCATTCATGGCATTTATATAATTCACTAATGTACTATCTCAAATACATTACTACTTGAAATTTGTAAAATGTATACACAACTATCTTTAAAAGAGTAACCGTTGAGTTTCTTGCCGGTTTCTTCTCAGCGGATTCAACTTTCCGAACCGGTGTTACATTTGTTACCAACGGACAGACTACTGACGATTCAAAAGTGCTTTTTCAGCTTACTTGAATAAAAAAATATTTTGATTTGATTTGATTTAATTGATGATAGAAAAGTACACTAGATATTACTTTATAGAATCGCATTATTATTTTAGCAACATTTACACTTTTGAGTATTCGCTGTTGTAGATTATTCATAATTTATTTACAATATTCTGTATATATCTATATATTATTTTTAGAAATTGTATACACACCACTTACTTTCTCTCTCCTTTCTTTGACGGGTTCCCTAACGCCAGGGTTGTCTGGAAGAGATAGCTAATGAGCGATAAGACCGCCCAATTGCACACTAAATGTACCTTATACCGAGTAATTGTAAACCTATTTCTAGCATGGTGTTCAATAAAGAATATTATCTATCTATCATTCGTCGCAATTTAGGTATTCAACCATTTTTACAGAATATCTTCTTGAAATCTAAAGTTGATTTACATAACCTATCATATAGCAAAACAATATAGCATTTCGGCGAAAGCCAACTCAAGCTTTTTATTGCATTAGAATTTATAATTCATCACCGACACTTATACTTAACATAAAAATCTACAATTAAAAACAACTTTGTAATAAAAATAAACATAGATTGCTGTAAAAGAATGGAGTACAGAACTGTAATAATACACAGACTTTCACAGCTGTTCCGTGAGATATCACGAGTACCGGACGTTCACTGCTTTTACTATAAAAAACACAATTAAAAGGAAATAAAGATCTCTTTACTGACGTTTTTTGCAGTATCTGCTTATACGAATACATTTCAATAAAACATAGACGTAAACACTAACTGCTGTGATGTAATAACGCAAGGATAGCGCAATAAAAAGCATTTTATTTGACAAAACTGGGACAGTAACTCAATATTGTCAGCACTCTAGAATCCAGCGGCTGTAGGCAAATAAAACATAAACACAATATTCTGCAGTGGGATATTATTTTCTTTCTGTTTTCTTGGCAGCAACTTAGTTCTTATGTTAGATTCGGTGTAGCGTTTTGAAAATTTTCTGATAAACGCTTGACTTATTTATCAAATTTTCGAGGAATATTAAAGAATCTTTTTCTGTAGTAAAATTCCAGTTATGGTCTATCACTAATTACCGATATTTATAGTATTGATTCCGAAGGACTGATGGATGTTGGGGACCGAAGGTGCTGGAGTGGCGACCCCGCACCGGAGAGCGCAGTGTAGGCAGACCCCCCACAAGGTGGACTGATGATATAAAGAGGCTCGCCGGTAGCCGCTGGAGCCAGGCGATGTAAGATCGGGCTTTATGGAGGTCATTACGTGAGACCTATGTCCAGCAGTGGACGTTCATCGGTTGAAGCGATAACGACGACGACCGTATTGATTCTACCCGAAGGTATCATTCTTTTACAACAATTTTTTGAAGTGAAACTTCTTTAGCATGAAGGTAAAATTTTTACGGATGAAAAGCGTGATTAGCGTCACGAAGATGTGCAGCGTTTTTATGTCAATTCGTTTTAAGGTTACGTAGTTTTAATATTTACAAAAAACAGGTGGCATTTGAATTTGCCACTCGTCACCTAATAATTTAATATACTATTTTTCATAAAATATGTTCAATTTCATTAATTCTCTTCTAAATTTTAGATTCAAAAAGAAAATTTAATTAATAATTTCTAATATTGACAAAAACACGTGGCAATTTTATTTACAATTCGTCCTTTGAGATTTCAATAACTTATTAGTATTAATTTTCGACGCTTTTAATACTTTAATGACAATTAAATTCCTAACATATCTTCCTTTTCTCCTTCCTCTAAGTCTCGTAAATCTAAAGATTTAGATTTGTATAAATATAAGCAAGACTTAAAAATTAGTTTGCCAAATAAGTTTAATTTCTGACATGCATCCTTTGTACGCACGCACTTTTAATTTTTTTTCTGACAGGTTTACGCTTGGCTGTAACCGCACCTGATGGTAAGTGATGATAAGATGGAATCGCGCTAACCTGGTAGGAGGCGGCTTACTTCCTATGTTTCCTAGACGGCATCTCTGCTTGGCGTTACGGTTTTGCTGGTAGGGGTAATTAGACACAGCCGATGCCTCCCATCAATCCAAACTCAGACAAATTAGCAAATGCAATCGCTCAAAATATGGAATAGCAAGTTTTTTTCCTATTTGGAGCTGTGTAGCGATTCATTTACTTTTACTAGATTTACTTGTATAAAAATGTTGTTGTCCAGTTAAAGTTACGATTAATGGTTCTTCAGTAATGGCTATTAATCTCTTCTGTAAATTTCATCTAAATTTTATTAACAATGAATCTAACTATTGGTATAAAATAATGGTTAACGCCAACATATAATAAGTGTTTGTACTGAATGATTATGCTCGATGTTCTTTAACAATTAGCTTTTTCTTAAATAATAATTATGCCACATTCCAAAAGCAGTTGGAACAGTCTTGAAGGTATTTATGTCTAATTAAAAGTGGGAGTTATTATTTAGACTTATAAATGACCATTGCACAAAATTCAGAAAAGCGTAGAATGGGTATTATTTTAAAAAATTAAAGTTGATTCTTAGCGAGAACGTTTTACCCTCCATTTACATGAAGAAACTTTTAAACCTTTTATTTAAGCATCAGGTGCTCAATTATTAAGTTATAATTATACCTTGCTAGGAATATATGAATGATTGAAGTACCGACAGTAAAAAAAAACTGCTGGAATGTATTACGCGTAGGTATGTACGTAGACCAATTATTTTAGGTCAATATGACTATTGGTTTTTGCATTTTTTCATTAAAAACTACATATATGGTTCCAAATCCCCGTTCGGATTACGATATCATTGTTGGACGCAATAAAATCGGGATCGAGAGCCGCAAAAAGAGAGTCAATTTTGGCGAGATTAACACGATGCGACAAGCCGTCATTGTGTCATTGCGAAAAATAATTCCGGGAAATTGGACCGATCCGGGAATGAATGTGCTTCGATGTACATTGATTATTTGTTCATATTGTCTTTATTGTGATCTTTTTTAATCATTGATAATCCAAGCATATGACAGCAGTAACCAAGAAGAGCAGAACATACACTGTACAAAAATGATGATGATGAATGTAGTTAGGAACGGCAACGAACATGTAACAATCAAAGCTCAAATTTTAAAAAAATGACTAAGTGTAAATGCGTTATTACTGATACATGAAGAAGTATTTATTTAATTTATTAAGGAAATAAAAGCCGCGAGTGTTAATCTACCGCTTGGATCACTATTAAAAATCAAATTAAGCAATAACATAAAAGCTGACTCCATTAGTCTTGGATTTATATCAAGATGCCCGTTACTTTTAAAGCTAGAAATGCAATTGTAAAGTAATGTAAGTTTAATGCTTTTAAACGTATTTTTATTCCTATTTCTGGATGCGCCCTTGCCTTCGTCTGCGTGGAATAGTATATTGGCTAATTTACAAATAATATACATGTGTATAAACACTTCAATGACCTATTTGTAATGTTTCACTACAAAGAGCATATTGTCCTTTCTGAAGAGTCTCAGGCTCTGGACTATTTGTGTACCAAATTTCATTTATGTTAGTTATGGCGTGAAAGCGCGATAAATAGACCTAGTTACTTTCGCATTGATAATATTAGTGAGGATTGTTATTTCACACCATAAAGGTTAAAACTTTTACATACTTTTATTGTAATATATATGTACGAGGTGTGTTCAAAAAGTATCGCGAATTTTGAATTTTCGCGGGTTACGTATATTCGAATTTCGAATTTTTTGTGGCGTTATGTTGGTACTCATGTCTCTCACTTATGCCGACAAGCTCGGCCATTTTGAATGTTCATTTAATTGTTGACAGCTGCTTTGCTTGCACGTGTTTTGGATCGTCTTCGATTTTTACCTATTCAAAAAAATGGATCAAAGAACCTGTATCAAATTTTGTGTGAAAAACGAAATTAAGTGCGCGGATGCATTCCGAATGTTGACTGTGGCATACGGAGAAGCTACCTTGGACCGAAGCAACGTTTATCGGTGGTACAAAATGTTCTCAGAAGGCCGAGAAGATGTGAACGACGAAGAGCGTGCCGGACGCCCGAGCACTTCAACAACAGACGAAAAAATTAATGAAGTGGAGAAAATGGTATTGGCCAATCGTCGAATCACCGTTAGAGAAGTTGCTGAGGACCTAAACATATCGATTGGCTCGTGCCATTCGATTTTTATCAATGATTTGGGCATGAGACGGGTCGCCGCGAAATTCGTACCAAAATTGCTCAATTGTGACCAAAAACAGCATCGCATGAACATTGCTAATGAGATGTTAAACTCTGTCCGCGACGACCCAAATTTGCTCCAGAGGGTCATAACTGGTGACGAATCGTGGGTTTATGGTTATGACGTGGAAACCAAAGCTCAATCATCTCAATGGAAGCTGCCGCACGAACCAAGACCGAAAAAAGCGCGCCAAGTTCGATCGAATGTGAAAGTTTTGCTGACAGTTTTCTTTGATTGCAGGGGCGTGGTGCATCATGAGTTCTTGCCACAGGGAAGAACGGTCAATAAGGAATATTACCTGCAAGTTATGCGCAATTTGCGCGAAGCAATCCGCCAGAAACGCCCGGATTTGTGGAAGAACAAAAATTGGCTTTTGCACCACGATAACGCCCCTGCTCACACATCGTTGCTTGTGCGCGACTTTTTGGCCAAAAACAACACACTAATGATGCCGCAGCCACCGTATTCCCCAGATCTGGCCCCCTGTGACTTTTTCTTGTTCCCTAAACTGAAGAGGCCCATGAAAGGACGACGTTACTCTTCTCTTGACGAGATAAAGACGGCATCGAAGGAGGAGCTGAACAAGATAAAAAAAAATGATTTTTTGAAGTGCTTCGAAGATTGGAAAAACCGTTGGCACAAATGTATAATATCTCATGGAGATTACTTTGAAGGGGACAAAATAGATATTCATGAATAAATAAATAATTTTTGAAAAAACACAAAATTCGCGATACTTTTTGAACACACAGCGTATATCGAACCCACAGCCTAAAAAATAGGTTTCAAGTTTATAGTTCTAAAAATGACTAGTTTTCCTTTTCTTAAAACCCATTTTTCGCATTAAAAAGTACCCCATGTCGTTTGTCAGGCATTATCTGTGTACCAAATTTCATTTTAATCGGTTCAGTAGTTTTGGCGTGAAAGACAGACCGAGTTACTTTAGCATTTATACTATTATAAAGGATTGGTTCACACTAACTCTTTGTGTATCTTGTATACAATTTCATTCGTTAACAAAATAGTTGTTTTATATCTTGATGTTATTTGTGACCTTTATTAGATCAACTTATTCTACAACCATCTTGACGATATTTTGAAATTATAATACAGTTTTTCCAATATTTATATGTTGGAGTGCGGTAGTCTGTGGAGCGCTGGCGCCATCTGTCTATCGGCGTGGGACAGAGTTAATAGTGGCTGTCCGGCGCGCGTCTCTCGGTAGTTCTCGAGTGGCGGTCCGCTGGAGCGGTCGACTGTTGAAACTTTGCATTCCTAGTTATTACTATTAATGAGTTTGTGTAAATTGATATCGAGAACATTAAGTGATTGAACATTATAATCTGAGTTAATTAATAAAGCGTTTGATTGCACCAACATTACCCATCAACGGCAACAGTATGGAAATGGAAATAATTTTGTGTTAGGAAAATCTAATTAATGAAATATAAGGAAGAGTTCCTAATAAACGATATTGTAGCGTAATTTTCAAAGCCATTTTGCATTAATAAGCGCGATATCGGTAAGACGAGGAAGGCGTTGATGGCGGTATCTGCACCCACTGCAGAGAAATTGACTTATAAAGTTTGCAAGATTGGATATCTTATTTAAACATGATGGAAGCATATTTAAAACTTAAATGTTCTCTATTTAATAACCATATGAATGGATTCGTTACATGAATTGCGGTTAAGACGATGTATTAAGAGAAATTATGTACGAACATAATCACTGCATGTTACTAGAATTATTACTAATATAGCGAATGTAACACTATCGTGTTTTCACGCTATAAGTACTCAACCGATATGAATGAAATTTGGTATAGAGATAATCTAGACCCTGAGGAAGGACATAGGCTACGTTTTAATTCGAAAAAAGCATTTTAAGTCAATAAATAAGCAAGAGATAAAATACGTATATATTATTGACAGATGCTATGTTGCCAGTTTGTATATTCGCTGTTAACCACTACATTAGTGTGAAAACTTACTTTTATTATTTCAAACAAATTGCTGTTTTGAAAGAAAGATAACGTATTACAAAAAAAGTTTATTTTGTATGACAGCTATTTGAAAATTAAACAAAACGTACGGTAATGCGTTATTAATCCTTATCCAAATAAATACGTTATTCATCACAAGTATTTTATATAACACAACCTTGCCCTTTACCTCATTTAACGCGGGTAACGTCGCGAGGAACAGCTAGTTATATATAAATATTGGTATTAGTTTTAGGTAATTGTGATGGCCTCGCTGGCATAATGCTGCGAGTATTGGATTCACTTACAGAGTCCCTGGGTTGGACTCATCAAATTAAAGAAATTTGATTTTCTAATTTATCTGAGTCTGTAATGGTGGGAGGTTTCGATCTTGCTAGTCACCATCCTTTCAACAAACACATGCCGTTCTATAAGAAATTTATATTCCAGTACGATGCTGTATGGAATCCATATGTAGCACCAGGTTAGTGCGCTTCCGTCTTAGACAGCATTATCATTTACATTTAAGTGAGATAGAGTCAAGGGTGCTCCTCCCAGCAATAAATAAAATATACATAATATATTTTCTTCACGGTATTTAGGTACTAAAGTTAAAACTATTTTGTTTGTCTGTTTATGACAATGAAATTCCAAACCTCTATAAAATGCTGTATACATTTTAATGGATGTTATAAGAAAAAAAGTTACCCCAAATTTTATATCACTTAGACTTATAATATATATA
>JACTOM010000868.1:2019371-2152388 GCA_015832385.1 Elymnias hypermnestra | reverse complement strand
TTATATATTATTATTATATAATTTTTAAAAGTACAGAAGTATACAAGTAAAAGTAAGTAGCAGCTCATTAATGTCCCACTGCTAGGCATAGGCCTTCTCACTAATATGAGGCAGGGTTTCTAGAGCATAGACCAACCACGCTGCTACACTGCGGGTTGGGAAGGAGGATCTCGGGTCCCCAAGGGAGGGCGTGGCCAACGTGGACGCGATTTGTCCTCACCTGGTGCAGTGGCTATTCAGGGGGCACGAGACGCTCTCCAACAGGCTGGTGCAGATTCTGACCGGGCAGTTGTTTCGGAAAATTCCTGCACCAAATCGGCTGAGAGGATTCACTTAGCATATCACACTGTGCGAAACTGCACAGCATGAGTACCTATCTCTTGGTAGCGCTAATTGGCGGGGATCTCGCTGCTGAGCATTGTCGGCGCGATATTGAGAGGTGTTGCCTTCTGCGAGATCATAGTCTCGCTAAAGGAGACCCGTGAAAGAAAGAGAGAGAGAGAATGCAGTAGATACCCCCTCTCACCGCCGAAGGAGGCGGAGGAGGAGGATCCCCTGGTGTCTCACTCACGGCTGCAGAGGGTTCCGCTGGGTTTTAGTGGGTATTGCGAGCTTTCCTCCCTCGTCGAGTCCCACACGCCCAATCTATGGGTTTGTGCGTAAATGCACTTCCAAAAACGATAGCACACAAATGCATTCTTTATTCCGTCACTCTCATAGTCCGATGTGATGGCAATCAGACAAAACCGGAGAAAGATCAGACACAGGACCACTGGGCTAATGTGCTCTACGAGGCGTGGGGGTGGAGCACACCGTCATCTTCCCAACTTCCACCACAGGCTAATAAACTACATATAAATAACTAAATATAGATATACTGAGGATATTTTATACCTAACTGGAAAAATTTCATGCATACAATAATTAATAAGATCGAAAACTAGGCATGGTCGGATTTACTGGAACAAAATATAATTGAATCTCAACAAAAAAACCTGATGTAGGCAAATTCCATAAAAAACAGTTTAATTTTTATTGTCTGTGGCATTACGTTCATAGGCTTTTAACGACCACTCAGGCTTTACTTTTCTTCCTAGCGTAGTCCATAATAGGATCGTAGAAGTAATGGAATCGTTTTATACTTTATGACAGTATACTTTTAAGATTTCATGGTAAAAACTTAGTGGTACTTTGTTTTTTTATTTCAATGAAATGAATATTTGAAACCTTTAGATATTTAGGTAAAAATCACAGAAGCGAATTTAGAAGTAAAACGGTTATTAAAAATGTAAGTGTTAACCTGTCTTAAAAGTTTAAACATCTGGCTTTAATACCATGTTGAAGTATTAATAGCTTTCACAAAATCTATCCGAAAGCACGTATGGTAAATACATCAATTTTTTTTTTATCTATTTCGGGGTTATTTATGAAACAGCTAAATGGATTTTGGCGGAACTATCACTGTTAGATAGCTGATGATATAAGCAGTAACTTGAGCTACTTTTATTTCAGAAAACAACCGAAAACAGTAAATTAAAACCAATGAAAAAGTAACGCGCATTTTACTGCCGACAGGTGCTAAAACTGTTAGTCTGGCTTTCGCGATGTAGCCTTTCATTAAGAAAGGGTTTCCCCGTATACAAACGCGATTGAGAAATACGCGAATCGGTGTAAAACTAAACTTAAATAAAAAACTTTCATGGCACCTTTAAATGAAAAGGCTAATCTGCTTTATGCTTTATTAAATAGTTGCTAGCACTAACAATAATAATTTAAAACTAGCAATGCCCCGCGGTTGCACTCACGTAGATACCGATGTCGTGGCAATGGAAAATCTACCAAGTCGGACTTATTTTCTGAGATTGACATTTTTAAATTCGATATATCTTTTGAACGAAACGTCGGACTTGAAGAACAGGTATGAATAATATGGTTTGATTATTGTCGGCACGTTTGTTAACTTGTAAAATGTAAAATAGTAGATTTAGTGACTTTTTTATAGATGTTAATACGTTCTATAACATTGTGGAACATTTTTTTGTTCTATCATCAATAAATTCCGCAGCGCACGCGATGACAGATTTTTTGTTTCCCACTTTGGGTTACATTAATGTAGTTTAATTAAGGATCTCCATTTTTTTAAAGAAAATATTATAGTTTATGTCACTCATTGAAAATGCAGCTTTCTAATGGTGTTAATACTTTTGAAACCTGTTTAGTAATTTGTGAGTGAAAAGATTACAAACAACATCGTTACATACAGAAACATAAATGTTTCCTCTTTATAATATTAGTTTCAATAGTCACTTGCTTTTTTCTTTACATCGATAGTTTTACGAATGTTTCGTTGTATAAAAGAAAAAGTAGGACAAATGTCAAACCTTGTTATGTTCGGGACTAGAGATTTCCCAATAGGAGCTTCGACATAACAAGGGCAAATCATTGTTTATGTTACCTTATACTTTTGCTGTTGACGGAATCTTTATAAACAATACTCTAATGAACCTATAAAATATAGTTCAAAGATGTTTTTTCCTTATTTATCCTCCCGTATACGCTTCTTTAGTTACGATTCCTATATTAATTAAACCGTTCTTTGAATTGGGGAAACAGGAATATCTTATTACCAAGAAATTATTTCTTTTACATTTTGTTAATCATCTAAAGGGATATAAAAATAACTTCAATTCCTTCGACAATTTAGTAGGAACTTCTTAAGCTCTAAGAAATGTTTAAACTTCTGACGTGAGCTTTCAATACATGGCGTTATACAATTATCCTTAAAATAAACCTCATTAATTAATTAATATTTGAAAAAAAAAAAGGATCAACAGCAAATGTCATTTGTTATCGCGGCATAATGTTATCTAAACTAATATTACAAAGAGGAAACATTTGTGTTTTTATATGTATGTTCGCAATGTTTTCATACAAAAACCACAGAACCGATTTCAAAAAATTTTTCATCATTACAAAGCTGAATTTTCACTTAGCGATATAGGCTATATTACTTTCTCAAAAAAATAGGCATCCCTAAGAAAAAGTCAAGAATGTAACCCAAGGTGTAAAAGAAGAAATCTGTTTTCGCGTGCGCTGCGAAAACTGTCGAAGATAGAACAAAAAAATGTTCAATAGTATTATAGAACATATTCATATCTACTAGAGTCTAATACTATATTCCCAGCTACTGTAGTTTTGTCACTATACCTACTTTTTTACATTTTAAAAGTTATTAAAGTGCAGACATAATAAAAGCATATTCATACTTTTATATTCATTCTTATCGTATTAAATAATATTCTAATAAACATCGTTTAATAAAATATTTTATAATCGCTCATGCGGAAGCTCAGAGTCACTCAGCGTGCGATGGAGAGGGCTATGCTCGGAGTTTCTCTACACGATCGAATCAGAAACGAAGAGATCTGTAGTAGAACCAAAGTCACCAACATAGCCCTACGAACAGCGAACCTGAAGTGGCAATGGGCGGGGCACATAGTCCGAAGGACCGATAGACTTTGGGACCGATGGTGCTGGAGTGACGACCCCGCACCGGACGGCGTAGAGTAGGCAGATGCCTCGCAAGGTGGACCGATGATAAAAATAGGGGCGCCGGTAGCTGCTGGAGGCAGGCGACGCAAGATCGGGCCGTGGACGTCATTACATATAGTATAGTATAGATGGAAAAATAATAAATAACTTAAGTTATGCAGACGATATGGTCTTACTGAGCCCATCAATCAGCGCTCTTAGAAAATTGTTAAAAATTTGTGAATCCTATGCTGCCTCACATGGTCTAACATATAATGAGATTAAGAGTGAGCTAGTTGTGTTCCAAAACCAAGGAAGCAATCTGAATAATGTCCCTCCCGTGACTCTTAATGGGGTTCGCCTTAAGAGAGTCACAGAGTTTAAATATTTAGGACACATAGTAACGGAGAATTTATCCGATGACAAAGATATAGAGCGGGAGCGTAGGGCATTGGCGGTCCGTTGCAATATGATAGCCCGAAGATTTGCACGTTGCACAAGAGAAGTGAAACTTACATTGTTCAAATCATATTGTCAAACTTTTTATACGTGCAGTCTGTGGGTGACATATACACGGAGAGCATACAATGACCTACGAGTACAGTATAACAATGGGTTCAGAATGCTGTTGGGACTTCCGCGCTTCTGTAGTGCATCGCAAATGTTTGCACAGGCTCGTATCGACGACTTCTATGCCATAATCAGAAAGAGAGCAGCGTCGATAATGAGCCGGATGCGTGGGAGCTCCAACGGTATTCTGAAAACATTAGCCCTAAAATGGGAGAACAGTTTTTTCAAACACTGGATTGGCACACACATGTACACCAAATGTGCAAAACTACATTGAAAAATTATTAAGATATTATAATTATATAGTTATATACTAACATAGTATTAAGTCTCTCTATTACTAACATAAATATGGATGTTTTTTATCCGAAATAAAGATTATTATTATTATTATTACGTGAGACGACGACAAAACACCGTTTCAATACCGGTAAAATACTTTTTACATTATTATAATCGGATATTCCATTCAAAAAGTATAATTAATTTAATAAATATCAATCTATACTAATTCAACTGCCACGAGATCTGTATCTACATAGGTGAAACCACGGGACATTGCTAGTATTCTGTGTATTGTTAGAGATCACTATTATTATATTTGTTACAGTACTATAGTACTATAAAAATAACTACGTAGCAGTCCATTAATGTCCCACTGCTAGGCATAGGCTTCCTCACTTATATTAAAGAGCATGGATCCGCCACGCTGTTCCACCGTGGATTGGCAGGCATAGTACACTCTTTATTCCATTACTCACATAGTCCGATGCCACGGCAATCCGATACGACCAGGGAGAGATCGGGCGCAGGACCGAATGTTTAATGTGCTCTCCGAGGCACGGTGGTGGAGCACACCGCCCTCTTCCCAACTTCGAGCAAATATTGAGAAAATTTTAATAGAAAACTCAATATATATTTTTGAGTTGGTCTGACCCAGGACTCGAACCCAGGACCTCATGTCTGCAGCTGAATGATAAGCACTATACGAATGAGTTTTATACTATTTTGAGGTCTTTGTAATTATATTAGTAAAAAGTTTAAATGTGCCACATCCAATTTAATGCTATTGTTGTTTTAATGCGGATTGTTAACGGTTTATTTATTATTTTTCAAGTGGGGAGTTTTACAAGAGGGGATAAGTGATGATAGCGTAAGAGAGCGATATAATTTCTATTTGTGGCACGAGAACAGTAAAGTGTGAGATATGATTTTGAAGAATATTACTAATTATGTTGTGCCTTCAATCTGTTATATTTTAATACTATACTATACGTGAAATATAATAGGTCTTCACTTTCACTTAAGTTCTAGAGAAGTAGAAGTAGCGTATCGTTTTCATACAATTGCAATTGTACTTAAGAGTTGCTAATGGTTACTTGAGAAGTTTCCAAGTTAAAGAAAACAAGTTCAAGAACTTGAACTTACAATATCGCAAGTTAGTGTTACGAGGACGTTTTGATTTTTTGATTTAGTCAATGAACTATTACTATTCGTTTTAAGACTATTTNACACTCTTTGTTCCATTACTCACATAGTCCGATGCCACGGCAATCCGATACGACCAGGGAGAGATCGGGCGCAGGACCGAATGTTTAATGTGCTCTCCGAGGCACGGGGGTGGAGCACACCGCCAACTTCCCAACTTCGAGCAAATATTGAGAAAATTTTAATAGAAAACTTAATATATATTTTTGAGTTGGTCTGACGCGGGACTTGCACTTTTTATACTATTTTGAGGTCTTTGTAATTATATTAGTAAAAAGTTTAAATGTGCCACATCCAATTTAATGCTATTGTTGTTTAACGGTTTATTTATTATTTTTCAAGTGGGGAGTTTTACAAGAGGGGATAAGTGATGATAGCATAAGAGAGCGATATAATTTCTATTTGTGGCACGAGAATACTGTTCTCGTGTAAGTGTGAGATATGATTTTGAAGAATCAGTGAATATTACTAATTATGTTGAGCCTTCAATCTGTTATATTTTAATACTATATTATATGTGAAATATAATAGGTCTTCACTTTCATTTAAGTTCTTGAGAAATAGAAGTAGCTTATCGTTTTCATACAATTGCAATTGTACTTAAGAGTTGCTAATGGTTACTTGAGAAGTTTCCAAGTTAAAGAAAACAAGTTCAAGAACTTGAACTTACAATATCGCAAGTTAGTGTACGAGGACGTTTTGATTTTTTGATTTAGTCAATGAACCATTACTATTCGTTTTAAGATTATTTTTTAAACGAAAAATTTATGAAAAAATATACAAATATATCGGAGAATAAGAGAGAGGGAAAGAAGCATAAAGCATGGGCATAGGGTTCTCCGCCGCCATCATCGTTAGTGTGGATCACATCCATACTGTGAGCGTTGATGGGTAATGTTGGTGCAATCAAACACTTTATTAATTAACTCAGATTATAATGTGCAATCACTTAATGTTCTCGATATCAATTTATACAAACTCATTAATAACAATAGGTAGGAACGCGATAGTTTCAACAGTCGACTGCTCCGGTGGACCGTCACTCGAGAACTATCGAGAGACGCGCGCCGGATTGTCACTATTGACTGTGCCCCACGCCGATAGACAAATGGCGCCAGCGTTCTACAGACTACTGCACTCCGACAAATATATTTAATAAAGTTTTGAGGAAGGCGGTATACGTTTGTTGAAAATCTGTTGCTTTCAGGAATTAATATTATAAAAATATATTATAAAGTGAAATTCTTTTTACTTAGCATGTAAAAGATTTACTATCAGATGAGATTACAATTTAGAGCTAATTTGTCAGGAATAAATTTGTAAATTGTTATGGAGATAAATATCTTTCCACGGGATCTTTCACATGTTTCATATCATTTTAGATGTCTTACTTTCACGAGAAGTTAAACAATCTGTAGAATGTTATATTTGTCTGAAAAGGCAATGTATTTAATACTCGACATTTCAGTCTCCCTTATATTTTTAAAAGGACTTTCTTTCTTGTTCAAATTGAAACAATATTACATTCAAAGCATAACCAACTATTGTAACCGAGTTATTTTAAGATCCAGGTATCCATAATTTTATTCTCTACGGCAAAGGGAAAAGGAAACGGTAAATCTTATTATTTTATGGTTCTTGAGATTTCCCAAAAGGAATCTTGACATTGTAACGTTTCGTGAGACAGCGATTTCAGTTTTTATTTTATGAATATTTTGCTGTTTTTACATTTCTAATCAATTTAAAATGTACTTAGTAATATAATATGTAAGATTTTAGGATCAACGATAAGATTAGACTGTTTTCCATTACTTCTAAATAAAACCTGTATCTGTATCGGTATGCTCATAACCATGACGTATGTATTTGTATTTTAAAATTAATTTGTAAATTTTATTTTTTTGTGGTCAAACTGGTATAACTTGAAGGATTAGAATTTCCTGTTCTCGTGCAATTTTGAGATGCTTAAATCATTAGTCAGCTATCTTGAAAAGTCATGTCAAAATTGGTCTTGAGAGATCTTTAATAATACGTAAAAAAAACCAACAAAACCCCTAAAGACGTTCTATACACGTAACTTGATAGTTTTAAGCGTTTATTACAGTAAAAAAAGAACATATTTTGAAGGGAAATTTAACTGTGGGAATATCTCTTAAATAAAAAAAATTTAATTATTGACTGAGATTTTGGTGGGATCTTCTCATAAGACGGCACAAAATAACCCACGCAACTACAGATTTTAAGTCATTATTTAACATTGGCATGAATTACATTGGGAAAATTAGTACATAAATGAAAAGTGCTTTAAAAGCGTCGTTAAAGATTTTGATTTGATTGGTTTAGGTCCAATACCCCATAAAACTTTGTGTATATTGCATTGCAATAAGAAGCTATAGATTGTATATGTGATGTATATTTATAGATTCCTTTTACATATATATAGATATATCATACACAATATTATATATTTATAAAGTAAAATATATTTAAGTTTCTGGCACTGTTCGACCTGTTTTATTTATTTTATTCAGCTTCTCATCATACAAAGATTGTCTGGAATCTTGCTTATATCATAGCTATAAGTCTGATAATTGGTAATTCATTTTTACTGAAGTCATTGATGTTGAAACTGCTAAAATGGTGTATTTAGCTTATTTTGTCATTGAAACTATATTTATATTACAAAATAGAGTAATACGTGCCATACTATCATAAGGATCTGGCGTTTCCATTAAAGAAAAATTCGAAGAAACACCAATTTTCACAATACCGTCCCAATATATATTGAATAACATCTTATTCATACGTAATAATATTCATTTATGTAGCAAAAAGAGCGAAACACACAATTTTAGCACAAGAAATAAAAACAAACTTATATTGCAACATATTAGAGTGAAGAAGTATGGCATCGAATCTCCCTTAAACAAATGGTTTAAGTCATATCTTAACCAGAGACCCCAGATTGTAGTAGTAAATGGCTTTGAATCAGAGAGTTTTATTGCTCAGTCTGGGGTACCACAGGGTTCTCACCTAGGGCCGCTGTTATTCTTGGCATTCATAAATGATATCACTGCAGTAGTAAAGCACTGTAAATGCTCGCTCTTTGCTGATGACTTAAAAATATACCAAGTTACAAATTCACCTGAAGACGCTAAGCTTGTGCAAGACGACATAAATAGAATCATTAAATGGTGCGACGACAATAGCATGACTCTCAACGTAAACAAATGTTTCCATGTGAAATATTGTAGGAAAAAAAAACCACTTGTCTCAAGTTACAATATTGGAAATGCAGTACTACAAGAGTTACCCGAAATTAGAGACTTGGGAGTTACAATAGACAGTAAGCTAAATTTTAAGTCACACATAAACAAAATTGTAAAAAAAGCTGCTCAACTGCTCGGTTTCATTAAACGCAACTCAAAAGGATTTTCCCAACGAACAAAAATAGTTTTGTTTAATGCTATAGTTAGGAGCTGTCTGGAGTTTGCCAGTGTCATCTGGAATCCATCATATAACGTCCATTCCCAACGGATAGAGAGCATACAACGCTCATTTACTAGACACCTTGCATTCCATGCTACTGGTATATCACACAGGCAGCCTTATAAACAAAGACTGGCAGAGTTCAAAATGTTATCTCTTCGCAGCAGACGGGAAATCCTTGATCAGTGTTTTTTACATAAAATACTTCATAACAAGGTAAAGAGCAGCAACCTAGTTGAACAGATATTTCTTTCAGTCCCACACAGNGCACAGCACAATCAATTCTTAAAGCTTCGTTCCGCACACACTCCATCACCACGTGGTAAATATCCTCAATTACCCCACAAGTGGAGCAATTAGGAGTTTCCGATTTTTTGATTAAATATGCGTATTTATTTGATGGAATGTGACCAGAACGAAGCCTTAACGCTATCCTTAAGTCCATCCGATTAATTTTACACCTTTCAAACCAACAAAATTTCAGCGGCTGCGATTGCATAGTCCTATACCAAATGCCTTTCTCTCTCGACCGCTTATCAAAGTACTCGGCCCAAAGAGAAAAGCAATCGGTTTTGACTTGCATAAATATATCTGAAAAAACTGGATCCAATAGCATAATCTCGCCATCAATACAGGCTTCTTTAGCTAGATCGTCGACCGTCTCATTTCCAATAACACCCACATGAGATGGCATCCATTGCAAATACACAGTTTTGGAACCAGAAGTATAAGATAACAACTGTTCCAAAATTCTATAGGCTATCGGTGTGCCTCGAAAGGTCGAGCTACATCGAGCCAAATGTTGCAGGGCGCTCCTAGAATCCGTCAAAATTACAAAATTGTTGTGTTACCAATGGACAGACTACTGACGATTCAAAAGTGCTTTTTGAGCCTACCTAAATAAAGAATATTTTGATATTGTATGGAATAAAGTGTTCTCTCTCTCATTCTATAAGTCAGTCTTTATAACGGATTTTGTATAAATATAACAGGAAATCTGACAACATAAAACTGTTTAATTAAAGTATGACGCGGCTGGTGTCGACGTCGTGTCACGGGCTTACAATTCAGCTCGAGCGAGCTAATTGCATGCAGGTAACATTGTTATAGTGCTGCGCGTATGCTTACCTTGTTTTATTCAGTCGAGTTTCACACCTAAATGTGTTGTTAAGGTATTTCACAATTAAAAAATGTTGCCAAATTGTTCAAGTACTAAGTTATGTCATGCTTGGAAACGCCATGTTGTTTTTATTAAACAAAAATTGTGAATCTGAATCTAAATAAATCTAAAAATCTTTAAATCAAATTTATCTTTCACCTTATTCTACGTTGTTAGAAAAAACCACACTACAAATACCTTTTAAAATACACGTTGTCAAATCACATACAACCATCATTCGTTCACTCAATGCAAGGCAAAGGCAAATAATGAAGGAAAACTAACTTTCATGGGATATAAATAGTTTATAATCTGTTTTCTACAGTTGAGTCTGAAAGTTATGATTTTGATAAGAATGTCACGTTGATATTTTCAATGTCACAATATATCTAACAAGTAATATAATAAAATAATTATTATAGAATATTTAAAAATAAATGTTGTTCAACAATAGCTAACTTCGGGGTGTCGGTTTTTCGTGACAGCGTGCGCGCGCATCGTAAAAATTTACTCTCATCATTTTTCCCTAACGCGCCAAAAGAAGTATAACTTCAAAAATATGCAAGATTCAAATAGATACAAGAAAATGAGCCTTATAATCTAAAAGTACAAATAAATTTATGATTAAACATCAGTCCCGAATTATATACTAAGCATTATATGTAGAATAAATAATTAAGTCAATTAGAAAAACAGAAAATTAAATTTAAATTTATAAAAGAAGAATAAACAAACAGCTATATTTGTATGTATATGTGTAAGTATGTATGTATCCATGTGTGTATATTTGTGTGTGAACAGCAAAAGTTTTTAATGTGTTGCATCTACATATATTACGCTTAAGCTTTAATTTTTATATCTTAAAAACCAATAAATTTTCTATATCTGTACAATCGAGGTGTAGTAACCATCATGGACACGTTTTTTTTTGTAATCTTTGTTATTTAGGGAATATATATTTAGATTGGATTGCGCTGTTCTGTAAAGCCCTGTATTCATGATGTTAAATATGTCTGTCAGATAGTTTGCT
The DNA here is from genome assembly GCA_015832385.1 of Elymnias hypermnestra. Classification (NCBI taxonomy): domain Eukaryota; kingdom Metazoa; phylum Arthropoda; class Insecta; order Lepidoptera; family Nymphalidae; genus Elymnias; species Elymnias hypermnestra. Next base: position 2,141,121 of record JACTOM010000868.1, on the reverse strand, counting down.
CTTATGTTTTTCTGTTGAAAAAGTCAAAGATTTCTTTTCAATTGGATATCCGAATATTTCACTAGTTTATGTTTACGTAAGACCGACTGGAGTACAAAGAGTTGCCGAACTATTATCACTTTGCACTAATAACAATAAAGATTTTTTGGTTGGGTTTGCCCCTTTTTTGCAATGATTTTGAGTATGGTCCTTTGGGCAAGTTGAAGTACGGACGTTTACTGTATCCTCAGAAGCAGCAGACCTTAGTTTCTTAAAATTATATATTACTTTTCTAATTTTAGATGTTAATGCTGATAAATGTAACTTCCACGATAAAATACTGTCGATATGGAGACTTAAATATTTTATATTGATTCACATGCGATTAATTATTTAATAATTTTTTTATAACCTTGGCAAGCAAACGAGCTTGCGGGTCACTTGATGTTGACTGATTACCGCCGCCCATGGACACCTGCAGCACCATAGGGAACACTGATGTGCTGCCGACCTAATACAAAGGAGTTTAATTGCCTCTTAATCTTAATTATTGATAATCCAACAGAGTTTTAACAAATTATTACACAAGATGAATATATTTAAATTAAGGCCAATTACACAAATTGTTACACATAACGGAAGGGGCTGGCGGTTTATTGGTTTTTCCAAACAATTACATCAGTGTTGCTGACGTCAATCTCTTCATTATTCTCGTGATTCTCCATAACGATAAATAATAACTTGTTTGCTTTTCAATCACTTTATTACATTTAAATGAAACACACAATAATGACAATAGTATGAAGTTCCGGTCGGATTGACTACTCGCGCCGGAGACACTCGCATTTATAGTCTAAGAGTAGGGAGTTTGCTTATATAAGTGAAGGTAGATACAATAAATGTTGCTAGTAAATTAATGTTGATGTAATTGTCTCGATATATAATATTTGAAAAAAAAAAACAGGGTACATTTGTTTGGATGGTTTCAAAGTATAAGTTGGGTAGATTGAAATAGTTTTTGGGTTATATATTTGCAAAATAAACCCATATTCGTGACACTATGTTAAACTCAATAACGGCTGGCCTAATTTTAATGGAAGCTGATTTGTTGGATTCATCTACGATTCTAGTATAACTTTTAAAATGTTTGAAAGCTTAAGGAGAAAGAACCTTGCAAGTTTACCAAAATCATTCAATGTTGAATATCTGTATACAGACTCTTTTCCTGATGTAGGTATTCACTAAGAAAAGCTTTTCCATTTTTCCACGTTCACTGATATTATAAGAGTATAACGGTCCCTATGAAACACCTAAAACTGTTCGCTCGATTGATTTGAAATTCGCAATACATATTAGTTTCGCGACGCAGACGTTTGTTGAGAACGGGGTTCCCTGTAGTTCTACAGACTGGAGGACAATATCCACATAGGTAACATCGCGGGCAACAGCTTGTATATATTTGCATTGCTGTGGACGTTGAACGTGATCTCGCGGATTTACAATTCAACTCTGGCGGGATAATTGAATCCAGGTAACAATGTTTGCATCCGAGCGACGTGTCTCGCTTCTACATTACCTACATTTTAGTTTATTTGGCTGCATTTTATTTATACGTAGATCAGTTGTAAAAAAGTAATACAATATAGTGAGCTACGGCCACCATTTCTTGGTATACGTATCATACTTAAACATCTTAAAGTTTTCGCAAAAAATGCTGTGGAAAAAGAAATGTGCCTCTATTCCGTTATCTAATCTAATGATTATAATTAGATGTAAATGAAATACAAATAAAATCATTTTCTGTGTATTTTGCTGCACTTTTAGTAGACTCATTTTATTTTCCTTTCTACTCATAAAATGTAGTCAAAACACATTGACTATTAGGAACCTAACCTACTTAACCACAAACTGATTTTCTATGTACTTCTTTCTCTATTTAAAACTTAAATTCCCACATGCATGACAAAAACAATACAATTTATGTAATATAAAGAAAACCAGAAAATTAAGAAATAGAGTGCGCAAATATCTCAACACTAAGAGTGATCTTTTCCAGACAACCTTTGTTGAGAGGAACAGAAGATAGGAAGGGGAGGTGCAAATAACTTTAAAAGAAAAATCTTGACTTAGTTATACGCTGCTTAAACAATACATTTTCACAATTATATTTACTTTCTACCATGAATATACCTGAGGAAGATACTCTCCAAAAGATTAAGAAGCTATTTCTATATGATGTTAACATGAAATTATTAAAGCTTTCTTTATAATGGTGAAAATGTTATTAAATATTTTAAATGGTACATTTATTAAGTAAAGTGTACATTAGATAAATCTACTTACGTTTAAATTTAATGAAAATTGCCAATTAATAGCGAATGAAATTATTTTGCAGACTGAACTGTCGTCTCAAAAGTTAGTTTTCCGCTTTTAAAAGTAAAAAAATATATCTCTGTCAGTGGAGAGCGCTAAACTACCTCTACTTCTTCCATCTTAGACTGTATCTTCACTTGCCATCAGGTGAGAATACAGGCAATGTTGCTTGTGATTTTATGTCAATGGTGATTTTGTCTAATTACTCGGAGATTTTTTATCTTGCAACTATATTAAATATCAATGTAAAGCAAATCAATTCGAAGATTGCATATGTTAATAGATGATTTAGCTTAATTATGCTGTATTTATAATTTCATAGTTATTGATGCGAACATCGTCATTTAACGGATTTGCAATTCAGTGCTGGCGACTTAATTGGATGCACAGCAAATAATAAACAGTCTCCACGCATGATTGGTGTATAAGCGAATTGATGCATCGTGAATTTCAGCTGCCATCGTACACTTTAACTAATTATTGTTGAAGAATATTATTAAAGTATTACCGAGGTAAATTTCTTATTAAATAACAGCGTTACAGTTTTAAACTGTATATTCGTAAGGAACCAGAAAAGATACCAGCAAAGGCACCATCAAAGGTACCAGTAAAATCCAGCAAAGGTACCAGTAAAAATACCAGCAAAGATCTGGTATCTTTGCTGGTATTTTTACCAAAGGCACCAGTAAAGGCACCATCAAAGGTACCAGTAAAGGTAGCAGCAAAGGTACTAGCAAAGGCACCAGCAAAGGTAACAGGAAAGGCACCAGTAAAGGGACCAGCAAAGGCACCACCAAGCGTACCAGCAAAGATGTACCGCCAAGAAAAGAGATTTGTGTTCAGGTACGATGCTATGTAGAAAATATAAGAAGTAAATTACCATTTTAGCGCGCTTAATTCTTAGACTATATCTTCACTAAAGATTAAGTAAGAAAACACACATCATGTTAGTAATAGAAAAAGAGGCCAGTCTAGGACTAATTTCCCTTTTCTCCCCTTAGAGTAAACTCGTCCAAATAGCTTTAATGATTTGATATAATTAATTATTTAACTCTTGCTCAAGGCCTTTTATTACACGTTCAATACGTCTCGATGGAAATAAATCCAATAAAAGGGCTTTTAGGGCCATTTGGCCGGCTCGTACATATTTTATTATTCTTAATTTCATTATCGGTGCTCTACTTAGTTTTGCCTGTTAAAGTAAATGAAAGTAGAAAAATATAACTCGTGTCAAATAATATGTAAGAATCAAAGAGACCTGTCACCAATTAGACCTGTTATATATAGGAGGCATATTTTTATGTTAATTTATTTAAATGCCAAGACCGTTGCTGATGTTATAGGAAATAACATTGGCTATATTATATCCGAGATATCTTTCACGAGAACGGAAGGTTGCAATATTATAAACAGCGTTGAGTTTATGACAAACATGTTCATAAACAAAACATTGGATATTTAATAATTAGTTAATTTGATGTAGATTTTTATTTAAATAAGAAAAATTTTGTAAAGAATATCACGTATAGTTTGCTACAATGGATACGTAAGAAACCGTACTCGAAAGAAAAGCAAAACGTACAATAACTACAAAAGTACCGCCTGGAATCGTGAACGCTATCAAGACACGTACGACATTCGTCGAAGGAGCGTTTATGACGGAATCACAAATGCATTTTTCGTGTTCTGAAAAAGCCTCGCTACAGTTAGCGACCTTCCCTCGGGCTTTTTACAGAGCAAACTTCGATAACGTACAGATTTCTTGAATGACCAACTTTATTATATACGACTAAAATTATTTCTACTCGTTTAATTAACCGCAATGTCCTCAAGGTAAGGTCCTTATTGTCTGCACGAAACTTGGTAGTTTTTACGTGATAACGTCTTATAAACCGATGAAAGCCGGCTGCATACATGAAAAAACATGCCATATTGTTACTTTCCGCCTAAGCTGAGCATGAAAGCAAGAAAGAGCGTGGAACAAACAATAGAGAGCCGCGATCGGCTTTAGTTTTCGCTTGTGATGGATCTATCTTTTTTCCACTGCATTGGACGATTCGTCCGAGTAGAACAGAGCGGCACGCGACTTTCAATTCATTATAATTCGTAATTATATGCAATTTTCCATCTTCTTTATCGTCCGTAAACAGACTTTACAGACGATCATTTTCTTTTCTTTTTTGACCCTTATTTGTCAATTCGTTATTAGTTGTTACACCTCAAAATAGAAAAAAAATTACATTTGCATATTCTTTAATCAGATTGGTTTCAGAAACACGTTAAAAAACGTGTGCTCAGATCGATCGATAATCGATTTATGTACTTTTAGTAAACTAATGTATGATATTACAATTATTTCTTATATTAAAGTTATGCACTTCTTCCTCCTCATAATTTTTGGTAGATCTACATATGTATCACTGCCTTACAAATACTGTAAATGCAAAATTAACTTTGTCTATCGCGCTTTCACGTTAAAACTACTGAATAGATTCAAATTAAATTTGGTACATTGATAATCTAGAGCCTGAGAAAGGATATAGGCTACATTTAAACGTAGACAACGTAGACGATCCGGATATATAAGCGCAAAAAGAGATCTCCAAAAATAATCACCAGATTTATTTCAAATTCGGCATTTACTATCCTCTTGCGACGTAGTCTCTTATAAAGAACGTTGCTCCCCATATTCCCTCAGGATCTAGATATAAGTGAAACTTACTGAGAGATTTCCTTTATCATTAAACCTTTGATTTGATATTCGTCATACATGTTACTTTCGCGCCGTGAAATTGCACTAATATCGGGGTTTTCGTTATTAAAACGGAATCAAAAACAGGTAGTATTTTTATATGTGTTTGTGAGCTCCTTCATCAACTCATACTTGCGATGATTGCCTGTTCAGGATCGAAATAAAATGCCACCCAGATTCTTCACCGTCTACTTGTCACCTTGTTTACGCCGAATTGGCTTTCTATTATGTCGTGTTTGCGACTGGCAAACGTGCACTGTTGTGATAAGTAAACGACGTTGGTTGATTCTTTATTTGTGATAAAGAGCGTCCTATGATTGGCGTTCTATTATTTGCCAATCACAGGGTTTACATTAGTTGCACAAACAACTTTATTCACGGAAATGACAATCGTACAAATATATACACGCTATAGTCAACAAACATTTTCATATACGATTCTACTAATATACTCTAAGTTAATAAAATAATAATACTATACGAAAACGAAATATTGTAAACAATATTGATTTTAAATTAAACAAAATATACTATTTCCTAAACGAAGGGAAAAAGTCGATAGCAGTGTTAAGTTAATAAGCGACATTTATGAATATAACCAGAAAATTATTTTTAAGGTCTGTATGTATCACATCTCAATGATGAATCGATTTCGTGTCACTTTGTCAATGAGAAAGGTTTATCGGCAGTTTATCTTATCAAAGCTGACACTTTGCATTAATGCTATATTTTAAAGGAGGAACTGCTTAAGAATTTGAATAAGGGCCAGTTAACAATGTAAAAGAAGCCGAGCTTCTTGCTTTTGTGGCTCCAAAAGAGATTGTTGTTTATAATTTGTTTTACTCATTATTATAATTACTGATCCACCCTGGTTTGCTTAGGTAGGAGAGTATCGTACCAAGTGTAGGAAAACAAGATAATCAATAACAATTTAAAATCTTATTCATACTTATAGCAAACAAAAAATGAACAACGTGGAAACCATTATTATTTACATATATGCATACCATCACGCCTTCATTCATATAGGGGTAGGCAGAGACTACGTCCTTCCACTTGCCACGATCCTTGCATATCTCCTTCGCTTCTTTCACTGTCATTAAACCTTTCATACAAGGTTTAGAGTACTATTGACCTGGCCCTTATTTAAAAATGTTCTGGATTTGGTCCAGGAACGCTCGCCGTGGACTTCCCACTTTCCCATTCACTCTTCACTCATGAATCCTTTTTGTCAGTATCCTTTCATTCATTCTCTCTACGTGGCCAAACCATCTAAACATACCTTTTTTAATTTTAGTTACTGCATCTTCTTTTTATACCACGAAGTTCTCTTATCGCACTATTCTTTATTTTGTAACTCAGTTTCAATCCACTCATACTTCTCAACGCTTGCATCTCTTCCGCATTTATTTTACTTTTATGCTTCTTCTGCCATACACAACTTTCAGAACCATAAAAAAGGTGGGGCACCAACACTCCTCCATGCACAGCCAGCCTTTGCGTCACCATCTGGATATTTATAAATTATTATTTATCTTTTTTAATTACTTTAATCTAATCATATTATGCAGATTTTGCTTTACAAAGAATATATCTAATTGTTATAATTTTAAATTCGTTTACGTAGAATGTCCTCCATTAGAAAATTTAAAAATAATCTACAGGTATTAAATGAATTATTTAAATTGGTCCAGTAATTTCCAAACATACATACTTACATATAAAAACAAATGTGTCTTTATAATATTACTTTAGATCACTAGTTTAGTATGCTTCTGTTTTAGAGTGTATAGTTACTTACCAACAGGTGAGATTAATGTTAAGTACAAACTGCCTCATTGGTCTAGTGGTTAGCACGTTCGACTACAGACATGAGGTCCTGGGTTCGAGTCCCGGGCCGGGCCTATTTAAAAATCGGCGGTGTGATCCACCCCCGTGCCTTGGAGAGCACGTTAAGCTATCGGTCCTGCGCCTGACCTCTCTCCGGTCGTGTCGGATTCCCGTCACATCGGGTTATGAAAGTGAAGGAATAGAGAATGCACTTGTGTACTATGCCTGCCAATCCACAGTGGAGCAGCGTGGTGGGTCTATGCTTTAAATACCCTCGCTCCTCGGAGTGCGGAAGCCTGTGTCCAGCAGTGGGACGTTAAAGTTACTTTTACTAACATAAGCGGTAGAAGAATCACTTCTCCGGGCAAAGACAGTAGTGGAAAACTATAGACTTTACATCCGTTTAAAATGCAGACTTTTTGAAAAAGACATTTCTTTCATACCCGTGGAATATGGGTGTTTAAATGAATTCGTGCCTTGGCCTTTATATTTTATTCGTGAAATTACTGCGAGGAAAATTTGCAAATGCAAAATCTCTACACCAATGTAGGCGTAACAAGCTTTGCCATTCTGCTTATTAACTTAATAAAACAAAGTAGTTCTCTTGGTAAAGTTTAGAATGACTTATTCTACCTGAGATCTATAATGTGCTATCACTTTGGTATTTGTAAACTATTACATTGTCAGTATCTTTAATCAGAAAAGAATTTACGATCCGGTGCTGTGTAGAAAATATAACATGTAAAATATCTCTTACCAGGTTAGTGCGGTTCCATCTTAGGCTGTATGATCACTTTGCATCAGGCGGGATTAAATTCGGAAAAAGGGTTTGGATAAATACCAGTTTCAGCTATAGAGGTTCGCAGTCAGGTATCTGAAGCTCTTAAAGAGATTATAGGAACCAGGCAATTACTCTCTCTTAAAAGTTTCTTGTTTACCCACATTCGACTGTACATTTCACGAATGTCACAAAACCTTATAATTAAAGAAAAACACCCGGTGTTTATAAACAGAATTCAAAAATGTCTCATTTTATAATCTTAAAAGAAGATCATAAAAAGCAAGAAAAGCGTTAACTTTACGATGGTCTGTCTGTTAAAGAACTATGAACGTTCACCTTTTTTTGCATGAAAAATTTCTCATTAAGCGCTTCTTTGTAGAGTTTTTACTAAAGTGGCTATCACTCTCTGAAGAAGTATCTACGGCTTGAATTGCTCAAAGGAGAATGACGGATTTACAAATACTTTTTGATGTTGTAAGTCTTGCCTTATAAAATGGTTATAAACTATTATATATTATATATAGGGATATTTATCATATTTAATGGAGACTATTTTAGCTAAGTAATTTTCGTATCGCAGATCCTCAAGTAATACTTGCGTCATCCGCTAATGAACTACAGGAGATGCTAAATATTATGAATGAAGCTTTGAAAGGGAAAGGAATGAAAGTGAATGTAAACAAAACGAAAGTTATGCTCTTTGAACGAGATGAATTTATGATGAATGACAATATTTTGATAGATGGGGAACAAGTGGAAGAGGTGAAAGAATTTGTATACTTGGGATCTAAATTTACAAAAGATGGAACATGTGACAGTGATATCGAAAGGAGAGTGAATGCAGGGAATATGGTAAATGGTGCTCTGCATGCTTTTATGAATAGCCAGATGGTGTCTCAAAGGGCTAGACTGGCAGTGCATGCTGGAGTGTTGGTGCCAACACTTATGTATGGTAGTGAAAGTTGGGTATGGCAGAAGAATCACAAAAGTAAAATAAATGCGGTAGAGATGAGAGCGTTGAGAAGCATGAGTGGATTAAAACTGAGTGACAGAGTGAGAAATAGTGTGATAAGAGAACGTTGTGGTATAAAAGAAGACGTAGTGACTAAAATTGAAAAAGGTATGCTTAGATGGTTTGGGCATGTAGAGAGAATGAATGAAAGGAGACTGACAAAAAGGATTTATGAGTCAAGAGTGAATGCGAAAGTTGGAAGGGGAAGACCGAGGCGAACGTTCCTGGACCAAATCCAGGACATTTTAAATAACGGCCAGGTCAAGAGTACTCTAAACCGACGAAGTTGTATGAAAGGTTTAATAAGAATGAAAGAAGCGAATGTTGTCTCGGCCTTCCCCCCCCCCCCCTCTCTGGGAATGAGGCGTGATGCTATGTATGTATGTATGTATTTTCGTATACATCTAATGAAATTTTCTATATATAAAGGATTTTCTATCTTTCTTGATATAAAACATAATCGTCAGTTACACCATTTATGACTTTGTCTGTAACGATTTAAGACCTTTCATTTGTTGGATTGATTTCTAAAATATAGCAAAATTTCAGGGAAAAAACCAAGACTTTTCGCCCGATAAACTTGAAATTTGGCATACATATTCCTTTCGCAATGTAGACGCTAACTAAAAACGGATTACATCATATTTCCATGAAATACCCGGAAACAGCTAGTTGTGAATAAAATTTTGTCGATAAAAACATATATCTGTCATAAAAGTGTTGCTGTAGTACGAAATTTGAATAAGTCACAAAAATTATAAATTTGTTGACTTATTTTTGTTGTTTTTCATAAGATTTCGTTTAATAGTGTGATATAAAATATAATTTACTACCTTCTGTAATTTTACTATATAACTTCACTTGATATAGAGCTGGAGACGTAACTAAACAAAAAAAAAGAATGAATGAATGAGAATGAAACGAGACCTAATATCGCTAATAGCACCTAAACATAAGTGTATCTTAAACGACAATAGAAATGATAAAGAAGAAAGAAAGTGCTATAAAATTTTATACGATTCGTTTATGCAATCCACAGCAATATACCAAATAAGGGTACGTTGAATTGCAAATCATATTTAGGTTGCTGTTGTAGGTAATAAACAAAATAAAAATTACCTAAGTCATAGGTCACTCTTATATAAAAATAGGTCGAACCTAAGAATAACCGTTAATTTGAAGCGTTTATGCAAGCACTTATCAAATATTTATCAGGGTAGAAGCTAACATATGGATATTTCACTAATGATAGGCTAATATTGATTTATGCAGGGTCTAATCTAATTAATGACTGTTCTGTAACTACTACAAGCTATTAAAATTACTCAAAGCAATATAGCTCTTAAGTTAAATATATAAGGTCTACATTTTCTTGCCATTTCTAGCCTCATAAGGTGTGACGCTTACAAATGACATTCGTGGACAGGATTTGATCATGAAAAGCATAATGGATGGTTCGTAGTGGTCACATTTTATTTGGTAGGCTTTCAACACTACCTAATTACAGTAACCAATAGTTTTATCGACAAAATGGTTTTGGAAAACAATCTCGCTATCTCTTTTTTTTTTTCTCGCTGGGAAATGCTTTTATGCACTGACCCCGACCGTGTGTCAGGAGTGTGGGACTCGGCGAACAAGCAGACCTCGCAATACCCACTAAAACCCAGCGGAACCCTCTTCATCCATGAATGAAGCACCAGGGGTTCAACTTTCGCATTCATCCCTTGGTATCTAATATTATATTGCATAATTGATTAACCATAGGGAACTTCTGCATATTCTACAAAAGCTGAAGTTTTATGAAATGATATGTTTAAGCAAAGCTCGTATTATGTTTACCATACAGTCACTGCTGGGAAGTAGCATGATTAAATTAGTCGAATTTATTTAATTTACTTCCGATTTTCTTACGTCTGATTACAGATTTCTTAAAATATAACATTATTTACTTGATAACACACAACAACTTATTTAGCGTAATAAATTCTTTGGTTTTTTAGCTATCTAATGGTGTAATTGAATTTTGGATGGAGGTTATGGATATATATCTGTATGACCCGATTTTGTTATCATTAATTTTTTTGAATTGACTCCCTGTGGATACGATTTTACAAACAACAACTAATATATTGACTAATACAATATGTGTAATAAAAATATATAATTAAACTGAACTCAGTGTTTTGTCAAAACCTAGCTTTTTGGTACTAGATATTTTGAAATATGAACCTATTTGTATATTATATTGTCTTAGAGAATTGTACAATAAATAAGGTTTATAATGTAATGTCACGCTCTTAAAATAGCACGATGAATCTAATTAACGAGAGCTCATCTTATTAACTGTAAGTAAGTAAGTAACAGCCCATTAACATCCCACTGCTGGGCACAGGCCTCCTCACTCATAAGAGACAGGGTTTTTAGAGCATAGACCCACCACGCTGCTCCACTGCGGATTGGCAGGCATAGTACACAAGTGCACTCTCTATTCCTTCACTCTCATAGTCTGATGTGACGGTAATCCGACACAACAGGAGAGAGATCAGGCGCAGGACCGACGGCTTAACGTGCTCTCCGAGGCACGGGGGTGGATCACACCGCCAACTTCCCAACTTCGGGCAAACATTGAGAAAATCTTAATAGAAAACTCAATATCCATTTTTGGATTGGCCCGACCCGGGACTCGAACCCAGGACCTCATGTCTGTAGTCGAACATGCTAACCACTAGACCAATGAGGCATCTTATTAACTGCCGAGTATAAAAGATTTGTGTCCGCTACGATGTTGTTAGAGACCAAAAAAGGTAAATAGCCTTTAACTGAAATTACGCGCATCCATTTTAGACTATGGCATCGCTTATCATCAGGTGTGATCACAGTTAAGCTCTAACTTACCAAAAACGTAAAAAAATTGACTGAATAGGCACTTATATATACCTCGCGTAACATGTAATGGTGCTGCCATACTGACGTTAAAAATGTTTGAATGAACATTACTAAACATTCTCTAACAAAAATTAGATCACTATTTAAAAAAATGTTTTCATGTTAGCTAATATTACTAAATATTTATTGTTAGTTAACAATTTATAACAAATAAAATCATTTGTTTGTAAACATGTATGAAGGCGGAGAGTGCGGGGGTCCATTCAATCCAAACTGCGCGACGATGCCATGTTTTCAAGTGCTATAATTATTTGGAAACATTTTTATCAGTGTAAGAGCACACAAAACACTTAACAAATTCTAACATTTCCAAATATTTGAAAACATTTTAAACAGCAGTGTCGCAGCACCGTAACCAAAAGTCTTCACTAACCTGCTAAAAAACTGTGCTTTCACTACACAAAACAGGCCGAGAAGAATCAAGTACCAAAACGATTGCTTATTTTGATTTTGTGAATAATTAGAGCTGGTAAACTAATATTTTGCGCTATAAATAGCGTGATATAATTAAAGTGAATTCATCTCATTAACTACCGGCTTTGTTACGTCAGCCAGCTGGGTATTAGGTATATACATTGACGCCTCTCGGGAAGTTCTGAGCCAGACTCGGCTTAGCGGGGATGAGTGGGACGCTATCTGCACAGAACACTTGCACGGGGAATTCAGACGAGTGCAGTTCAATAGCGTCTGCACTTATTTGATGAATAGAAGATCTAATACAAACTACTTAATTGAATAGATGTAGGCGAGTAGCTCTGCGGAATTCTACAGCAAATAGTGAAATAGGATAATTCTTATAAAAAGAAAATCCTATACACATCCTGCAGATAAAATGCCAATAGAAATGAAAAGAATTTTATATTAATAAAGGATTGGAAGTCATTTGCAGGAATTTTTAATATCCCATTTTTGATTGCTTCCATGTAATTTGTGTGTTAGATTATAGATAGTTGGGTGACTACACTGATAGCTTTGAAATATTGTGGGTCTAAGTTTAAATATAATCAATTAATATGATATTGTAATTATTAATAAAAACTCGTAACTTTAGATGTTAAGTCCTTCTTTAATACCATCATCAGTCGTGCATTAGAATAAGTGTGTGGGAAATATATATTTGACGATTCAAAAGTGATTAAATAGGCCTATTTGACTTTGACTTTCATAACAGCAACACTTGAAAATATCATAAACATTGTGCAATATTAAGAGATGTTATGCAATACGAGGTAACTTTAACGAATGGAACAGTTTTGTGAATATAGTCTTTCGAGCTGCTTCGTTGTTTTAAGAGAAGTAGTGCTAAATTGTATAAATTCATATAGTGAACATAGAATAGTGCACGTTTGCCAGTAGGCCAATTTGGTAATCACGTTCCTGCTGAACAACAGTGCGAATCGCGATACATAAATCCTCGTCTGGTGACAAGTAGACGGCGGAGCGTTGGAGTGAAGAATCTAGTGGTATTTTCATTTATCCTGAACCGGCAAATCTTCGCAAGAGTGAGCTGCCGAAGGGGCTCACACTTTTCTTAAAACAACTATTTCATGAGACACAGTTAGAAAGACTAACTCATACAATTGATCTGCTTGTTAAAATTACCACGTAATGTATAAGATTTTGGAATATTACATCTTGATTTTTAGTATTTTTGAGTGTTGCCTCTCCATTACTCAATAAGTTCTAACATTCCAGAGCTATCAGTGTTGTCACACAATTATCCATAGTCTAACAAGTAGTGCAATTACTATTAGAAAATCCATACTTTGTGGCCGTTTTTGTAAATTGGAAGAAAGAATACGGGTGACGACGCGAGGAATAGCCAGTCTCAAGCATAGGCAAAGTCAAAATATCGTGTTCAAGTAGGCCTATTATAGCAGTTTTGAATGGTCAAATATCGTTTTTTCCAAATAATATTTAAATGAATGACTGCTGATAATATTAAAGAACGATTTACAATCTAAGGTTCGTCTAAGGTACGTCGTTAATCTAAGGTACGAGGGTTCCTTCGCGCCCTGATCTGAGATGACTTAAACTCAGTCGGATGCACGTTTTTTTTGTCATCATCATTACAATATATAGTTTAAATTTATTCTATATCAAGATTTATTTAGAGCAACTCATTCACTCTCAGATTTTTTGTCTCTTTAATATTCCTTCAAATTATAGAATGATTTCAATTTACTTAATGTGTAGAAGATCTCTCATCTTTGTAACTTCTTCTGCTAGAATTTACAGCAATTTTATACTTATTTCTTAAGTTACATGAGATGCGTTCACTTTTTTTCGTAATAAATATTACATGGTTCGAATTGCTGCAGTTTTGTAAACGAATATTTTGCGAATTGATATTGAATTAATTGATTAAAAAACAGTGTACATAGTTTTAAGAAGTTAAGAAGTTATGTTAAAAATGTCCTAATAAAAATGGTATATTATAATGTGGAAGATTACTTAAGCGACAAAGATGTTTGGACATGATTCCAGTTGCATATGAAAGCTAAACACATTGTAACCTACAAAAAAGCTATGTTGAAAGGAGTAACCATTGAGTTTCTTGCCGGCTTCTTCTCAGCAGAATCAACTTTCCGAACCGGTGGTAGATTTGTTACCAACGGACAGACTACTGACGATTCAAAAGTGCTTTTTGAGCCTACTTGAATAAAGAATATTTTGATTTGATTTATTTTATTTTGTAAAGCTTTTATTACATCTGCCGGCTGTTTGCGAAATCCCGGCTCGAGTTTGGCTTAGCGAGTATTACCAAGAGCGCGCTATCTCCGCAGAACACTAGTATCGGGGATTAAGAGTAGCGCAATTTAGGGGTATTTGTGCATGGCTGATGGACAGAAATATTTACGTAAATATTCATTATTTTATCCACAAATAAAGACGTAGATTTTTATTGATACAAGCTAATAACACATTAACCTATATAGCTTGTACATGCTATTCGAGGAGTAAAGTTGTTACTCATAATTGTCTAAACATCTGGCTTGCCCCGAAACCCAAAATTATTATTAAAAAGTGCGTGCGTACAAAGTACACATGTTAAAAGTGAAACATTTTTTGGCAAACTAATTTTTAAGTCTTGTTTATATTTATACAAATGTAAAAATTTAGATTTCTATTAGAAAAAAGTCCGCGATACTATATGTCCAACTACTGTAATTATGTACCGCAATTAACAAATTTTGAAAGTTAATAAAAGTGCCGACAATAAACAATCATATTTCATACCTTAACCTATTAAATGATTAAAAATTAAATAATTAAAATCAAGAATTTTTCAATACACGTAGAATATATTTTAATTTACAAATATCTTACGTTCTCCGTAAATGATTTTACGAATTTAAAATATCAGTTAGATATTGTAAAGTAAAATCTGTATATTGATTAGATTATGAATGTGTGTACCTGTAATAATCTGAAAGGAAGTAATTAAAAACTAAGCGAAATAAAACTTTTATGTTAACGAAAATAAATCTATATTCCGATTTAGAAGACTTTTCACTGCCACGAGGTTGATATCTACGCGGGTGAAACCGCAGGGCATTGCTCGTAATAAATAAAAATAAAGGTCGATTTGTCGAAATAATTTTTAGTAATCTGTTATGTATATATTTCACATACACAACTTTAAGAATATTTATTAGTTTGTCTGTTAAATTGTTTCGACTAATTCTAAATGTTCTAAGAACAGCGGTGGAGGACAATGCTGAACACACACTCGCTGCATGTCTGCGGTGGGCTGACCAACGAGCAGCACTCGTGGCAGTGGTCGGAATCTACCTTTCTCTACCCGTTGTGGTGAACGCCATGGTAAGTAGGGAAGTCTGTTGGGAGACGATGGTCTCTTTATGTGAAAATGTCATGACGCAAAAGGAAGCGGCGTAACGTGTCAGACAGGTGGACGGAGATGCTTCCGCCATGCGTATGAGGGCGGGCGGCCCATGATCGACGTCAGCCCTCTTAGGATTAGCTCGTGGGCATCAGGTACGAGGCCTGTTGTCCGAAAGCGACGGAAGACAGGTGACACGTCGGATGCTTCGGGCATGCCATCCGAGTGGAGGAGTTTTATCGGGATGTATTCCGATCTCGTGTTTTCCCCAGCAAACGTAAGAAGGACTACCGTCAGGTTTTAGTCGTTAAAAGTCCGGCATAACTTGCAACGCCTCCCCCTGGTGTTGCAGGTATCCTAGAGGATTTCCTGACTTTTAAAAAAAATGTTCTAAGAACAATAGACAGGAAATCCTAAACAAATAAACAAGCGTGGTTCGTTTCAGCTGCTCAATTCTACATCAATCTTTTGGTAGATCAAAAATACATTAAATTATTAATTAATATCCAGAACAGGCAGAGAATAACGTCGATTCTATTTCAAAACAAAAGGAAAGTTCAGTAGTTTGTTACTGCTTAATCCTGCAATCAAGAAAGGGCTTTTCTCCTGAGTAGGTCATTAATAATGGTCCGCTAAGACTGTTGTTTGTACATTTAACTATGGTACTGTTTATTTATGTTACGAACGAAAACCTTACTACTATATAATTCTAGTTTACCTTGATGTCGACTAAATTTTGACCTAATTTCAGGTTACGTAGAAAGATAGGCATAGTTATAATCTTAGGTGTGAAGTTCAATCCAATAATCTAATGAAGTTTTTGTTTCAATATAAGAAGTAATTCGTTTCCAACGGGGCGTCGGACTCACTGACAGGTCAGAATACCCACTAAATCCCAATGGAGAACTTCGACATCCTTAAATAGACAACTAGAGGTACGTATGCACAATTCACTCTAGCACTCTGGATGTACCCACCTTATTTCAATCATTATGAAAGGGGAAGAAGATGTGCATATCTACGCATCCTGTTAGGGATTTCAGGACGTATCGCTGAGGTCCCCATGCGGAACACTCTGCTGATATGTGGTGCGCCGAATCTATGGAATCACCACACTCGTAGCAAGCAGACGATTCCTCACAGCCAACAGTCTGGTGCAGGTGTTAATCAAAACTTCCGTGTCCAGTCAACACCTGCACCAGTCTGTAGGACATTCATGTATTCGAAGTTGTCAAAGCCTCGATCCACATGGGAGCACCGTAAAGCACCGTATTAGAAATTACCCCGGCATAAAGCTTTCTGCATGGCGCTCCTGGTCCTCCAATATTGGGGAACAACCGTCCCAATGCGGAAGCCGCTTTATTGAGCCGACGGGTGAGCCAGGTGAAATGTGCTCGGCCGTCTAGTATAAAACCCAGATACTTCATCTGGGTCTTCACTTCCACCATCCCATCCCTCAAATTCAATGTTGCCCCCCGTGGGAGACCCCTGCGTGGTGCATGGAACAAAAAAGCTACTGTTTTAATTGCGGACACGTTTAAACCCAGGCTTCGGATTCTGTCCACTACGAGATCCGTTTCAACTTCTGCGAGCATGTTTGCTTTATCGAAGTCCTTCGCCCGTGCCAGGGAGAAGTGGGCTCCACAGAATCCAGTCGAAGCCCACGTTCCATAATACAGGACACAACACTGATCCCTGCGGTTCACCGCGGCTAACATGATGCAGGAACAGACGACGCCACCTTCCCATTGGATCTCTCTGTCCTGGAGGTTTAACATTAACAGTTTGTGCTGTAAAGGCCTGCTTGAAGAAATAATTTTTTAATTGGTGTATTTTATTGTCGAGCTTTCTATTACTAATGGTTTCCTATATATATAAAAGATCTGTTAAGAAAGTCTGTTAAGAAATTCCTTTTGCAACACGATCGCCTTTGCTTGAAGTCATTTATATTGTATATTATTTAAAACTTCTTGTAATTATATGTATTTGAGTCTTTAATGTGCAGTAATCAATTTACCTATCTATATATGTTATTGTCACTTTGTCGTCTGAAATTTCGGGGTTACTTTGTGTAATGTAGGTAAGTTAAAATATAAGTTGCGCCATCGCGGTTGCACCCGCGGCAAGTGTCAGTCAGGATTACACCTTGAATTGTTAACCTGTGTTTCCTTTTAACCCTACGAAAATTATCGAAATAACACTTTGTTAACTCTAAAAACAGTATGATCCATTTTCCTCTTAGATCGCAGTTCTTATTTGCAAAACGCTTCCGTTTGCCAATAAATGATACAAATAGCGTTAAAGCGGTCATAAAAACGACATTATCGCGGTATAAAGCGAAAGGGTGCCAATAAAAAAGCCTTTTTATTGCGATTTATTATATATTGATTTGATAGCACGGTTTTTAAATCTGCGTAAGTAAATTAAATTGAAAAGGCTGTTAGTAACGTCATAAAGCTTTTTTTCAATTCCTATTGTTACTTCATACATTCCCTATATAATTATATAAAAAGGTAATAGGTATGTTAAGCAGGCTTTTACTTCCCACTGCTGGGGGCAGGCCTCCTTACCCATGGGAAAGAGGATTTTTAGAACATAGATTTGGGCTGATTTGATTTTTGATTTGGGCTGACAAGCAAGACATATTCCAGAATTACTTTCGACGATGTGTTTCTTCACCGAAGAGCACAATATTGTATTGGATAGAATAATTCAGCACATCAATTTCTAAGAAAAACCTAGTTGTACCTGCCCTGGGTTCGAACCCACAACTTTCTTAAGGATAATCCACGCATCTACATAATAGGTCATCATGGCGTTCATAGAAATATATATTTCGTTCCAATTTCCAATTAATTAGTTAATTGTTCATACTTTCAAGTTCAATTGCATTTTATAAAACTTGATGTAAATACGGTTTTGTTCAATCTTTAAATAAATGAAGCTATAAATAATAATCGCATTTGTGAAAAATTATATAACGCTGTAGAAAACTCTAGTAAAAGGTTATTTTCTATTTAATCAGGGTAAGAAGTTCGTGCTAGATTTGCCTTCCCGTACAATGCTATGTAGAAACCATATCCTTAAAACGTGGCCGGACAATCTAAAGGTTATGGTTTCTAGCTCCCGTAAATTGCCTTGCAATTTTCGATTGTCCCGTCGATTGCTCCGCGGATCGGATGACGCTAAAGTAGCTTTTGGGACTTAAATGTTCACGAAAGACTATCAAATATTATAATTTTTATATTTGGATTACCAAATGATGGCATTGTATAGTTTAACTATTAAGTTAAAATATACAATGCCATCTTTTGTTTATTAAATTAAGACTAGTGTAGCGTCATGTTGCGCTAAACTTTGAGTAAGTATAAAAAGTCCATCATGTATTTATAGGCTCACATCTTAAAAATTAAAAATTTACCTTAACAATTTTTATTGTTATTTACATAACTTATATAATCAAAAACAAAAATCACTAACAAACACTAACAGTTTATAAAATACGACAAAAAATCCTTATGACCTTCAACGCGATACTCACGCCGTTGGTAACGGTCACTTTTTACCTGATTTATTTTTATTTCTTCAATTGTTATTATCTGATACTGTATCATCACTTACCATGACATAAGATCATAGTTAAGCGCTCAAGTCAAGATATGCAAAGTGTTTGAACATTACACGGAGTATGTAGTAGACAGCAAAAATTATAAAGATTAAAAACTTCGAAATCATTTTAGCCTGTTTTAGTCTGTTTTATTTTGTACGACAATGATAAATTTTGACAAGCAATGCGTAATTTAATCTGACAAATGCGCTTAAGTAATTATTTTGTATCTGAATTGTTAAAGCGTAAATGCCAAATACATCACGTCTTCGTGATTGATTTTTGCATGATAGCGCTTTCAAAGTAGCATTTGTTATGGTTCGCCACACGGCTGAGTGGATGCGACATTTGTCGAGGCTTCTCAGCGAACTCTGAGTAATCTCCCATTTGTATACGTCCTAACTCCTGAGTAGATGAATGAGGGATGAATTGTTAACAGAGCTGCCAACTGATTGACGTCACTAAGCATCTGCAAATGCGTATAAAATTTGACTATTATGTATGAAAATTTGCCTATTTAAAGCATCAATTACTTTGGTAGTTTGTTTCTCTTTTATTATTAATATACATTCAGGATTTTCTAGTTGTTTACTGAAAAAATGCAATAAAATTGTAAATCGTACTTATATCTCGTATCTTTGGTTAAAGTGTTTCTCAATTTTTATAGATAGTAAAAGATGGACAGATATTTTTAAGCAAAGATGCAGCGTGAATATTCACGAATAAGTGTTACATAGAGTTGTCTTCTTCTTCTACCTTGTTTAGCGGCTTTCAGGTGTGCCAATTAGGTACACATTATCTCGCCAGTGTCAAGTTTATAGGAGAACTTGAGACTAACATTTATATTTCAAGATATAATGACAAAGAATGATNGACGTAGAGATTGTCATTTTTTTCTTTCCCGCCAAAAACTGTTCACGCTCGTGGCGCCTGTCATTGTCTATTGTTTTATTAATTTATATTTTATAATCTATGAAAGTATTACTGTTATTATAAATTGTTTGTTAAAATGAATATAAATTAAAAGTGGTGATAACTATTGTAAATTGTATGTATAAATATTTTAGAGATGGAGAGACGTTTTTAACCAAAGAGGTGACACTTATTATTCTCCTAAAAATAAGTGCCACCTCTTTGGTTAAAAAAGGCCTACGCCGTAGAAGCGATTACAATCAATGTAGTGATAATCAAGACATTATTATTCATTAATTTCTACTTTTATCTAAAAAATACAGGTCTAAGGCGTTTTGTTTTCTCAATTTATTAATGTATTTTAAAAAAAACTGTACCTCAAAGATCGCTAGTTTTTCTGTACCGCTAAAAGCTGTCCTGACACTAAATATGATTTTTATTATTAATTTATATTCTATAATCTATGGTCCTATTACTGCTGTGATAAAATGTTTGTAAGTATACAAATTATATAAATTAAGATTGCTGGTGATATAAGGTAAGAATTTTAGAATAATTTTCTTTGTAAGTAGTAGAAATTATTTTAATACTTACGTATTTACGCCACCGCATCTACAGATATGACGATTTTTAGGGTTAGGTTAGTTTTTCTTTAGCTGCGGTGGCGTGTTCCAACGACAAAAAAACCAACGGTAAATTATTTATTAACCTGTCTATCAGTAGACAAAGCGAAAAAGAATTCTTACAGTAGTTATTGAGCAGTTTTTCTCTTTGATATTTTTATAGTTTATAAGAAGAAAAAGTACAGAAAGGTGAAATTTACGCATTCTTTAAATAATTTCGACTGTTTTGACATATTATGCAATAGTAACGATAGGCTCTACTTTTATAAGCTTTAATAAAAATTTAAATGTATGAACATATTAAAATTATAAATATTGTTTGTCGTACTATCTTTTTTAAAAACTGGCAAGGACGGTTACACTTTGCTATCTTAACAATATTGTGGACAGTGCTTATGCTACAGTTGGAATTTCCCGTTACCATGAAAATTTCTTAAGAAACATCCAATACACAAGTACAACGAAACCAAGCGTATGTCAATGAATGAAATAAAAAATTTTAATCGCTGTCTATAAAATAAGTGTGTAAATTACCAGATATTTGAGATGCCGAATTTCACAGTAATTTTAAAAGAGGATTACTTAAATGAAGTGCCCTTTTATCGTTGCCAATAAAACGTAATGGGATGAAAGGTGTAACAGAAAAATCTTGAAATCCTTTTACGGTCGCCGACAGCTAGGTATTTTGAGTGCTTTTGTATTTCACATAACTTGAAAGGGATTTTGTACTTCAAATTTTTATTTCGTCAACATACTACACACATTTTATACTTTGTTCGATATGTGTATTTTATAAATTCCGACTATTAAATCACAGTCCATTTATATCTTTTTCCAAATTCTCAATCGTTGTAGTGGACAAACATTCAAATTTAACATTGTTTTTTTTATAACTTAATCTATTAACTCTTTAAGTTTAGTTAATTAAAAAGTTCGTGCTAGATGGCGTAGGAGTGACATTTTTTTATTACTGATTTCTTTTCTTGAATATATAGATATGCACTTATGGTTTATGCAGTTGCTGCTTGTGTTTAAAATTCGGTTTAGTATTTTTGCAATTATTGGGTGATGACGTGTATTTTAAATTAAAAAAGAAATTGCATTGTAGGTACTTTAGACCGATAAAAATACGCACATTAATGCCCGTCCATAATGATGTTTTATTAAAAAATAACAACTCATTTCAGGGTAACTGTATACGTTTCTATAATCAAGACGGTCTAGAGAAGTCAATTAATTCAAAGTCTTTGTTAAAAGAAAGTTGATAGAAAAATCGTATTATAAGTTGCAAGACGATAGAAACGCATGGGAGTGAACGAATTGCTTTTATTTGAGTTGAACTATATTAAACTAATATGATATTGTAATGATGATGGTAACAGAAAAACAAAATAGCCGACTGAGTGTGTTGTGGGCTCTTCTCAGGTTAGGGCGCGAAGGAACGCTCGTAACTTAAGATTTTAAGTCGTTCTTGAGTACCATCACCAAACGTACATTAGAGTGTGAACAAGGAAAAAAATATTATTTGACGATTCAAAAGTGCTGTAATACGCCTACTTGAATACAGATATTTTGATTTGATTTAATTTCCCGAAAATAGTCGATCTCATTCTGAAATAAGCCACCTTCACTTCAAGTAGGACTTCGTTATTAAATACATAGTTATTCTTGGCAGAAGATGTAAAGGCACTCAATACCGTTGTAACTCAAAAAGGATATTATCTAATCGATATAATTTTATCGTTTGCAATAAAACGTAATGGAACGGAAGGTGTAACAGAAATTCTGAATATCTTTTTATGGTTATTAACTGTTATTACTTTTTAATGTCGTATTTAACAAGAAATATAGATATGTTGTATATAGTTAAGTTTTCACATCCCCCAACATTATTTTCAATATGTGTATTTCGATATCTATCGCCAAGTAGATCTATCAAATTTAGTATTCAATACTATTTTGTGTCTTATATATGAAGTGTAAAGTATCAATTATTAATGAAAATTAAATAATTAATGAAAATATAGCAGAAACGCATTGACTATAATATATCGCTTGCTTAGTCGACGAGGGCCGAAGTTACAAACCCGAGCGTGATGGCTCGGTCTTATTCAGTAGCTACAAAATAATGAGCTCAGCTAAACAAGTATTCATTTCAACAATTATATTAAACAGTTTCCTAAAATGTTGTTCGACTTTCGCTCGTTTAAATATACAGATTTAATGTTTGTCTTATATCTTTTATATAAACAGGCAAAGGAACAAATTGTTCACGTCCTGTTAAGTGACTACCCGCAAATGTCCTATTTGTTTTATATAAATTAACAAGTAAAGGTGCAAACTGTTCACGCCCGGTTGACACAAATGGACATGTAGAGTCAGGGGGATTGTTCTTCTGAACGGATTTCGTTCATGCCGGCTGGTTTCAGGTAGAAATTAGCTTTTTTGGGATGTGTTATAGTGCACAACTGTGTTTAAACTTAATTTTTTATCTTATCGCTGGTTTGGAAGAATTGACACAATTCAAAAGAGGTAATTAAAGTTAAAACTTCTTTTGGCACGCTTGATTTTGGATGTAAAATGCTGAATACGTGCCGAGAGCGTTACGAAAACGTACGAAGAGTTAAGGCAAGGCAAACTAAACTTTAGAGGGAGATATAAGTTATTTCGTATATTTTAATTTAGACCACTTGATTTGGTATCTGTATAGCATTATTCATGTATTTTAATCAATTTACCTTAGTTTCAAAATATTTGTAAAAATAACTTCATAATATAAAAATTCGATCTGTGTGATTTTCAAACAATAATTTTTTTAAAAATGTAAACTAATATTATAAAGGGGAAACGTTTGAGTTTTTATATACAAGTATGTTTATATGTATGTTCGTAACGCTTTCACACAAAAACTACTAGATCGATTTCAAAATTTTTTCACCATTAGAAAGTTGCGTTTTCACTGAGCTACATAGGCTATATAACTTTTTCAAAAAGATAAGGATCCCTAATAAAAACGCATTAATGTGAACCAAGATGTGAAAAAATTGGTCACCAAAAATCTGTCATCGCGTGAGCTGAAGAAACTGTTGATGATAGAAGAAAAAATGTTCTAGAATATTACAGAACGTATTAATATCTACAAAAAAGACCGGTATACCATATGTCCAACTGCTGTAGTTATGCCTCTATAACTACTTTTTTACATTTTATACGTTAATATATATATGCCGATTAAAATGTAACCATAAGTAAGTAACAGCCCATTAACGTCCCACTGCTGGGTACAGGCCTCCTCACTCCGAGGAGCGAGGGTTTTTAGAGCATAGACTCACTGCGGATTGGCAGGCATAGTACACATGTGCACTCTCTATTTCTTCACTCTCAAAGTTTGATGTGACGGAAATCCGATACGATCGGAGAGAGATCAAGCGCAGGTCCGACGGCTTAACATGCTCTCCGAGGCACGGGGGTGAATCACATCGCCAACTTCCTAACTTCGGGAAAATATTGAGAAAATCTTAATAGAAATCTCAATATCTATTTCGAATTGGCCCGACCCGGGACTCGAACCCAGGACCTCATGTCTGTAGTTGAACATGCTAACCACTAGATCAATGAAGCATGTTAAATCCATATTATGTATTAATTATAAGCTCTGTATTAATCCTTATCCTATTAAATGAAATTTTATTAAAGGATACCAATAATACCCACCGATATACCTATACTGTTTTTATTTTTATCAAGCTAAAAATTACTGGAGCGATTTCAAAAATTCATTACCTTCTTGAAATCAAGAATTTTTCAAAATCTGTAGAGTATTTTTAAATTGGCTAATGTCGGACCATTCTACGTAAATGAAGTTTTACGCATTTAAAAATGTATTAGCGGTTGAAGCGACGACGAAATATCTAAATATTTCGTTAGATATTTCGTCGTCGCTTCAACCGATGGACGTTCACTGCTGGTCTCTCGTAATGATGTCCACAAGGCCCGATCTTGCGCTGCCTGGTTCCAGCGGCGACCCTCTTTATGTCGTCGGTCCACCTTGTGGGGGGTCTCCCTACACTGCGCCGCCCGGTGCGGGGTCGCCACTCCAGCACCTTCGGGCCCCAACGTCCATCGGTCCGTCGGACTATGTGCCCCGCCCATTGCCACTTCAGGTTCGCGATTCGTAGGGCTATGTCGGTGACTTTGGTTCTGCTACGGATCTCCTCATTTCTGATTTGATCGCGTAGAGAAACTCCGAGCATAGCCCTTTCCGTCGCACGCTGACTGACTCTGAGCTTTCGTATGAGGTCCATAGTCAGCGACCACGTTTCGTAGCCGTAGGTCATCACTGACAACATGCGCTGTTCGAAGAGCTTTGTCTTCAGACACTGATGAAGGGATATTCGATGAAAATTTCGTCCAGTTAGATATTTGTTGTACAGTAAAACCTGTATATTGATTACATTATGAATGTGTGTCTAAGAATCAGAAAGGAAGTAATTACAAAACAATTGATATAAAACTTTTATGTTAACGAAAATAGTAATTGAATTAGTAGACTTTCCACTGCCATGAGATCGGTAACTACGCGAGTGAAATCGCGAGGCATTGCTAGATTTTAATACTTACATATTTTTATTTTGTTAATTAGTGTTTATAATGTTATTTATTTTCATCTATACTTATATTTACCTTTATTTATATTTTGTATGTAGTAATTTTATGTACTGTTATTGTGGCACCACCTGCTGTCTATTACTGACAGTTTCCTTTACCGAAATTTTGTCTTTTAAGATATTGCTTTTGTAATAATTAAGTATTATATAACTTTTACTGTAATTTAGTTTCTATTTTAAAAGTTTTTGTTGTGAAATAATGTATCTATCGATATAGCTAGATTTCCAAATATTTTCACGACAACGTAAGTTACCCTGGTCATGCACTGTAAAAAAACAGAGTTGTGTAAAAGGAAAATATATAAAAAAAATTTAGAAGATTTTTATGATTTCTAATATAGTGAATTCGTAAAATTTAAAGGAAAATCAAAACAACTTTATTCAAGTAGGCTCAAAAAGCACTTTTGAATCGTTAGTAGTCTGTCCGTTGATAAAAAATCTACCACCAGTTCGAAAAGTTGATTCAGCTGAGAAGAAACTGATAAGAAACTTAACGGTTACTTTTTTGAACACAATTTTGTAGGTTAAAATCTATTATATTCCACTTCTGTGTACAACTGCAATTTTTATCACTTAAATAATTCTCAATATTATAATATGCCTCTTGAATGTTTTTGACATGTCTCTTAAAATTATGTAGAGATAAATCCAAAGCTGATTCCGTTATCTTAATAAAAATGCATATACTTAACCGGACAAATAATTTCTGTACCTTCTTCACTTTAAAATATGGCATTCCAAGTGTTAGCGATCATTATTTTTCATTTGTTGGATTGCTATTAAATTACTATATTTGTTTATTATGCTGAGGTCTTTGTAATTATATCAGTAAAACGTTTACATGTGCTACATCCGGTTTAACGCAATTCCGGAAATTCTCAAGTTTCATCAAAACTTCTGTTTAGTCGTCGTTTTCATGACGACTGTGATTATTATTTTTGAGTGCGGAGTTTCACAAGGGGGGTTTAAGAAATATAGCACAGTGGCAGGTGTTAGTTTGTATCTACGTTAGTATTGTGTTTTTAAGTCATTAAAAGTATGTAATATAATAATGAAGAATCTGGGAATAGTATTACTTACTTAACCTACAAATACCTACAAATTAGTAAGCGAGTCTAAATCAAGTTTCTTTTTATTTTTTGTATGTCAATGCCATCTACGCGTCGAAGAAAGGAAAACACAAGGGTAGACGAGTCTGAACCGTCATTTATTAAAACTGTGTATTTCGCTATTTTTACTGTATGAGTCTATATTGGTAAGAAAATTAAATAATGTTAATATGTTGCATATAAATTTATAAACAAATGTGTTTCACTTACTGTAAATAGACTAAGTAATATCTTTGTAAACGGTATGGAAACTAAGTGGGGCCAGGTACCGTCGTCTACAAATTATGCTCAAGACACACGTTATTCGACATTTTCTGTTTCATAAATCTCCATTTGGAACCCGGGCTTATGTGAATAGGCTCGTTAGTCATAAATATCCGAAGTCTGGTCGTTACCCTTCATTCAAGCGAGAGGTGAGCGCTCGAAAAAAAGCAGTAATTTTAAATGGTTTCTCGGCTCTATTCAAGCAATGGTTCAGGATATATATGAATGTAGGGAGATAATTTTCAGATTTTAAAACTTTGAGGGAGTTATTTTCCATATAAAAAGTATTGTATGTAAAAAATTATACAAGTTTTATTGTACACTATTCAAAAGTTAAGTACATTGTTACTGATTTTTAATATGAAATATACCATATTTTTAAAATATATTTAACTCAAATCGTGTCGTTAACACGAAATTTATAAACTATTTTCGATATAAAGAAATAAATTCATAATTAAGCTTATCTTTCGATTATTTTCGGGAAGGGCTTTTTATTATTGAGAGCATTTATATTAAAAATTACGTTCTATTTTCTACGACTAGACAACTTAATAACAATTATACTCGTTTATTTTTAATGTTAAAAGAAACCACAATAAATTGAAGTTGCAATTTATTGGTGTTGATAAACATTTCGTATTTGGTCAAAATATTTACTATATTCTTCTGGTCTTGTAAGTTTTCAAAGAGTATACAAATTAATCTTTGTCCCGAAATGTCTGGTTCATCTTACTTCAAAGTCATTATAAAAATCACAATAAACAAACAACCGGTAACATAAACCCATCGAGTTCAACAGAGCTTAAAGGGACCGCAGGAAGGCGATACCCACATTAATGTTTTACACCTAAAAGCTTTCAGACCCGGAATATTTTGCTCATGCACATGGTTTTACAGCGTCACAAATTTTTATCGCACGTATCTATGTTGCTTTATGGGACATAGATACGTATATAAATGCCTGTAACTTTTAAAATACATATCTAATCTGGTTGTGTTTAGGAATTTATTCTTTTAATAACTCATTGCGGGTTTCTACCACAGGATAGTTCAAATAACCCGCTTATTTTATCAAGACGATGCCACTTAATAATCCAAATTCTTTTATCAAAAGAAATTGTATTATAATTTAGAGGACTACTTAGAAGATAAAAAGCTTGAAAGTGAATGAATTGCTCTAATCTAAACAGAAGAAATTAAAAATATTCTCAGTACTGAACGTGAAGGAACCCTCGTAACTTTAAATTGTAAGTCGCTGTTCTATAATATCATCACCAGTCGTAGATTGCAATAATGTATAAAAAAAACCATATTTGAAGATTCAAAAGTGCCATGCAAGTCTACTTGAATACAAAATTACTGAATTTTGATTGTGAATTGAAGGAAAGGATCGACGTGATTTTAGAAAATGATGGTATTAGATTCGAAAGGAGCACGTGAAGTTAGAATTGAACTTTGATCAAGACATTTGGGAATTCTATCGGACTGTGGGGTAAAATAGGATTCGATCCCTGGCAGGGCAAATTTAGGAAATTGCATTTTCTACTTGTCTGATTCTGGATTTGTAAGAGGCTTCGGCTGTGGCTAGTTACATATCCATATACAAAGTCGTGCCGTTAAGCAAAACATTTGCGTTCCCTTATAATGCTGTGCAGATACCATGAAAGGTAAATTACCGCATTTTTATTTTAGATTGTATCATTTGCCATCAAGTTAAATTATAGTCAATCGCTAACCTGTTCACATTAAAGAAGTATATACATAAATGCCTGTATTTTCTTAAATACATGTCTAGTCTAGTCTGTGTGTACATAAGAATAAATTGATTATTTTTTTTTAAATTCTAGATTCTGGCTATAAATTATTTTGTACTGTTTGAATCAAGCAATTGAGCATGACGTTAGATCTTAATTTTGATGTTGTTATTTTTGATTTCCACTGGCACTTTGAACTCAAAAGCCCATTATGTGTTAAAATAAGTGTTTAACCACTAGGTTAGTTCAATTATTTGCTAAGATAGGCGCAAAAATAAATCTCATGCTATGTCTATTTCAGCGTAGATGGTTTCCTTTTTTTCCTGCACACATAATGTTAAAATTAATTAACTTAATACTCATAATTTACGGTATATGTTTAACAATAATTGACAATAATTGTAAGTGTTGCGAGCTAAATTTTTTGATCTCCAGAAAACCAAGCCTAACTAGTTTATTGATGGATTCCAGGTTTAATTATTAATTGTAAAGGCTAAATTTGTCTAAATTAGCGTTAAACTTTATAAATACAGTCGAAGCAATATGTAAAATTAGCGCGTTTTTGAAATTTGTGGTGAGGGTTCGCGCCATCTGGCGTTAAGCATTGGTACCTCGCAAGCGGCGTACTCGCGCCATCTGCAAGCGTTCCGACGTTTGCATTGGTTATCGGGAGGCGTGCGTATACGACACGTGAAGCCGCCTCCTGCGCCGTTCTATTAGCATGGAGCAATATAGTTTATAGATTACCTGTAGTCACAGTAGTCGATAACTTGCTGTCGAGGTTTTTTGGTGACGGGCGTAAAGGCTGCCTGCTTCGTAGGCTTTGGATTGTTTGTCGGGAAGGTGCGGTAATTTCACGCGTTTTGGTTTGGTGCCGCTGGTTAGTACTCGCGTTTGGAGGCTCTCGTAGCCCCACGACGAAGTGCGGCGGGTCAGCAACGGCTAGAGGTTAGGTCGGACCACGTGGAGGCCGCAGTTGGACTTTTCTGTCTTTGTAATGCAACAGAAGACCGGCGTCGCCGAAGGCGGCTTTGGATGCCTTGGCAGGTCACAGACACATTCACAATTATACACACATACAAAATACACATCCACGTGATCATTCATCTGCCAGGGCTCGTCGTCATTGAGGAGATCGGCGCCGGGAGACCAGGTAGATGCAAAATCAATCACATCTGTTCGACCCCTGTGGAATCTCTCCCTAATTTTTCCTCCCGCCGTCTCGGGAACAAATTCGACCTGGATTTCTATGGGCCGGCTCCAGGGTCGAGTCCATGATAGGGTCACGGCCGGCATTACCAACAAAAACATATCAAATTTAAATCATTCAATTATCAAGATTAACTAAAAATAAATGACAGAGTGAGCGATACATGCATTAATGTTTTATGCCCGAAAGCTTTTAGTTCTGTGAATATTTTGTCCGAATACGTTTTAAGCGTAACAATATTTTATTGTTTATCCACGTGGTAATGTATTACTTTTGTAAATATTAACTAGTTAGTGCCTGCGAGTTCGTATGTAAACAACGAATATTAATGCTTATGAAGTACAAACTTATTTACACATAAACAAAACTTGCGCTTGGCTTTCATGGGCAAATTAGCGTAAAAAACCCTTGTGTTAGTTCCTTTACGATGTTATAAATAAACCATCAAAAGGTAAGTTACCTCTTACCAACCTGGTAAGTTCCTAAATTGTTATATAAACTTACGCGCTAACCTATCAGTAATAAGCTTATATTATCCAAGTTTTCTCTTTGCATCTGCCATATTTAAATACCACATAAGTATAAAAAGATAGTGTGTGATTAAATGATTAATGCCCTATTTAATTTTGGTTTTATAACAGTACTAGCAGTGCCTGGCTGTGTCACTCGTGTAACTCCTGATGTAATCGTTATGTTTACCTAAACTATTATTGAATCAGTCCAACAATTTAGGGGAAGTTCCATCAAAGGTTCACATTCAGAAGAGTCTACTGTATAAAAATTACATGACGGCCTCACTGGTACAATGATGCGAATACTAGCTTCGTTAAGAGTAGTTCTGGGTTCAACTCAAGGAAAGGAAAATTGCTGGGAGCCTTGGTTGGCTAGTTACCAATTTACCTGCAAAGATGTACCGCCAACCATAATAAATTAAATATGCGTGCGTACGAAGTACACATGTTAGAAGTGGAACTTCTTTGGCAAACTAATTTTGAAGTCTTGTTAATGTATATATAAATCTAAAACTTTGAATTTCCGAGACGTAGAGGGAGGGAAAAATGAAGATATGTTAGGAATTTAAAAAGAAATTGTGATATAATTTAATTTTATATTTTATGAAAAATAGTATAGTAAAATATTTATTGACGAGTGGCAAATTAAAATAGCACTTATTATTTATAAATATAGAAAGCATTTAACCTTCAAACGAATTAGCATAAAAAAACGTTATTTTTCATCATGCGTTTCATCTGTAAAAAATTTACCCTCATGCGTCTAAAGAAGTTTTACTTCAAAAAGTTACATTCCAGAATGATGCTGTGGAGGTCCCATGAACGGTGAATTACCTCTTACCAAGTTAGCGCGCTTTCATCTATAACTATTTATTTATTAAAGCTCATCAACAGCACACACAGAGTATTTTTAAATTTGCTAATGTCGGACATACTATGTAAATGATGTTACCAATTTAAAGATTTATTAGTTGGATATATATTCGTCGTAAAGTAAAAATATTATATATTGATTAGATTATGAATGTGTGTATCTAATAATCTGAAAGTAATTAAAAACTAAGTGAAATAAAACTTTTATGTTAAAGAACATAACTCTATAGTTCGACTTCCAAGGACATTGTTTTGATATCATTTTATATCCTTTAGATATTTATGTACGTATAAAGCAGAAAGACGTGGGATATAAATTACAAACTGAACAGGAAAATTCTTATTTAATCCGCTTCCGCGTTTTTGTTTACATAAAGCGATGTGTATTGCTGCCAAAGAAACTTTTAACCAATATTCAGAATTTTCCTTAGTTACTTCTTATAATATGATAGTATAATACTTAGTGGGAATAAGGAATATAAAAAAATATTGAATTTCTATAGCTTAACCTCATTAAAAGAAATCTTTAAAGATTTGTATTTAGCTGTGCGTCGACGTAGGTATATTTCCGCTTGCCTTCAAAAAGGCAATTGTACACCCTATCTTTAAAACTGGCAAAAAGACAATATCTCTAATTACAGGCCGATATCGGTACTTACTGCTTCATCAAAGGTATTTGAAAATATTTTAAACAAAAGATTAATTAAATACATTACCGACAATGACATCCTCTCAGCAAACCAATTTGGATTCAGACGTGGTAAGTCAACCGAGGACGCTGTGTTATCACTTGTCGATAGTGTGAACTTTGAAAAAAAAAACTGAAAACTGTTGGTATATTTTTGAACTTTTCCGAGGCTTTCGATACCGTATCCATTAACATTTTACTTAACAAATTAGAATGTATTGGTATTCGAGTAATTGCTTTGGAAATGTTCAAGAGTTACCTTAATAGTCGATGGCAGTATGTAGAGATCAACGGTTATGTAAGCAAGGCTGAGATGGTAAACTACGGCGTGCCACAAGGCAGTGTTCTTGGACCTACACTTTTCTTAATATATGTTAATGACTTATGTAAATTGTCCATCCCCAATTGTGAAATAATAACTTATAATTCAGCTATTATAATAAACGGAAATACTTGGAAAGAAGTTTGCCAGTACTCTGAGGCTGCACTGAGGATTGTTATGCAATGGTTAAATTGCAATTACCTCACTCTCAATGTTGACAAAACAAAATTTATAACTTTTTCCCCAAACGCAAATAACCAAGCTCCCGTGTTCCTTGCTATTTATGCTCATGATTGTACACATCTCGAAACCCAATGCAACTGCTCATCGTTGACACGTACTTCGAGCTTAAAATATTTAGGCGTTCTAGTAGACAGCGCTCTTAACTGGAAACAACAAATTGATGCCGTAGCAGCACGCACTAGAAAGTTAATATATGTATTCAAGAACATTAGGAATACCGTCGATGCTGAATGTTTACGTAATGTTTATTTTGCTCTCGCACAATCGGTGCTATCATACTGTATTTCTGTTTGGGAATGTAGGCTAAAAACATCTTTTATTAAGGTTGAACGAGCTCAAAGGGCTGTACTTAAAGTTATGTGTTGTAAACCTATGCTATTTCCAACCTTTGAATTATACTCTTCCTGTAACTTACTTACAGTCCGATAATTGTTCATCCTTCGTACTATTTTGCGTAAACATTCTCAACTTCCATTTCTTTCCGATACTTCTCACCACAAACGTAGACCACAGTCAGTATGTACTACAAAAGTTGTTCGATGGCGTCACTACATGAAAATCAGTTGTGTACTTTATAATTACATAAATAAAATCCTTAATATTTACCCCTTACCGGCTAACAAGAGAATGTACGGAGTTTCTTTTAACACTCTCATATGAAAAAACTGAAGAACTCATAAAGTTAGTTACATATCCCAATGATACCGACCCAAATAAGCATGCACTCGCTCATTCATATACCCATTCACCACATAAACACCGCGCATACACTAACTACATACATCCGTGCTCACACACACACACACATATATTTACATTCGCACACTGTCCCATAAAAAAAATATATATATATTCATATACGCCAAATATATTTATTAATATTGTTATAGTATTATGTACAACCTGTGTTATATATAAGGGAAGACGTTGATCACTGCAACACAGTTTATACTACTGCAGGATCATCGTTCCTATGTATTTAAGATACCACTGTACTGTTCTTGAAAATAATAAATAAATAAAAAATTTTTACGATAGCAACGCATTCTTTTCGCAAATCTAATTGAAATAATGACTTAATATCTGATATATTATTAAGGTCAATGTCTAAAATGCTAAACCGATTTTAATGAAATTTGGTACACAGATAGTCTAGAAAGGATACGGGCTACTTTTTAAAGTGAAAAAAGGGTTTTGAGGGATGGAAGTGTCGTCCTTTTAGAGATTCTAACTGTAAAGAAGACGACACTTCTTTGAAACTCATTTCTTACACTATTGGTTCGATATATTAACATTATAAATTCGACAGGGACATAATTGTGTGCAAAACTAATATAAAATATTTTATTATCGAATGAAAAATTTAATAAATGTATAAAAGAAGATTGTGAACTAAAACTTCTAAATAAAAATATCATGTGATATCTCTTTGAAGTGTATTACATTAAGCGTAAAATATGAAATTATATTCAAATGTTTTATAACACCTATTGAAACATCTGCTTGAAAAGGAGTATGTATTTCTTAAATAAATCTCACATTCATTATTTCTTTTATCGTAAATGAAATATTCATTTATTCATCCGGGAGCGCCTACCCGAGTCGGCCTTTCATAATAGACATGTTTTCATACACACCTTGCTGACGAAGTTGTTAAGAGTTTTATATTATATATACATATCAATTGCCTTATCGGACTAGTAGCCAGCTTGTTCAGATTAAGAGATGAATTCCTGTGTTCAATTCATAACGATATAGACTTATACAGCAATAAAGACATTTTGGAGTGAAGAAGGTTCAGAAATCTTTTGTCGGTTTGAGCATACGCATTTTTAATAAGATACGCCAATCAGTTTTGGATACATAATTTTAAGATATATGTCAGACCGACAAAAAGGATGAATCAAGAGTGAATGGGAAAGTTGGAAGGGGAAGACCAAGGTAAACGTTCCTGAACCAAATCCAGGACATTTTAAATAAGGGCCAGGTCAAGAGTACTCTAAACCGACGAACGTGGAAGGACGTGGTCTCTGTTACCCGTATGGGAATGAGGCGTGATGTATGTATGTTTGGACCTGATTCCAGTTGCACACAAAAGAAAAATATTACACATTGTAGCACACAAAACTAACCGTAAAACCGTTGAGTTTCTTGCTAGTTTCTTATCAGCGGAATCAACTTTCCGAACCGGTGGTAGATGTGTTACCAATGGACAGACCACTTGTCTACTATGCCTACCAATCGAGCAGCATGATGGGTATATATTCTAAAAACCCTCTCTCCTATGTGTAAGGAGACCTGTGGCCAGCTCTGGTACGCTAATGAGTCGCTACTTATACACATCATAATAGAAGTAATTGACAACTTTGAAAAAAATTTAATAAAAACCTAAACTCAAAAATTCATTAATCAAAGAGACCTTAACAGAATTTTTGATCTTTTATTTTATATCTGTAATTAAATGAAACATTTGATAAATAAATATGATCGATACGTCGTGTCAATTTCGATTTATGAACAAATTAAACCACAAATATTTTCGTGGTATACAACGAAAATATTTGTGGTTTAATTCTCAGAGGATTTACCTTAACTAATAATTCTAGGATTAATAACATCGTATTCCCATTACTCTAAACAATTTCATATGCCACGTGATATCACACACTTAAGGTGACATTCAATTATAATTCGTACGAAGATGGTGGGCAAATTATTCCAATATCTTATTTTGTCATGATCTAGATCTATTATGTCTTACTTGTTATATAAATGAGTTTTCTTTACATCTAAACTAAAATATTATAAAACATTTGTGTTTATGTATCTAAGTATGTATATTTGTAACGTGTTTGCACAAAATCTACTTCGCCGATTTCAAAATTTTTTTCACCATAAGAAAGCTGCACTGCGCGACATAGGCTAAATTACTTTCTCAAAAAAAAAAAAAAAAGACCAATGGGGATCCCTAAACAAAATGCATTAATATAACTCGAGGTGTGAAACAAAACTCTGTTGTCAAGTGCGCTGGGGAAACTATTGAAGATAATATAGATTGAAGATATTAATAATAATATACTATAGATAGACATATATGACAGACGACAATTTGGACATGTCTGGAATATTGTAACAAATATATAACTAACTAAAAGCCGTTCCTATAGTAATTGTAGATACGAGATTTTATTGTATCATTAGATCAACATTTGGACATACTTTCTCCGTAGAGCTGACGGCCTCGCTGGCGCAGTGGTGCGAGTAGTCGCTTTGCAAGCGGAGGTCCCGGGTTCGAGCCCCGGTAGGATTAACTTAGGAAAGTGTATTATCTAATTTGTCTGAGTCTGGATTAGTGGCTAGTTACCACCATACCAGCAAAGATCCGGTACGATGTTGTGTAGAAACCATAAGGGGTATATCGTCTCTTACCAGATTAGCGCGCTTCCATCTTAGACTGTATTATCACTTACCATCAGGTGAGATCACAGTCAAGCGCTAATTTGTCAGCAATTATAAAAAGAGCTTTCTCCTTTCCCTTTCTAAGAATATATTGAGCTAAAAGATGAAATTCACAAAATACCGCTACTGCGTAAACCTTAACTGGATAAAGAAAATCATTATTTCATCATGACGCAAGCACATTAGTGCCTCACCGAAATTTCAATTACCAGACGTATAAGATCTGGCACAAGTTTACTTAAGATTAATGAGACAAATGTAATTGTTTATACATGAAGTTATTAAACAAAGGGCTTTTGATGTCGACTCTTCGCTTACTTAACTTTTTGTTCCCCTGTTTCGAACTGTATAGGTACTGTGAAAAAGCGAACGAGTACACACTTGCGTCATAGTTATCGTTGCTATTTCCAGTCATTTTAAAAATCAAATAACCGAATTTCACTTATATTTACAAATTGTTTATGTATGTACAAATATATGAAGCTTATAACTAATGATATTGACATTTTTCACAACAACGCAGTTTTTATTTTCTATTATGTTGTGTTGATACAATGACCTCTGACATGGTGGTCAGAGCTTGTTCTCAGGCTTTTTTTTATACTTTATCGATATTTAGTATTATGTATCTACATATACTTTGTTATTATGATTAATTTTCTTTTATTACTGTTGGCGACCTTTTGGCAATATTGTAAGAAGTTTTCTCTAGTGTTTTCGGTATTCATTAAGTTTTTTAGATTTCCTGGTTTTTTTCCATCATTTATTTCTAACTTGACGTTGTTTCTTTCTATAGAAAATCTCGGGAATTCTGTAATTAGGTGTAATATGTTTTCTGTCTTTTCTAGTTCTGTGACATTGGCACAGTTAGTTTTAGGAACACATTCTATGTATCTAAATAATTTCCTCTTCGTCCATAATACTCTTATTAATGCTATTAATTATTTTGATTAAGGCTTAGTTTTTGATTTTGTAACTTTATTTAAATAATGCTTACTAATTATAAATGTTATATACACCTGTTAAAAGAGCATTGAGTCGGTCTCACACTCATATTAATATTCTATTGTTAATATTGTCATAATGATCTGTTGGTATGTCTATTAAATAGATAAACTAAGTAACATGTAGTGTTATAAATAGCCAGATCTTTATGTGCACATACAGTTAATAACAAGTAACTTACATTTGTACATTGACACGCTAAAAAAGCAATGTTGAGCAGTAAATATTATAAACCTAACGATAAATAATGAGAAGATTTTTTCTATTTATTTAAAAGAAAATTAAGCCCGTTACCATAAATATGTAGATTACTGAAAACCCTGGAATATTTGTTGCATATTCAGGTCATATAATGTATATTTAAATAAAGTATTTTTCATATTTTATTCCGATGTAATTAGTTTTGTTGGGTTCGCGGCACTTTTTGTCTAGTCGGGTGGTTACAGGCTACGGATAAAGCTCACATCACCAGTCAAAAGCTGGACAAATCTTAACTCCTAATTATCGTAAATATCGAACTGTGATGGCAACCTAGACCCCAGTTAACGAAACAATATTCATACCTTTACGTCTGCAATGTTTCAGATATATCATAAGATACTATATAAGTTCAATATACTAGAAAATTCTACGTACTCTAGATGGAATAAGTTTTTAGAAAATTTATGTTCAGGAAAGCGAATCTAAATATCTATAACGAGC
This sequence comes from Elymnias hypermnestra, assembly GCA_015832385.1. Lineage (NCBI taxonomy): Eukaryota > Metazoa > Arthropoda > Insecta > Lepidoptera > Nymphalidae > Elymnias > Elymnias hypermnestra. The sequence continues at coordinate 2,103,651 of JACTOM010000868.1, read as the reverse complement.
TGAACCCGCGACTTCGTTTGCGTGGAATATTTTTTGGTAGAATTTTCATTAATATCGGCAAATTGTTTTATAAATAAGGAAAAGGCAGTGCGGGTGCACTGCCTTTTCTACATGGAATTTCCTAAAATTGATATATTTCATTATGACAAGTTTTATATACCATAAAAGACATAGTTTGTAATTTTTTTTAAATAACACCCCCGCAAACCCCCCTTGCGGGTGGAATTTCGCAAAATCCGTTCTTAGCTGACTACTACTCGACGAAAGGAATATTCCTACTAAATTTCAAGTATGTACGCCATGTGGTTCCAGAGATATCGTTATGAGTCAATAGATGCCTGGATATGTCTTATATAGATAAAGTTTGTGTTCAAATTAATAATTAAGTTATGAAGAATATTTATGACATGAAAAATATTTAAGAATTATTGTTTTAATGACCTACGTTGTCACTTGTTAAGAGTTATCATACCTCTTATGGTAGTACTTGTACACATTCACAGCATTCAAGAAAAATTAAAATTTTTTTAATTCGCTCTAGCGGGAATCGAGTCCAGGACCTCTGCTAGCAAAGTTAATACTCGCAGCATTGCGCAAGCTAGGACTTATCTATCGATGTTGGAAAGTGAACCCCCAAATCATGAATTTGTACATCAGAACAGGGAATCATTTTTAGACACTATATTTCAAAAAGAAACTTTCGTGGTTTATCGACATATTTAATATATTATTTACGGGTACCACGATTATGTGTGTTTATAAATGATTTGTCTTTATTTTGACTCAAGTTCATGGGCCGTGGTTCGCGACGAGACTGCTGTTGATTGGAGTTCACAAATTCAGCTGCCAGGGGTAGAATCTATCTAATTTTCTCGCTTTACTCTACTTTATATATCTATAAGTTGTTGCTAAACAAATTGAAAAGCTCTGAAATTTTGGGAGTAATATAGTGGAAACAGATAAAAATACCAATAAACAATAAAAAATAAAATATAAATGCAATACGAGGTAACTTTAACGAGCGTAATAATTTTGTGAATATAGTCTTTCGAGCAACTTCGTGGTGTAGTTATTTTAAAAGAAGTATTGCTAAATTGTTTAAATTTAAATAGTGAAGTAATTATGGTATAGTGCAAGTTCTGTATAATTAAATAGTGGAGAGAATAAAAGTTGTTAGTTAATGTGAGTTGGAGTTTTTACAATCCTTTTGTGTGACGACACTCCATATAATTGTAATTACAAAGTCATTTCGCACACGCCCAGTTTCGCACACAAGCTCTTGTTTAAGTTGCGGTAGAGTTTCATGGTCACAATTAGCTTTTCGCTATTCTTGAAATTGGTTTATTTGTGAAATTCCCTGAATGGGAAGTTTTTTGTTATATAACGAATATATTCTTTACCTGGAACGGCTCCCCATGGTGATATCCGCATAAATTCGGGTGCTTTTCCACATCAAACATCTGCCATTGAAAGTATGGTTAAAATCGGTTCAAACGTTTCAGAGATTATCCGAAACAAATACACAGATAGACAGACAAAAACTTTTAAATAGATTTTTTGAAGTTATACTTCTTTTGGCGCGTTAGGGAAAACTGATGAGAGTAAATCTTAACTGTCACAAAAAACCGACACCCTGAAGTTAGCTATAGTCAACATTTTAGTTTTTTTTTTTAATATTTTATAATTATATAACACCTTAATTATTTAATTATATTACTTGTTACATATATTGTAACATTGAAAATATCAAAGTAACATTCTTATCAAAATTATAACTTTCAGACTCAACTATAGAAAACAAATTATAAACTATTTATATCAAATGAAAGTTAGTTTTTCGTTTATTATTTTCAAATCTTTGGCCTTTTCCTTGCTTTGAGTGAAGTAATAATGGATGTATTTCATTTGACAAGTAACAAAAACTACGGCGTGGATTTATAGTTAAAATTTCGAAGATACTAACTGTTGCTTATATATTATTTTGCATATTTTGATGCAATTGAGCGTGTATTTCAATAAGACGTTAAATAATCGCGCTAAAAGTTGTGCTATCCAATGATAGTGACTGATAATTTAAAAGTTCCGAGACAAATTATGTATGAAAAGATTTTTATCTTGTCACTCCAAAGAAGTATAACTTCTAACGCGTGTACATAAGTACACACACACTTTTCATATAAGTACCGTGTATATTGTACTTTCACATGCATTGAGTGAAAGTAATTTTGTTTTTTCATGTATATTCGAACACTGTGGAATAATTTAATACAACATTCGTTTTGTTTTGTGGTTTCCTCGTTATTTATTTAAACCATTAAACTAGCGGATTTGCACCTCCATCAAGACCTACGTGATGCCCACCTGCACATCACCGAGCTGGAAGCTGCGTCCCACGACATATCAGCACAGCAGACTCAGACACTCTTTAAAGAACTAGTCGAAAAAGATTCAGAGTTTGTTACTGCCACAGGAAATAGGTCAACAGCCTCTAGTTTGTATCCTTGTAGCAGTAAAAAGCTCAGAAAATATATAAAGTTAAACAAGTATATTAATAAAACCCAAAAACAGCTAAAGTTGCACAAAAATTGTCACAAAAAGCATAATAAATTAATAAAGGATAAGTCGCATTTATTAGAAGAAATAAAAATATTGTCTACTCAATCTCAAAATAATAAAGTAAAATATGAAACTGACACAATGATACTGGAAACACAAATAGCACGGTTACAAACCTCTCTAAATATATTGAAAAAACAACATAATGAATCTATGCCAAAAACGATTAGTGTGAATACACAGACTTCTATTGACTTATATGAATTGTCTAAAAGCTGTACCTCTGTTAGCAACAGGATTGACAAGGGTTGTCATGCGGGGCCTGTGTCATCACCACAAAAACCATGCTACTTGGGAGACAGTGTCATTAATAAATATAACAATAGTTCTTCAGGTTGTTACAAAAACCTGTCTAAAACCTTCATGTACACAGATGAAATTGGAAATAATATGGGCATATCACTACACTCACTTTTATATGGGCACAAAATCTTTAATTATTGTGTCCATAACGCAAATCTTGTGTCAACAGTGGAAGCAATTTCTAGAAATAAAGAATGCTATGACTGTGACACAAACCTTATTATCCTCTTAGGAAACAGAGGAAACTTGAATAAACAAGATTTAATTAATTGTTTTGAAACATTGAATAAATTAAATGTGAAAAATATAGTTATGTATACCCTACCATATTGTCAGAATTTGCCTAACAATGAAAATTTACTTAGGTATAAGCTCAATATGACAATGTACAATTTGTGTACATACAATAAAAAATTTCACCTCATTGACTTTAGCAAGTGTGCTAATTCTTATTATAGTATTTACAAAGATAGGTTCTACCTATCCAATTATTTTAAACGACAGATAGCTATTTCGCTATCATATTTATTTACAACTTTAGCCAAGAACTTGGCTAGTAGACATGCTCCTATTGAGCATAATAATAATATTGACATACCCTTGGATATAAATCCAAGTAATATTGTTTTAAACATATTATAAAGACAACGGAGAATTCCTCTTGCTTAAAAAAGAAAAATTGTCATAAGGATTGCCACACGTTAGATTCAGTGAATGAAAATTTAGATAATAGCTTTATCAGCCTGGTACACCAGAATATCCAATGTATTAAAGGTAAAGTGCTTGAAATTGAACTTTTTTTAAATAATTTTAATATAGATGTGTTATGTATTACAGAACATTGGCTAAAAAGTTATGAATATGTATTTAGTTTTGGTAACTACCAGGTTGGTAGTTCGTTCAACAGAGTATCATCCATACATGGGGGCTCATTAATTTTAGTAAATAAAAAATTGAAATTTAAGGAACGTACNCGTTGCTGCCGCACGAACCAAGACCGAAAAAAGCGCGCCCCTGCAATCAAAGAAAACTGTCAGCAAAACTTTCACATTCGATCAAACTTGGCGCGGTGCGTCATGAGTTCTTGCCACAGGGAAGAACGGTCAATAAGGAATATTACCTGCAAGTTATGCGCAATTTGCGCGAAGCAATCCGCCAGAAACGCCCGGATTTGTGGAAGAACAAAAATTGGCTTTTGCACCACGATAACGCCCCTGCTCACACATCGTTGCTTGTGCGCGACTTTTTGGCCAAAAACAACACACTAATGATGCCGCAGCCACCGTATTCCCCAGATCTGGCCCCCTGTGACTTTTTCTTGTTCCCTAAACTGAAGAGGCCCATGAAAGGACGACGTTACTCTTCTCTTGACGAGATAAAGACGGCATCGAAGGAGGAGCTGAACAAGATAAAAAAAATGATTTTTTGAAGTGCTTCGAAGATTGGGAAAACCGTTGGCACAAGTGTATAATATCTCATGGGGATTACTTTGAAGGGGACAGAATAGATATTCATGAATAAATAAATAATTTTTGATAAAAAAACACAAAATTCGCGATACTTTTTGAAGACACAGCGTAGATTTGACTAATGATTAGGCATTTAAAATAATGTTTTTAGAGTTTCAAAAAAGTTTTGTAGTTTCGTTCTAATATACACGATACGGTGATAGTTTAAAATAGAGTAAAGAAAGCTATTTTGTAGGCAATACTTTGAATATAAGAACCCTAAGTTATATAAAGAGATACAAAAGGACTTCAATTAAAAAGGATAGCTGAAGAATTTTCCACCGACCTAGCGCCAAGTTCATTTCGAAGAAGGCGCTCGATGATGATGCGATTATAGGAAAGTATAGTAGTGGTATGTATTTTTCTCATTTAAATGCTCAACGCAAAGATGTATATATCTCAACTTGGCTCAAAAACCTATATAACTTCAAGAAAAAATCACAAGTCCTCAATTTCCCTCTAACGAATGTTACTTAAAGAAATTCTACGACAATTTATGCCTTTGTCATGATTGTTGAAATGAAGAACACTTATACTAAGATATCGAACAATTAACATTATTCTACAAGTTATAATAAAACAATACCGTCTTATACATTGGTCTAAAGCTCGTTAGTATACCAAGTTTTAACGAAACTAACTTCAAAGTTAGTTACCAAGTTCATTATTACTAAGTTTGAGGTTAGTTAACTAAATTTTGATTTCAATTGGTACAGATCAACTCCTGTTTTAATATTAACCAGCAAAAAGGAGTAAAATGCAGCGGCCTCCTTCTGTATGACATTTCGCAAGAGTTGGCAAATGAGAGGCAGAGGACGGAAACTGTGGATATTCGGACCGGATAAGAGGAACATCCACAGTTTTTATTGGATTTTCCAAGGGTTGGGAAGCAGGAGGTTTAGGTTTCTTTTATTGCTGACAGGTTAGCGCTTGGCTGTGTTTACGCTGATGTTAAGTAATGATATAGTCTAAGATAGAAGCCCACTAATCTGGTAAGAAAAACTTACTTTCTTCTACACAGCGTCGTACCGGAACACAAATGTCTTAGCGATGCTTCTTTGCTGGCAAGGTGGTAACTAGCCAAGGCCGAAGCCTCACACAAGTCCAGAGTCATATAAATTATAAAGTACAAACTCCTAAATTCGCCCTACCGGGGATCGTAGCCGGAACTTCTGCAAGCAAAGCGCGTAATCGCACCACTACGCCAACGAGACCTTGAAAGAGGTGTACGATTATGGTTCTCCTGCCTCCTTCCTAAGCTTCATAGGAGGATTTGGTTTTTCTGGCATGCCAGCGAGTCTCACTCTCTCGATTAGATTTTAGATATGATCGGAATGCGTTAAAGCATTTCCAAGCATGACGAACAGATCAATTGTCATTTATTACATGACTGACTATAAAAAGAATATATGGTTTTAGTTTACGTATAAAATAGTTATACAATTTATGTAAAAATATATTTATAGACTATAGATGCTTAATCATGTCATGCATATCATTCCGAATGACATTAGTAACAAATTTAAGCAAATAACACATTAGAACCACCGTATATAAATGTTATACAAGAGGTTAATTATTTCCAAAATAGACTGTATCATCACTACCCATCAGATTATTACAGTCAAGTGCTTATCCTCTCTAAAAAAAGGGACTAATCTACAATTTCAAATCATAATTGAATGTCTATGAGACTTATTAAGTATATCAGAATTTCTTTTCTGTATTAGAAAATGGATTTTAGTGTCACACTCTAGCAGGCTAACATTTTTGATATATTGTCAGATCCAATACAGAGGTTATTTATAAATATTGGATGTAATAATTCTCTTACTTGTTAGATCGCCTCCAAAACGTTAACGCCGTATCTCGTTTATTATAAAAAAAAACTTCGCGAGAGATCTCTATTTACAAATTGGCGATGTTGATGACACGAAAAGCTTGTTACTGAATTTTATATTACGATATATATGATACTTTATCGATAATGTGTCTACATCGTTATTTGCGTACCTAATTTTTTTTCTATTGCGATTTAATTTAAAGTAAGCAGTATGTTAGCGTTCCACTGGGCAGAGGTCTCTTCTTCTCTAGAGGAGAGAGGAATTTATAAGGAAAAATCTACCACACAGGTTTGTTTTATTAAAGAGAAGTAGAGGTTAGGTAAGGGAGAAATGTTGAATTCGATTCGATTCCAAATTCCGTTACCTGATTAACGAAATACTATAATTTACAAGGCTCTCCTACAGATTTTTCTTTCTCCAGATATTAATGCGTGAAATGCTTCATATCTCAGGTCCCCTGTAGCGAGCGTCACTGTGGAGGCGATCCGCCCTTACCTGGAACAATGGGTTTCCTGGAAGCACAGGTCGCTCATCTACAGATTGCTGCAAGTTCTGACTGTTGTTTCGGAAAGATCCTGCACAGAATTGGTCGCGGGGAGTCACCGACCTGTCATGAGTGTAGTGCTACCATCAACTCAGCACATCATACTTTGCCAGAATGTGCAGCCTGGGCACCTCTTAGTTGCTCTGATCGGCGCCAAATTTTTACTGGAAAGCGTTGTATGTTGGGCGGGAGTGGCCTTCTTCGATGAGACGATCATGTCACTGAAGGAGGCCCACGAGCAAGACAGGGAGATTGCTGTGTATGCGCCGGAGGAGGCGGAGGAGGTATGAATGGGTAATGCGAAGTCTTCTAGCTCGCTGAGTCCCACACTTCTAACCCATGGTCGAGGGATGTACATAAAGCATTTCCCAACGAAAAAGAATCAGAAATTACTCATGGCCGAAGTCTCTTAATAGTCTTGACTTAGTTCTAAATTTATCCTCCGTCAAACGACCTTTGCACCTATACTAGGGAAGCGAGTAATAGCCAAAATGCCAGCGAGGCATTCATCAGAAGTACTTATCTGACTGTCCGGGAGGCTTCGACCATGGGTTAGTGACTACCCTCAAACATATGCCGCCATGCTAAAGATTTCCATTTTGGTACGATGCTGTGTAGAAAGAGAAACTCTTTTTCTTTCTTTATGTGCCTTTCCGACTAGCGAGAATGGGCAGTCAGTTTTCCATATTTAACTGTATCCCTCACGAGGCTAAATAGTTGAGCGGCACTGGCGATTTGAGTCTACTCCCTGATGTTGCGCAATCAGGACTTCTTCTTGCGGCCAATACGCCTTTTGCCAGCCACTTTGTCCGTCATTATTAATTGTAAGAGCCCGTGTCTGTCATGTCTCAGAACATGCCCCAGATACGCAACATTCTTCTTTTGATGGTCTTCCAAAGTTCCCGCTTACAATCCAGCAAATCCAGGTCCTGGTGATATTGAGTTTGCGTCGATGAACCCATATTTCAAATGCTTCTTATCTTTTTCTGAAATCCTCTTTTATAGAAAGAGAAACTAAAAGAGGTAAATTACTTACCAGGTTAGCCGGTTCTATCTTATACTGTATCATCACTTACCATCAGGTGAGATTACAGTAACCTGTAAGCAAAAAGAAAATCTTACCTACCTAACCTTATGTGAACCATATATACGTTTGCGAGGACATTTATAGAAAAGAATTTCTTTCTTACAGTGCAAAGGAACTTGTCAGTAAAGCAAAGCTGCTACGGAGTAACGCTTGAATTTGTACACTATAATACTGTATTATGTATTAATATTGTTTCTTTAAATCATTAATAAAATGCAAAATTCTCTATACTTTAATCTTGCATTTGCTTCGGACAGTGATCGATTGCGCAACAAAACAACGGGTTGAGCAAATATTTGGCGATCCTTCTGATGGAGCGCGTCGCAAGCAAACTGTGTAGTGTTTATTTCCTGGTTCAGTTTATTTAGGAAATGTTTTTTGCAAATGAGTTTATCAATGTTTTTATGATACAGTTTTTTATGAAATGATGTTGCAAATAGCTATGCCAGTTTCGCCTTATCACGTATTATTTGATATAATTAAAAATTAATAAACGTAAATATTGAAGAATTCTTACTTAGAAGCTTATTGATATATATATCAATAAGTGGTTAGCATGTTCGACTACAGACATGAGGTCCTGGGTTCGAGTCCCAGGTCGGGCCAATTCAAAAATGGATGTTGAGTTTTATTAAGATTTTCTCAATATTAGCCCGAAGTTGGGAAGTTGGCGGTGTGATCCACCCCCGTGCCTCGCAGAGCACGTTAAGTCGTAGGTCCTGCGCCTGATCTCTCTTCGGTCGTGTCGGATTCCCATCACATCGGACTATGAGAGTAAAGGAATAGAGAGTGCACTTGTGTACTATGCTCTAAAAGCCCTCGCTCCTCGGAGTGAGGAGGCCTGTGCCCAGCAGTAGAACGTTAATGGGCTGCTACTTACTTATATACTTTTTTTTTTACTTAAAATTTCTATTATGATAATCTATATGGTTGTTTAGATATTTATATATTAGATATTCGAAAATTGACTGATTTTAAAGCTTTAGTAAAAACTGAGTAAAGCTTTTAAAGTTTTCTATTATTATTAAGACACGTAATCTCTAATTTAGAAATATACAAAAAAGAAAATTGATATTATTTATTAAGTTTAACAAGTATTTGTTCTAGTTCGTAAGCCTTTACATAGAAATAGGTCGATTTACGTTTTTTTAGTTTTCTATTTGGTTTACGGTGATAGCTTTCGTTTTATTATAAAACACCAACTAACAACTTTTATTCTATCTACTAGTTAAATATACACAACTTGCACTATACTAATAATTACTTTAGTATTGGAATTTTTGCAATTAAGCATTAATTCTATTAAGAAAACTACTTCACGAGACACAGCTGGAAATACTATTTCATACAATTATTCAGCTTGTTAAAATTTGCTCGTATTGCATAACATTTCGTAATATTCCACCATGATTTTTGGTATTTTTAAATGTTGCCTCTATGTTACTCAATAACTTTCTATGTACAAAACCGTTTTTTTAACTTATCCAATGACTTGGTAATGTAAATTGTAATAAAAGTTTTTTTAATTTATAAAATAGCGGGTTTTTTTTTGTTGCTGAGAAATGCATTTATGCACCCCGACTGTGGGGTCGGGAATGCGGGACTCCGCGAAGGGGAGGAACTCGCAATACCCACTAAAACCCAGCAGGACCATTGTCAACCATGAGTAGGGAGCCAGAGGTTCGTTGAGGCATTCCTCTCTGCCCCCTCGGTTGTAGCCGGCTCACAGATATTCTTTAGGAGAAGGAGTTGTATGAACCTCCTGTTACCTATTCCCATTCGTCGGGGTTGGAGTGCCTCTTCGGTATTCACACACGCTATACCTTTTTCGTGCCTCCTTAAGCGAGATGACAGCCCCGCAAAAGAAGGCAACTGCTCTCCAGGTCTGCTCACTGATGAGTATTGCACCTGTAATACTAGCCAGTGATCTGCACTGGTAAGCAGCCGTGAGAACTTTCGTTCTGAGCTCTCGTGGGGTATCACCTGCCAGGAGTGTTGCTGCCATGACACTGTACAATACCCCCGTATAGCTCTAATCGCTATTACCCTCTGGATAAAAGAGCGGGTAATCACAAAGTCAATTTTGTTAATAAAGATAAATAAGAGTAGGATTTATTTAGGCTTTGTCTTCAGCGTGAATTAAATCATATTCATTACTATTTCAACGTTATTATAGTACATAACGCTTCTTCGAAGTTTAACAATAAATAGTGTCGATGTACTAATTGCATGGGTTTGTGGCTTGCACTAATTGTATGGAAACTGTGTTTATGTACAGAGTCCGTTGATTGTCACTGTCTGCAGCTTTCATTGATTTCGTTTATAATGTTTGCACTTGTATCGCATAGCGTTCATTTACTGCTATTGTTTTAATTCACATATTCCACAATTTGCAATTCATATTAGTGATCGAAAAGACGACATCCTTGTTGAAATCGAACTAAAAATTTTCACTTCATTTCACAATATATTAAATTGTTGAATTTGTCTGTAAATGTTATACTTTTTGCAGCATAAAAGTTCATCTTCCGCTTGGCCTTTAGTTCTTTAACTTTATGTAAGTATATCTGCAGACGCCTCTGAGTTTCTCTTTATAAAAAGAAACTAAGGTGCTTGATAGTTCTTTTTAGTCCATCATTGTGTTTTGCGGTGAAAGAAAACATTGGCAGCGCCTGTATATCCCGAACAATAGCTTTCTAGAGAGCACGGGTCGCTCTCCTATAGATTGGTGCAGGTTCTGACCGGACATGGATGCTTCGGAAAGTTTCTGCATCGAAGGAGGAGTCACCCGCTTGCCAAGAGTGTGGTGCAGCTATCGATTCAACGCATCACACTGTGGCAAATAGTGCAGCCTGCGGACCTCAACGTTACCTTCTGGTGGCACTGATCGGCTGTGTTCTCTCGCTGGAGAGCATTATAGTTGCGATGCTCTCCAATGAGAGGATGTGGGCAGGAGTATCCTACTTCTGAGAGACCGTGGTCTCGCTTAAGGAAGCCCATGAGCGAGAAGGAAAATGCAGCGGATGCTCCCCCTCACCGCCGACAGAAGCAGGGTACTAGCCGGCTCGTGTTTCTCCTTACTCCTCCCGCCTCCTTGAATCCTCAGTTGGACTCATCTGAGCTACCAGCGTATACGAGCTGGTGTTCTCGATTTAATATATCCGTTGGTAAAAAACTGTAATTAAACATTTAGGTGCTCATGAGAAATTTTACATAGCATGTGATTGTGAGAATGACATTCTACATTACTGAGATGTTTTTTGTAGCTTTCTAGCTATAATTTCATACATCAACCTTCTCATTTGCATTACATGTATATTACATGCTTAACCACATGCTGGTTACGGTAATCATATCTATCGTATTGCGTATTAATTAATTAACATTGTGGCTAAACATAGGCTAACACCGAGTAATGTTAGATGTCAAACGTCTTGTTAAATGTTAATATATGTATTTCTAATCGATGTTTGGGATGAATAATCATAATTTAAAAAGCAGTAGAATTCATTTATATTTTCTTTCAATTCAAATGGGAAAAAATATGTGACACCACAAAATGTTATTAGGATTTACGGCTTTAAAAACCTTTATTTAATTGTGTCAATATTCTTTTAAAAGAGATATTTATTGTATTGATGGGCAAGCCTTACATTCAATAGTTATTTGACCATTTTCCTTAAACTAAGTCGTTTTCCAGTAAAAGGATAAATAAAGATTTTTAATATTTTCTCAAGTTTTCTTGGTTTACATTCAAAATAAAATAATGGATTCAACATATACACATAAGTAAATAGCAGCCCATTAAAGTTCCACTACTGAACAGACTTCCTCGATCATAGCAGAGAGGGTTTTTAGAGCCACCATGCTGCACCACTGAGGTTGGCGGGTATAGTACATGAATGCACTATTTCTTTGCTCTTATAGTCTTATGTTACGGTAATACTACATTACCGGAGAAAGATCAGACGTAGGACGCTCTAAATTTTGAGAAAACCTTAATAGAAATCTTAATATCGATTTTTGAATTCATCCAACCCGGAACTAGAACCCACGACCTCATATCTGTAGCCGAACATGCTGACCACTAGACCAATGAGGTAGTCTAATATACATACACATATTTATTTAATATTTTACTCACATATGCTATCTAGTAGATATGAAAAGTGTTTCAAAGATCCTAATTTATTTCATGATTTTATGCAGAAGTGATATTTATACAAATCTAAAACTTTAGATTTCCGAGACTGAGAGGGAGGAAAAAAGGAAGCGAAATGTTAGGAATTTAATGATTTTGTCATTAAAATATTAAAAGTGTCGAAAATTAATACAAATAATGTATTGAAATCCAAAATGACAAAAAGTAAATAAAAATGCCACGTAATTTTGTCAAATTTAGTAATTATTAATTAATTGAGAGGAAGAGAATTAATGAAATGACTAATTAAAGTGACACATGTTATTTGTAAATATTAAAACTACTAAACTTTTAAACTCATTAGGATAAAAAACGCTGCATATCTTCGTGTCGCTAATCACGCGTTTCATCCGGAAAAAATTTACCTTCATGCAACTAAAGAAGTTTCACTTCACTTCAAGTTTAAAATTGATACTAATTAGAGTTTATTAAATTATCTAATCGAATCTTCTTATAAATGAATATTTTATGTAATCTATGCATACATACATACATAGCATCACGCCTTATTCCCATAGGGGTAGGCAGAGACAACGTCCTTCCACTTGCCACGATCCTTGCATAACTCCTTCGCTTCTTTCATTCTCATTAAACCTTTCATACAAGTTCGTCGGTTTAGAGTACGCTTGACCTGGCCCTTATTTAAAAATGTCCTGGATTTGGTCGAGGAACGTTCGCCTTGGTCTTCCCCTTCCAACTTTCGCATTCACTCTTGACTTATAAATCCTTTTTGTCAGTCTCCTTTCATTCATTCTCTCTACATGCCCAAACCATCTAAGCATACCTTTCTCAATTTTAGTCACTACATCTTCTTTTATACCACAACGTTCTCTTATCACACTATTTCTTACTCTGTCACTCAGTTTTAATCCACTCATGCTTCTCAACGCTCTCATCTCTACCGCATTTATTTTACTTTTGTGATTCTTCTGCCATACCCAACTTTCACTACCATACATAAGTGTTGGCACCAACACTCCAGCATGCACTGCCAGTCTGGCCCTTTGAGACACCATCTGGCTATTCATAAAGGCGTGCAGAGCACCATTTACCATATTCCCTGCATTCACTCTCCTTTCAATATCACTTTCACATGTTCCATCTTTTGTAAATTTGGATCCCAAGTATAGAAATTCTTTCACCTCCTCCATTTGTTCCCCGTCTATCAAAATTTTGCCATTCATCATAGATTCATCTCTTTCAAAAAGCCTTATGCATAAAGGTAATAATACAGGTTGTTATATATGCCTCGAGTGAAGTGACTCACAATACGATATTTCCTTCTAACATGCAGATAACTTTTGCTGCAGTTATTCAGAATTTTTCCCTCGTGAAATTTAATAACAAAATGCAGTTTGAAATAGTCGCCTTGATACTTGCGCCTTAAAGAAGTAATTTTATTTCACTGTTCGACAACACAAGACAGGCACTTAGGAAATTTTGCCCGAGGACTACTATCGTTTTAAGAGTACGGAGTTTTTAAAAGTTTTTTCATTACACTTAGCAAGTATTTCTTTGTTGTGAAAACGGCCACGGAGCAAATTGCAATTAACCGAGTATACTATATTGTTTTTCGCTGCAATGTTATCTCGTTGGCTAAGAAAAGCAGACTTGTTGTTTTTTAGAAAGAAATTGTAAAATACGTAGTAATCAGTGTACACTGACGGTCTCACTGGTGGAATAGTGAGAGCACTTACTTCGCTAATTTAGGGGTTCGATTCTTGAGAGAGCGATTTTAGGAAAATGTATTTATTGAATATGGATTATTAGGAGGTAATGACCGTGGTTAGTTACCACCCTACCATAAAAATCCAATGACCAATTTTACAAAGAGAACTTAGCTGTGTTTAACTGTTGACTATTAACATGAATCCAAGGATATATCATTTTATTTATAACCCATTGCTTTCTTTTTTAAGGTTATCAGGTCGTATATATTTTTATATGTTGGTTACCTCATAACTTTCGACTGGCTGCACCGATTTTGATGATTCTTTTTTATATTAAAGGTGGTGCTTGTCGTAGGGTCCCATTTTTTTGGTCCAGATCTGAAGATGGCATCCATAAGACAACTTTATAAATCTTAAGTTTGCATTAAGCATGTGCGCGACAGATGGATGAATAAATCAAGATCACGCTAATTGATATCGATGAGTTCTGTTTTATTGGAAAGGATATACTTCAAGGATTTTTTAATTATAGTTTGCTTAGGTTTCGATTATGGGATCCATGATAAAGTAACGGAACTCTTCAATTCTTAGAAGCAAATTAACGATACTCGGCAATATCTTTTATAAGCTATCGGGATATTTGAGTCACCTACCGTAACGTCGGTATGGTCAAGTAATTGTCGTAGTCCAATATGATGATCAATGGAATTCCTCAACGGTTTACAGTAAAGGAGTTATTTGTGGAGAATAACTAACTGTCTGTAATCGAATTGCAATGAGCTTACGTTTGTTGCTACATTGCAATATTTATTTAAATTGTATTGTATATTAAAGTGTATTAAATGTGAAGCGATGGAAACTTTGGCGTATTAGTGGTAAGCTTGATTATATGAAAGACTGGGGATAGCGGGGTGGCAAAGTAACCGACATGCATGAGGTTTTGGGTTCAATCTCGGGTGTGGCGGTACCAATGTAAATTTCACTTTCATACCCATAGAAACCTATATATATATATATATATATATATATATATGTATGTAGATCTCAGCGTTGGGTGACGCCGAAATATAATAATCATTTTAAGTAAATTATATTACCGAAATAATTTAAAAAACTTAAGTAGTCCAATATTTTTCATTACTTAGGAGAACTCTAAAAAAGAATATTTTTTTAACTTTTTAGAGCACATTAATTTGTATTGAAAGCGGTTCTTTTTTTTGTTAAACTTTTTTTTTTGATGGTTTTCTTGAAAAGAATGCTAATTAGCCTGCCAGTACTAATTTCTTTGTTTCAGACATAAATACTTTAACAATAAAATCCCCAGAATAATAATAGAGGCTCGCCTCAAGACTGAATATGGTACCTAGGAATCTGTAGCAATAGACGTTAAAAACAAGTCAAGCAGTATTAAATATTACGTTTTGTACAAGTAAGTAACGCTGCTTATGTTTATTCCATGTTTTGTAAGGTATTCGGTAAAACAGCTTTAATCTAGTTTTGCAAATCTCTAGAGGACCGCGGAGGACGTCGCAAAGCGGGCACTATCAGCAACTTACTAACTTTGTTGCATCCAGCTAATTCCTTGTTGGACGTCCCCGGACTAACTGGTTTAAAGTTTTAAAAAGACGCTCAATTGAATTTTTATTTTCGTTTCCAACAAGTAATAAGATTTTACCTTGCAATTGCCACAGAGTTTTTTAAGTGCCATGTTATAGTTTTACAAAGCGAATATAATGAAAGTTTTTCGTAAAACTTTGGTAAATACCGGATATATGCGATGAAAATCAGAGTTTTTTTTATTGCCGACAGTTTTTGTATTGCGCTAGACTGTGGTTTCACCTGATGGTTATGATAGTGTCTAAATTGGAAGCGCACTAATCTGGTTAGAGGCGATATACCTTATATAGGGGTAACTAGCTACGGCCGAAGCCTCCTACCAGTCCAGACTCACTCAAATTAGACAATATGATTTTCTAAATTCGCCCTTCCGGAAATTGAACCCGGGGCCTCTGCTAGCAAAGCGAGTACTCGCACCACTGCGCCAGCAAGGCCATTGTAAATATAATCATAATGACCAGTAGTGCGTTGCTAGCCAGAACCGAAGAACAGCAAACACTGGGCGTCCCCTGCCTCGTGAGCTTCTGCTGTCACCACCTTCTGACGTAGGCGATGATGACGGCGAAGACGACGCAAGAGCAATGGCGATACCTGGACTGGACCACTAAATTAATTGACCCGGATGGACCCACTAGCGTAGCCAATGGGAACCAGGTCGTATGATTGTGGACAAAATAGAATACCAGGCATCAAATTGATGTTTGAGAAAGATGCACGGGTAAGGAGGCACTGCCTCGAGGCCCGCACCCCTCAACTAAAGTTGAGAAGAACCCAGGAGCATTAGCATTTTAAAATTAACCACTTGATGATACAAAAGCTTGGTAATTAATCAACTGCTCTTATTAGGGAAATTGCGAAATGTTGATTAAAAACCCTGCTAGTATTGCAAAATCATATCTGGAAATTAGTAACGTGAAAATAATCTCTTAAGCCAGTGTTTGCCAACCATTTTTGGGCCATGCCCCACCCTAACATTTAAAATTTTTTTATGCCCCCTATACATAATCTTTAACCTTTAAATTTTATTTTTATTTCGGGAAATATAAATAATTTCATAGTGATTTATACCTAAATTTTTTTTGTTGAAATGACTATGAAAACAAGAAAAACTGAAATTCAAATTCAAAATAATTTTAATATTAATTAAGTGCGATTCTTGCCAATTAAGAATTATCCCCCCCTGCCTTTAACTATTAAATTGCCCGGCTGGGGGAAAGCTTAACCCCATGTTGGGAAACGCTGTATTAGGTTATATGTCATTTTGATTCTAATAATCCTTAATACCAATAAACCCCAAAGAAACACGTAACTCGGGAGTAGTGGAAGGAAATAATCATTCTTCAGTAACGTGATATTTTTCTTTATATACGAGAAGCATGAGTGGATTAAAACTGAGTGACAGAGTGAGAAATAGTGTGATAAGAGAACGTTGTGGTATAAAAGAAGACGTAGTGACTAAAATTGAAAAAGGTATGCTTAGATGGTTTGGGCATGTAGAGAGAATGAATGAAAGGAGACTGACAAAAAGGATTTATGAGTCAAGAGTGAATGCGAAAGTTGGAAGGGGAAGACCGAGGCGAACGTTCCTGGACCAAATCCAGGACATTTTAAATAACGGCCAGGTCAAGAGTACTCTAAACCGACGAACTTGTATGAAAGGTTTAATGAGATTGAAAGAAGCGAAGGAGATATGCAAGGATCGTGGCAAGTGGAAGGATGTTGTCTCTGCCTACCCCTATGGGAATGAGGCGTGATGCTATGTATGTATGTATACGTATCTGTAATGATAAAGATTAGACTTATATAATAACTCTAACTCAGAATAAAGAATACTTTTCGATATTGAGAATGTGCAACTGTAACATCAGAAATAACCGTGTATACCGTCAATAATATACAAGTTGCTGCTTGTTGTTCGGAGAATCCGGCATGGCTTTAGGCATGTTACGTGTTGTTTTCTAATGTAGTATATTATACAATATGTATTGTTAAATATATTTTATAGCTTAGAAATGGAATTGGATAAATATTAACAACAGGCATTTCCTGCTACATATAAACAAGGAAAAGGCCTTATTTATTAACAACATTAGACTTTTCCACAGCGAATCGTCGTTGAATATGGCTTGTTTTACATAAAATAAAAGTGAAATTTTATGGAAGATGTTTATTTTAAATCGATAATCACATAAAACTACATTGGTCCTATCCCATTGTCTCACTCAATGACTGCATATTTCATCTATCATCTTTGGTAATAAAATAAGCATCACCAGCATTACTGTCATCACCATGTACTTATTTATTTTATTTTTTTATTCTTATCGCACATATACATACAAAGTTAAGAAAGAAGAAAATTACAATATTATAGATATAGGTGTACAAAGGCGGTCTTATCGCTCAGAGCGATCTCCTTGGAGATAGTAGCCCTGTCAGTAAGTCCTGGTTAAGTGCAATAGAACAACCTATTATTATTATTACTACTACAAAAGTACTATAGTATGTACATACAAAATGTATATACACACATACATATATCTAAATAGATACATATATATTTATATACTCAATAAATTACATAAACTACATATATGCCCATATATAATTTAATAAACATACATACACAACTATACATACAAACATAATTATTGTGCACTATTTAAATCAAATGTGTTAGAGGGCACTATTATTAAATTATTATATTACTATAATTTTACATTTGATGAGGTTCATGTAATTATATCGGTAAATTATTTAATTGTGCTGCTTCTGGTTTAATGCTATTCTGGACATAAGCTCAAGTATTATTACAACTTCCATTGAAGTTGTTGTTTTAACGTGGACTGTTATTTATTTGGTGGTGTTTTTATTTTTTAAGTGAGGAGTTTTACAAAGGGGTGTACTTGACGGTGGCGCAAGAGAGTGAGATGACATTCTATTTGTGGCACGAGAAAAATAAAGTGTCAGATAAAATTTTTAAGAATCGGGATATAGTATTACTACTCATTTTATAAAATTAATTAAGCCTTCAATAATTGTTAGATATGACGTTTCATATTTAGTAACTAATTAGACTTATTTTGCAATTGTGTTTATATCGAATCATAATAGTGATCATTTAAAAAGATAAACTATTTGATTATGGTGTCTTCTACTCAGGATAGAGTGCGAAAGCACCCTCTTAAATATTCACTATTGTAAAAGCATGCTTTAATCTATATTCAATTCAATTAAAAAAAATTAATACGTGCAAATGTCGGAGTGCAATAGTCTGTGGAGCGCTGGCGCCATCTATCTATCGGCGTGGGGTAGAGTCAATAGTGACAATCCGGCGCGCGTCTCTCGGTAGTTCTCGGGTGACGGTCCGCCAGAGCGGTCGGCTATTGAAACTGTCGCGTTCCTATTAAATAAAAAAATCAAAATCAAAAATATCTTTATTCTAGTAGGAATATTACAGCACTTTTGAATCGTCAAATTATATTTTTTTCCACACTCTGATTCTAATACGTCTGATGATGGTACTAAAGAACGGCTTAAAATCTAAAGTTACGGGGGTTCCTTCGCGCCCTGATCCGAGAAGAACCCACAACAAACTCAGTCGGGTATTATTCTTTGTTACCATCATCATTACAATATCATATTAGTTTACTATATTTTAATTAAAATTAGAGCAATTCGTTCACTCCCAGGCGTTTCTATCGTCTAGGTAATCTTGCAACTTATAATACGATTTTTCTATCAACTTTCTATTAACAAAGACTTTGCATTTATTAATTGACATCTTTAGAACGTCTAGTGAGAGTTTATTATAGAAACTTATACAGTTACCCTTAAATGAGTTGTTTATCTTATGCAGCCTAATGTTTTTGTGTACGTACAACAAGTTTTCTAATATATATACGCAGTGAACTGTCATTCTGTTAACTGTCTTGAATTTGTTTCTTAGCTTATTATTACTAATGAGTTTGTGTAAATTGGTATCGGGAACATTAAGTGATTGAACATTATAATCTGAGTTAATTAATAAAGTGTTTGATTACACCATGATTACCCACCTACGCCCACAGTATGAAAATTAAACTATTGACGCCATTAATGACGATGTCGGCGGAGAACCCAACGCCTCTATGCTTTATACTCCTTCTCTCTTACTCTTCGACATATATATTATACTGGCTGGCGTATTGGTGTGAGTATTCGCTTTGCTAGCAGAGATCCTGGGTTCGATCCCCGTTGAGCAAATTTAGGAAATTGCACTTTCTAATTTATGTTAGTCTGGACTGGTGGTAATGACCTACTACCAAGAAAGAGATTTGTGTTCCGGCACAATGTATAGAACCGATGACAGGCAAATTATCATCAGGTGTCATCACAGTCAGCGCTAACCTGTCAGCAATAAATATCATGAGACAAAGTTGTAGTTATTCCACCAGGAAAACTATTTTCCTATAGACAGTTCCCTTAAATCTTTATATTTTCTTTAACATACCGTTTCACCGTAAAGTTTGCACGGGAGGGAACCTTTCCTATCCTTTGACAAGACACGAACATCTATTAGATTCTCTTTCTACCAATTTGCATGGATAAAGTACCAGTTTGAAGACATTTTCACAAATATGCAGTCCTAATGCTCATTATATTTTTTTTGTTAAATTAGAGTATAAAATTGAGGAATTAATAATTGTAATTTCTGTTACAAAAGTCAAATAGAAAATGTATATATAAGGAACGTATTAAACTCGCTTAGAAGTTTAGAACAAAGACAATGTGTTTGAAGAAAGCAAAGCACATTACGGTATTGGAGAACGATGTACAATGCGGGGCGGATGTAAAAAGTTTTTATCTTACTTCTGTATCAGTTTAAAACTTACTAAGAGGTTTTTTTGACATTATCTGTATAGTTTGAGAAGAAAAGAATGTAAAATTTCTTTTTATTTTAATGTCTGTTATCGAAAATAAACATGCCAGATTTCCATTGGATCCAAAATCTATGTATAATAGATTTTGGGTGCGAAATATTTGGAAAATTGATAGTAATTTGAAATAATCGTTTTTTAAAAGTAAATTTAATAATACTAGAAATAATTTTTATACTAAAATTAAAGATGACTGAATTAGAAATGAAGATAATGTATCCGATACATGAATCGATAAAATGTAGACGTTTGTATTATGTTTCATGGTAAAATGTGTTGTTTTTATCGTCAAAAGGGATGAATATAAACGTAAATTAATTAATTAATATTCACATATTAATAAACCATACAAATATGAAGGCATTGTTTGAGTTCTTTGCTTTTGAAAATGATTTACAATGAGTTGGGTTCAGACGAATTGAAAACAATAAATTCATTCAATGCCGCCTCGTCATATTTTATATTGTCTTTCAGCTACTAATTAAATTTGGGAAAATGTAAATGATCTGCTATCATTTTCTATATATTCAACATTATAATTAAATTTCATAGAAAAGATTTTATGTAAAAATATTTATCCCGGATGTACAGAATAAAAATTAAAATATAGTAATTGAAATTAGCTTAAAAAGCTTCTTTTCATGGTCAAGATTTGACCTTTAGTAACAAAGTTTACTCTGGAAAGTCAAATATATTGAGACTATAGGCATGTACATTCACTGACTGCCTCATGGGTATATCGGTCAGCGTGATCGGCTACAGATATGAGCTCCTGGGTTCGAGTCCTGAGGCAGGCGAATTCAAAAGTCCATACTGCGTTGTCTATTATTGGCGCTGCCACACTGCTGTCTATATACATTAGTAAACATTTTATAACAAACATTTGATCACCATGTTATAAAACGTTTTGATAATAAACTGTGAGCCATGCCATGCCACTGCCATACATTCAAGTGTTTTAAATGTTTGTTTTTATCAGTGTAGGAGCACTGAAACACTTTCTAACGTTTGAAAATGTTTGTAAACATTTTTAAACAGCAGTGTAGCAGAACCACAAGATTTTCTCGATATTTAGGGCGTCCTGCTTCTGATTTCTCTCCGGTCGTGTAGGATTGCCGTCACTTGGGCCTTTGAGAGTGCATTTGTGTACTATGCCTGTCAACCCGCATTGGAGCAGCGTGGTGGGTACTACTTACTTAAATTCACAAATGAATTTTACAACTCTATTAGGAACCCCGTTAGCTATTGCTATAAGATATCTACATACGTACTAGTATGTTACAAATTATCAAAATAGCGTAACATACAGACGTGTACGTCTCCTTTTAACGATATAAATTGAGCAAATATCCTGTGTGGGATGCTTATGTAAATCGGGATTAGTCAAGTCGAAATTGCAAAGTCTTTGA
The DNA here is from genome assembly GCA_015832385.1 of Elymnias hypermnestra. Taxonomy (NCBI): domain Eukaryota; kingdom Metazoa; phylum Arthropoda; class Insecta; order Lepidoptera; family Nymphalidae; genus Elymnias; species Elymnias hypermnestra. The sequence continues at coordinate 2,081,933 of JACTOM010000868.1, read as the reverse complement.
CTTCGTCCGTAATGTGGTTAGCGTATTGGTTTATAGCAGAGTGTGTATTAAAATTTATATGGAGGAGAAGTGCAGAAAGCTAAAATGTATACGTGACGAAAAATGGAATTAATTTACTCGGATTCGTTCAAATTCATACACTCAAATACACATATCAAATGTCTCCTTCACTTCACTTCAAAACGAAGTATAATCAATCTGTGAAATATATAAAAATAATTAGAAAACATCGTGGAGTGTAACAAAATATTCATTTTTGATCATATTCAACTATTGGCCATCTTCGATGTTCCATTTTTAAAATTTTCCTTTTTAAAAATAAATAAGACTTTTGTAAACCAACTATATAGTTAATTAAAAAGTATGTATATATATAATATTTCTAAATACAAATAATGAATTGAATTATTTTTATATAATACTATTTATATTTTATATATATAGTTTGATAAATTGAAAACACTAAGTGCTTAATACGTTTATTTAACCATAACAACTCTTCTTCCTCTTTTAATAATTGGCTTTCAGGTGTGATAAGGCATACAAAATTTCGCCAGTGCCACGTTAATTGGAGAAGGCACGTAGGTGATCGTATGGTTTCTATGATTGCAAACCAAAATTTAGATAATCTATAAATAACAACTCAAAATGGCGGTAATATTTGAAATAGGCATTGACAATGACGGAAGAAAAATCGAAATAATTGAAGCGCGCGCGGCGGCTCCGCGACTATTCCAGTGTTGCCAGCTAGCAACCAGTGTGGTCAGTTACAAACTGGTATGGCGTCTACAAATTAGTTTGGTCATTGTAACAATAGATATATAAGTATTTATGTAAGGACGAGTCCGTTACAATATGTTATTTAGATTATGTTTTTGCCTTCCAACAACTCCGTAACTGATATCAGGATTACTGTGTAAAAGCATTCGAAATTCCGAACGAAAATATATACCACAGATTAAAATCAAGAAACAGTATTGTAATTAGCGACATTTTTAAATGATTTTTGCGTCTTTGACTATGGTTTAATAAGAACTGTTTGGTCATTGATATATTTTTACGTGGTATATCACACTTCAACAACATATTTTTACTAATAACTAAGTGCTATTTGAAAAAAAAAAGGAAAATATAATGACATATTTAAAAAAGGAAAATATATATTTTAAGACTCCTCTAGATCATTCTAACGAAAAATTAAATCATTCCTTTTCCTGCGAACTTTCGAAGAGGTCACGCCTTCCTCAACCGTTTTGCCATCTTCTTCCGCGTCATAACATCGCCGCAGAAGGAGAGCGTAGCACACGATGCTCTCTCGCTACTCACCATTATTCTAATGAAGATGGGGAGCGAGAGATCCACACCGATAACCGCCACGAGCGGGGCAGGCTGATCAGCCCAGGCTGGGAACGTCTCAAGCGTGTTTTGGGCCGTGTAAACGGCGCAGCCATACTCGTGGCATACCTCGGTAGGTTCACACCTAGCCACTCCGCACAGGTACTTGCCAAAGCACCCGTGGTCCGACAGAACCTGCACGAGGTGGAAGGTCACTGCACCATGTGCTCTGTTTAACCAGGATACGGATTCCTGGCCCGTTTTTGGCTGACAGAGCCGCTTCTTCAATTTGGCTATCAGAGTGGCTTGTGCCACCCTTTGCCACCCTCCTTCCTCTGCAAATTGTGGCGGAGATTCGCCCCGAAGCCGTGCTTCCATTTTTTACCATCCTTAATGCATTAAGTATTACTGACGTAAAATAAAAAAAAAAATTGTTTTACATCATTTTTGATATAATGATATATTTATTTTAATGCTGAATTTGTTTTGTTATAATGCCGATAAATAAAATTTTATTTTATGATAAAGAAAAGCGCATCGGGATTTTAAAAATTATTCTCAATAAATCGAGGTCGACAGAATTCTCTCAAAGTTGTGTTGAATAAATATGTTACCGAGGAAAGCTGTCGCACGCATTCTGCACTCCGAATCTGGGGACCCAGCTGAAAAGGGTGACTATTAATGTATTATTTAACAAGATTGGTCCACGTTTTATGTACGGAAGTACATACAGGATTATTGGGAATTTGACATATTCAGTTAGGAGGTCACATGGGTGACTATTCGCGATAATTTAAACCCCATATACAAAAATGAACCATTTTCGAGTTAATAGTAGTTTTTAATAAATAATAAACTAAATAAATTTCAGAATTTTTAAAATACAACACAATATTTCCTTAATAATTTCTTATGTTGGAAAAAAATACGTGTCTTTGTTATTTACAATTCGTCATTTGAGATTTCAATAAATTACTCCTATTCATTTTCGACAGTTTTTAAGACTTAAAAATTTGTTTCCCAAACAAGTTTCACTTCTGACTTGTATACTTTGTACGCACGCATTTTTAATTTATTTTTCAAGAGGTCAAAAATGATTCAAAAGTTAATTCAAGAAAAGAATCATTTAAATCTCATTTATCTTGTGATTTTAAAAAACGATGAAACACTCGTTTTCCTTAATGCTAAAATAATAATTACCAGCCTAGATTTAGAAATGTTAGGCCATAAACGATAATATTTCAATTGTTATGATTATTTTCCACTAATTGTTTTAAAAATAAATAAAAAACCTTACAGAACTTGGCATACAGATTATTCAAAAAGCCACGGAGATTTAGCTATTCAACAACTAAATCATTTTACAGAAACTGCAAAAAGAATATTACAAAGGAACCAGGCCGAAATTCGTATTCGAACTACACTCAAGGTAGTTCTTTAAAATTTCCTTAAAATTACTTAAAAATAAGCCCTAATGGAAGTAAACAAAAATACTAATTTAAAATAAAATGAAGAACCTGTAAAAGTTTAGCAGTAATAACAGTTAATAGCGATTAATCACTCTATCACATCCTACCGGGAATACGTTGAATTACCAATATAATAATCTGTATAATGTCTTTCTCATTGGTCTAGTGGTTAGCATGTTCGACTACAGACATGAGGTCCTGGGTTCGAGTCCCGGGTCGGGCCAATTCAAAAATCGATATTGAGTTTTCTATTAAGATTTTCTCAATATTTGCCCGAAGTTGGGAAGTTGGCGGTGTGATCCACCCCCGTGCCTCGGAGAGCACGTTAAGCCGTCGGTCCTGCGCCTGATCTCTCTCCGGTCGTGTCGGATTTCCGTCACACCGGACTATGAGAGTGAAGGAATAGAGAGTGCACTTGTGTACTATGCCTGCCAATCCGCAGTGGAGCAGCGTGGTGGGTCTATGCTCTAAAAACCCTCTCTCATATGAGGGAGGAGGCCTGTGCCCAGCAGTGGGACGTTAATGGGCTGCTACTTACTTACTTACTTTACTATAATGTCTTTCTGGCACATAGACAGACGCTCCTTTCATAATCCATTGTGGCTTTAGTTCTATTCGATAAAATAAATTATGTGTAGATATGGCTTTGCGTAGGGTATATGGATACGTGCAACTTTGCATTTTCGTTTATCGTAATATTTCTTTATCAGAAAAACTCGTTATTAATTTTGAAGCATTCAGGATCGGAACCTGGTACCTCAATTTGTATTAAAAACCACCGAGGCATTTTAGACTATGTATATACATAAACTATATCAATACGTTTTTGTAATTTTGTAAAAACCATTAAAAAATTAGGAATTAAAATATGATTCTTTACACATAAAGGCTGTCGATAAGTTATTTTCTTGTATTCTATATTTAGCTTTCACAATTGTCCTAACGCTTTTAAATATGTAGTTTTTTAAATATTGTTATACTATCTTTTAGAAAACTATTGAATTGTTGGATGTTTTTCTTTCAATATATTTGTCTATTTAAAATTCTGTACTCTTTTGCACAGTTAAGAAAATCTCTATTGATAAATAATATGACTAGACTATAACCTTGTATTATTATAGCAAAACGTTAGCGTTGGATTAAAAGAAAAGTGTATATTTTTTACAATAATAGAAGTCATCTTAATAAATAAGATTATATATTACGGTAATTATCGAACTTTAATAATTCTATTTCATTAATTTTTTTCCATCTATAATTTATTTGAATAAAATCCTCTGTCTCGATTTTATTCAAAAAAAGGACAACACCCGAAGGATGTACAATTTGTATCTGTTCATATCGAAGTGCAGTCTATAAAACTGCAACTGAAGGTTCGAAAGGACTTCAATATGCTTTAACAATGTGCTGTAACTTTGATATAAATTTTGTTGGAACATTATCGGCGAAATAAGAGCGAAAAAACGAGCTAAGAATCTCTAGAGTAAGGAAAAACAGAGCCAAGTAGTTTTAAAATAGAATATACGAGAAGTGTAACTGGAATACGTTTAGTTTGTCTTAAAAAAGTTATTGCGTAATTATAATGGGTAAAAATGATCATCATTTTGAACATGATACTAAATCTATTTTGGGTGTTAAAAAAGATACAAATAATAACTTTTCAACAATAAAAATGTTTGAACTTGTATTTTATTGGTGAAAAGAGATATTTAAAAGCGAAACTGCTGAGTTTGTTGTTGATTTCTTCTCGTTAAAATCAATCTTCTATTCAGCATGAATGGACAAACTAATGACGATCTCAAATTTCTGTAGTTTGAGCCTTCTTGAATAAAAGATATTTGGGTATTGATTATGAAGAAGTATGTAAATTTTGGCGTATCACATTATTACCAAGTTTAGTTTAATTAACAAGATTAGAAATTCCTGTGTATGATTCATTTGCTAATGTTGATTTCTTGGTATTGTATGTATAAAATGTGATATCATTTGAAATAAATATAGTTTTTATAGTGGTTAAAAGAGGCAGACCTATGGTAATGATATTTCTCGTCTGTTAAAGCTTAATACGTACTGTTATAATTAAGTTTAATACCATTCGTCTTCTTTATGTGCCTATCCGACTAACGAAGGTAGGCAGTCAGTTCTCCACATTTAACTTTGTCACTCGCGAGGCTAAACAGTTGAGCGGTACTCGCGATCCCGGTCCACTCCCTGATGTTGCGCAACCAGGACCTCCTCTTGCGGCCAATACGCCTCTTGCCATTGCAATATCAGTCTGTTATATCAAAACTTTTGTGGTGATCAATTATGAGCGTGCACATAAATTACTATTACGTTTTAGGAATGTTTTAGAATTTCCAATGTATTTGTTTTGTTATAAAACCAAAGAATAATTGAGATTCAATGGAAGAATGGCTTAAAAACATTTCGTCCGAAATAAAAATGTCTTTTTTTAACGATATGAAATCATCGTGAATACCTGGAACACTCGGGAGGGTGTTCCAGGTTATGCCGGACTTATTCAACATCATTTGGAGACGGGGTCACGAGAACGCGATTGACAGACATTCGCAACCCCGCCAGCGATGTGCCCCTTTAAGTCCAATCCGGTCTAAATAACCAATAATTTACTCGAAGATGGCTTGCCTGAAGCACCTGGCCATCCATGGGCAATGGACCCCACATCCGTTACCCAAAGGTCACCACAAATGAGGGAGACGGCGATGGTGGGTCGCCTCCCTTAACCGTTTCATCACATCCTCGCAGAAGGAGAGCGTAGCAGACCATGCTCTTTCGCTGCTCACCATCAATCTAATGACGGTGCAGAGCGAGAGATCCACTCCTAAAATAAAAATGTTTATTGCAACCCTAAATAACTAAGAGATGGTAGAAGGAAATTTATTCATACATTAACTTTTAAAACTTGCATTCAAGTTAACTTTTATAAAAAAACATCAAGTTTATTCGCTTGACTGTTATCACGTCTGATGGGTGTGATGATATAGTGATGATACAGTGTAAGATGGAAGCGCTAATCTTTTCAGAGACAATTTACATCTTATGATTTCTACACAGCATCGTAAGGAACATCAATCTCTTTGCTTGGCGGTACGACTTTGTTGGTAGTGTGGTAACTAGCCGCGGCCAAAGCCTCCCACTTGTCCAGACTCAGACAAATTAGAAAATGCGATTTCCTATATTCATCCGACCGGGGTTCGAATCTGCCCCAGCGAAGCCGTAAAACATGATTTATAGATTCTTCTATAATAAATACAGCCTCAATTTTGGATAAGTGCGAGTTTACAAGGTCATATATAATTAATTTAATCTTTTAAAGTTATTGATGTACTCTCTTACAATATATCTACTTATGTACACGCATTAGAAGTTATACTTCTTTGCCGTAACAAGATAAAAAGCTTTTCAAAAATATCTTTCGCCTTATTTTACGTTTGCAGAAATAATAGACATAAACTAACTTTCATTGGATATAAATAGCTTATAATCTGTTTTCTATAGTTGTGCCTGAAAGTTATAATTTTGATAAGAATGTCACGTTGATATTTTCAATGTCACAAAATATATGTAACAAGTAATATAATTAAATAATTAAGGTATCATAGAATTACAAAATATCCAAAATTTTGTCTATAGCTAATTTCAATACTTCAGAAGTATAACTTCAAAAGTATTTAATGTAATATATGTAATAAACGCTTTTATAGGTGTTGAGAGGTTAGCGCTTGACTGTGATCTCACCTGATGGTTAGTGACGATAAAATCAAGAACGGAAATGCAATAATAAGAGCGGACAGCATACAGCTGAGGTAAACTTCTTATCAAATCGTATTGTAATTGTTATTTCGCTAACATGTATTCTGCTCACAAGTGTACCATTAATAAACGTTTCTTTCTTTCACTAATCTGGTAAGTGGCAATTTACTTTTTATGGTTTTTACAAAGCAACGTACTGGAACAGAAATCATCTTGTTTTGACGGCAAGTATTTACTGGTAGGATGGTAATTAGCCTCAGCCGAAGCCAAGAAATTGCATTTTCTAATTTGTTTGTGTCTAGACTGGTGGAAGGCTTCGACCGTAGCTAGTTACCACCCTACCAGCAAGAACGTACTTNAATATCAAACAACGGCGGATGCATTGACGAAGTCAAACGACGGATGGCTATAACAAGAACGGCGATGGACAGGATGAAGAAAATATGGAGGAATCGGAACATCACAAAGACCACGAAATCTAAACTCGTGGGGACTCTTATCTTCTCCATATTTCTATACGCTGCTGAGACGTGGACACTGCGAGATGTGGAAAGGCATAAAATAGATGCTCTAGAAATGTGGTGCTGGAGAAGAATGCTTGGTGTTTTGTGAACCGAGTTTCGAACAAACGTCTCGATACTTCAAGAACTCAGTATCAAACAGCGTCTATTCGAGAGAGCGAGATTGTACTAGTGAGACTAGTACAATCTCGCATTCTGTCATTCTTCGGTCGTCGTCGTTCAAGGAAAAGTGGAAGGCATCAGACCGCGTGGGAGGTCACCCACTCCATGGACCGATCAAATCAAATCTGCACTGGGAGGTTCACCTCCCAGTGCATATGCAGCGAATGCAGCAGGATGACCTCGAACAGGGAAAAATGGCGAGCGGTAGTCATGCGCATAACATCTGCCCACTCCGTAACTTCATGACGATCACGACCGCTCTGTCAAGAGCGAAACGAATAAGAAGAAGAAGATTAGTGCGCTTCCATCTTAGACTGTATTATTACTTAACATCAGTAGTGATCACAGTTGAGAGCTTACGTGTCAGTAATAGAAAAGGACCTCAGAAGAGTACTCTTACCATTTAAGGAGTATCCTTCACTTAGGTATATCAAGAAACGTTTCTAACAATAATATTGTAGTAAAAACAACATAAAAAGATTTCTTCAAGCTAAAATAAAGTCAATAAGTGTAATGATCTATTTTTGTAATAAAAATACTTTTCCAACATTATTACAAGAGACATAAACTATCCGTCGTAAACAGATGTCTTTGAGATAACTTCTGACTTATGATTTATTACATCGACAAATAGAAAATGTTGTTGGAGAATATTTATCAAACCAGATTACGTTTAATCTATTAAATATATGTTCGGCACACTTGTTCTTATTTCGTAGATATTGAATGAGACTGAGCCGTCACGCTGGGCGATATCGTACGGGTAAATTCGACTGTCATCGATTCAAGGGGCGAGAAACAATTATATATATATATAAAAAAAAAGTTGTATTTCATATTAATAACCTTATCATGTTTAAGTTTTCATTGTCACGTGGGCTTAAGCACAAAACAAGTTTTTTAAATGACGAAATTTCATTTTTATATATAATTACGTCAAATAACACATAAATTAACCTTTAATACAAATATATTAATATGCTCTAAACAGTAAAAAATAATTGCGAATTATTTTTTAGAGTTCTTCGTATTCTTATATTCGGAGTCGGCGTCAAACGAGGTAGGTGTGACCCTCGTGTCCACTTGGCAGCTCCCGCACAGCTCGGACATATAGCTTTTTTATTATTTATTACTGACAGTTTAGCGCTTGTGTGTGATCTCACCTTATGGTAAGTGATGATGCAGTCTTAGTTGGAAGCGCGCTAATTTGGTAAGTACCGGAACACAAATCGGTTTGTTTGGCGGTACGTTTTTGCTGGCAGGGTGGTAATTGGCTACGGCCGAAGCCTCCCACCAGTCCAGATACAGACAGATTAGAAAATACAATTTCCTAAATTCGTCCTACTGGGGATCGAACCCGGCACCTCTGTTAGCAAAGTGAATACCAACCGCTCAACCAACTCGTCGACGCCGTCAAAAATATATGTTCTTCAAATTATTATTTATTTATTGATTTTAATGAATCTGAAGTAGTGTACACTTAAGAAACGTGTTGCTCATATGAGACATCACCGATTAAATGAAACACCTGGGATGGAATCTGCAACCATATACGATACAGGTCGCTATTTTGCCACCTAGCTATCATCAGTCTTTTATATGGTAATCGAGCACATCACTAATACGCTAAAGTTTCCCTCCCCCATACTCAGCTACCACCCCTGCGCACATAATACACCTTATAAATATTGCAATGTTGCAAAAAAGGTGCCATTTGATTACAGATAGTTATATATCCTGCTTTGTATCGTACCGTTACTGTAATCCGTTGAGGAGTTCTATTGCTTATCATATTTAATTACGACAATCACTGGACCATACCGACGTTACGGGAGGTGACACAAATTTCCGGATAGCCTATAAAAGATTCTGTCGAATATCGTTAATTTGCTCCTAAGAATTGAAAAATTCCTTTATATGGATACCATGATCAAAACATAACCAAACTTTAATTGAACAACACTTCAAGTATATCCTTTTCAATAAAATGAAATTATTGAAATCGGTTGGCGTGATTTTCAATTATTCGTCCATAAGTCGTGCACATGGTTAATGCAAATTTAAGACTTTTTACGGTTTTCTCATGGATGCCATCATCAGAACTGGCCTAAAAAAATTTAACCCAACAACAAGCACCTTCTTTCATATAAATGCGAATCATCAAGATCGGTTCACCCAGTCAAAATCTATAAGGTATCCAACAAAAAAAAATACAGACGAATAACCTTATTTTGAAGTCGGTTAAAAACCATCTGCCACCACACGTCCGACCAGTTTAGTGGGTCTAAGCTTCAAAAACCTTGTTTTTTATGTATCAGAATGTGCCCGGCAATGGCACAATATACTTTTTATTATCTTAGTTCAGTTTAATTGGCATTAAAACAGAGAATCTATACTAATAATCTCCTCTTTTTTTTGAAGTCGGTTAAAATATATATCTTTTCGTTACATAGTCGCCCACTAATAACGGTTTTCCCATCTTCAAAATTAGGTATGAAACTTACTCAATTTATTGAAGTTTGATCAGCAGTAGCATATAGCAAGTAGCATGAGTATGATAGTAGAAAATAAATGGTAACCAATAACAATTATTATAGTTACAATTTCTTTTGTATATAAGGTTTAATGGCTGTAACAGGAAGTTACCTATGTAGTAACTAAATTTAAGTTCGTAAGATGCACAGACCTTCCGCCAAAGCTTGGACTCCAGAGAATTAAGGAAGTTAGCGCAAGTAATTTGCTGCTACGTAGCTTAATTTAATACAAAACGGGACTTTGGAAAATCACAATTTCTTAGCAAGGTATTGTACTGCTTTAGTCATAAGTTTAACAAGGGCTTTTAATATTATACTCCCTTTGAAATCTACCAGTAGTTCTCTGTGTACGATTACATCTTGTTAAAATTTTCTTAATCTTATAAGGGATGATAATTGAGTAATACATTATTTAGTAGAACTGTATATAGGGCCTTGATTAGTCGACTTTCTTTCATGTTACAAAATTAAAACACTTCTGAAATATTTGCCACAATTATTTATGTTATCACAATAGTCTGAAATTTTAAGAGAGGCAAAGAAAAGACATTAAATACAGTTTAACGACTGATGAAAGAAGCTGTTGTTATAATCTATGATATATTTCTCCAATGTAATTACAATGAGTATTAAATTTCGTTATACAGTGAGAGAAACTGTGAAACACCTTTAAGTTTCCTTACAATTTTGTCGTGACATTTTTCAGAAATCACTGTCAAAGGAAATCCACAGAACTTTTCTATTTAAGCGAGTTCAAATGCGATCCATTTTCTAAATCTTCATGTAATGAGAGGTGCGGAAGAATCTTGAGCTGACTAAATCTTTTTCCGTGTGGAAACGAGTTTTCTAATGTACTGCGAAAATGGCACAAATCTACAAAAGATATCTTAGTAAATCAGTGAAAATGCATCAACGTTATACGTGATTTTCTCACATTGGTTTGTTCCGTAAGTATTATTTATGAAGTAATATAAAAGAGTCGATTCCAGCTTATATATACGTGGAAGATGTTATTTAATATACAGACTGGTTTAATAACGTTTTGAAAATTCGTAATAAGGGCAATATCGTGCGTTTGAAATTACTATTTGTAGAAAGAAAGCTTTAAACCTCATCGGTAAAAGGTAAGGTTAAGGAAATATAGTAAGTAAAAGTAAGTAGCAGCCCATTTACGTCCCACTGCTGGACACGAGCCTCCTCACTTATAGGAGAGAGTTTTAAGAGTATAGACCCACCACGCTGCTCCATTGCGGGTTGGTAGGCGATGTGTCCGGTGCAAGATCAGGCGCATCATTGCGTTTATGTTAATGTAATAATAAATAGCGCTATATAACTCTTTAAGTCTTTATAAATAACTCTTCAAGACTTTATCTAATGGATTGATATAAAAAAGTGCGTGCGTACAAAGTACACATCTCAGAAGTGAAACTTTTTTTTGTTTATATTTATACAAATATAAAACTTTAGATTTTCGAGACTTATAGAAAAGGAAAAAGTAAGATATGTTAGGAATTTAATTGCCATTAAAATGTTAAAAAGTGTCGATAATTCATATTTCATTCGATCTAGTTAGATCAATAGGGACGAAATCCTTAAAATAACTAATATTATAACCGATATAAATGAAATTTGGTACACTGATAGTCTGGAGCCTGAGAAAGGACGAGCACTTTGCAGTGAAACATTACAAATAGCTCATTAAAGTATTTATACATATGTGTCTTATTTGTAAAATAATTATCAAAATTGCTACCCAAAAACATTATTCTACGCAAGCGAAGTCACGGACACAACTAGTACAGTATATTTCCATAGTGGATGTAACCGATAATGCAAAAAAACTATTTATATCTGTTAAAAGAGTGAAGTAATAACGATTTGTTCTTCGAATCAACGTTGTGTCGATAAAGTTTAAAAAGACACTTATATTTTTATTCATATAAATACATATAAATGTACATAATATTATTATATAGCAGCATCGCTTCACGTACTTCGCACTAATTTGACCTCATTGTTGCCAAATTACCACAAGCTAATTCCTTTATCCCGGCCGCTATACGATAATGGCTTCTAGCCAGATAACTAACCATATTCAAATTAGATTCACTTATAGAATGAGGTGAAATTACTTCATATCTTCCACAGTGCAATGAAAGTTTAAGTCAGTCTTCATAAACGTCTAGAGCCAGGAAACTATGTAATTATATTTTACACTCAAACGCTCCTGCAATGCACCATTCTATTATTTTTTCAGTATATGGACATAGTTTCTAAGTAGAAATTGTCTGTATTTATAAATAAACTAGCAATGCTCCGCGGTTTCAGCTGTATAGATACCGATTTCGTGGCAGTGGAAAGTCGAACATAAAAGTTTTTTTTCACTTAGTTTTTAATTACTCCCTTGTAGATTATTAGATACACATTTACATTCATTGGTATCATTGGTCTAGTGGTTAGCATGTTCGACTACAGACATGAGATCCTGGGTTCAAGTCTCGGGTCGAGCCAGTTCGAAATCGATATTGAATTTTCTATTAAGATTTTCTCAATATTTGTCCGAAGTTGGGAAAAATTTGGCGGTGTGATCCACCCCCGTGCCTCGGAGAGCACGTTAGCCGTCGGTCATGCGCTTGATCTCTCTTTCCGGTCGTGTCGGATTGCCGTCACGTCACGTCACGGAAGGAATAGACACTTGTGTACTTGTCCAATCCGTAGTGGAGCAGCGTGGTGGGTGTCTATGCTCTAAAAACCCTCTCTCATATGAGTGAGGGGGCCTGTGCCCAGCAGTGGGACGTTAATGGGCTGCTACTTACCTATTTTTTTACTTACATTCATAATTTAGTAAATATTTAGATTTTACTTTACAACAAATATATATCTAACTAAAACATTTTTAAATTCGCAATATCATTTATGTAGAATGTCCGACATTGGCAAATTTAAAAATACTCTTTGTGTGCTGTTGATGTGGTTTAATAAATAAATAGTCAAAGATGCAAGCGCGTTAACTTGGTAACAGTTAATGCACCTTTCATGGTATCTCCACAGCATCATTTATGTAGAGTGTCTGACATTGGTAAATTTAAAAATACTCTACAAGAATTGAAAAAATCTTGATTCCAAGAACGTAATGAAAGATTTTTTGAAGTCGCTCCAGTAATATTTAGCTTGATAAAAATAAAAACATTATAGGTATATCGGTGTGTATCATTGGCATCCTTGGAATATGAGCGAACTCACCCGTCGCAGGCCCAGTTATAAGGGTCGCTACAATTAACTTAAGATTATTTTTCAATTCGTTATATCTTTTGAATGGAATATCCGATTTTAATTATTTAAAAAGTATTTTACAGATATTAAAACGTTCTTTATTAACAACAATACGGAGGATAAAGATTAATACAGAGGTATGAATAATGTGGTTTAATTCTTGTTGGCACTTTTATTATGTTAAAAGTAGTTATAATGGCATAACTACAGGAGTTGGACATTTGATATCTGGGACTTTTTTGTAGATTTGAATACGTTCTATAATATTGTAGAACATTTTTTTGTTCTATCATCAATAGTTTTCCAAGCGCACGCGGTGACAAATTTTTCGTGACCAATTTTTTCACACCTTGGTTTACATTAATGCATTTTTATTGGGGATTTCTATTTTTTTTTAAGAAATCAATATAGCCTTAATCACTTATTGAAAATGCAGCATTCTAATGGTGAAAAAAATTTTAAATCGGTCCAGTAGTTTTTGTGTGAAAACGTTTCAAACATACCTACACTTACAAGAACATAAATGTTTCCTATTTATAACATTAGTTTGTGATAGATGTTACCCGCGTAGTTCTTGATTCCGTTATCCCGTTATTATTTCTAGATTACTTCGCGTAAGGAACATATATGACGAATATCAAATCAAAGCTTTGCCTATTTATATCCTTGTAGCTGAGTCCTCGACCTTTTTGCTTACATGCAATTAATATTTTAAATACTTTCTGTATGTTACTCTAATATTACATTTTAATTTTAGCTTAAATAGGTATTACTTACTTTAAGGTATTTACATTATTATTTTGCATGTTTCGTAAATAAAGTTCTTTTTATTTTATTTTTTTTATTTTATTTCCGGATCCCGTGAGAATATGGGAAAATATGTTCTTAGTAAGAGACTACGTCGCGAGTTGTCCGATACCCCTCCAGTGCCTGAAGACCAAAGTCTTCGAACAGTGCGTGTTGTCAGTGATGACCTACGGTTCTGAGACGTAGTCGCTGACTAGCCGCAAGATCGGGCCTTGTGGAGGTCATTACGTGAGACCTATGTCCAGCAGTGGACGTCCATCGGTTGAAGCGACGACGACGACTACGACGACGACGTCGCGAGTGGATAATATATGCCGAGTTACAAGTCAATCCGATGAATACTTTTAGAGATCTCTCAATTACTGGTCAGCTTTTCACTTATATGTTCGGATCCCGTGGGAATATGGAGAAATTCGTTGTAAGTGGCCGTCTACCTTAAAAAGTGGCATAAATTTTATCAGGCTCTAGGCTATCTGTGTAGCAAATTTTATTTAAATCAGTCCAATAGTTTTTGCTTGAAAGCGCGACGGACAGACATAGTTACACGTATATAAGTACACTTAAATGTAGTTACGAGTATATCAAAGATTTTCTCCGTTTTCTTAGTAAACAGGGATTTGTGTCATCGAATTTATCACCTTCCGTCCCGATTTTCCGTAAGAGTGCATCTCTCGTGTCAAGAAACTTTATTTACGAGTCTATTTTTATAACAAATGTTTTAAATAAAAGTTATTTTTCTACGTGACGTCTTTCAGAGTTTTGAATTAATGTAAAATTGGTTTTATTGGCTTGCCTCTTACTAGATTTGCGCGCTTCCATCTTAGACTGTATTATCACTTACCGTAAGTTGTGATCACAGTCAAACACTAGCCTATCAAGAATAAAAACAAACATATTTTGAAGCATTAACAAAACATTTATTAAAATACAGTTTTTGACTTTGATATTTTTATATTACTTGTTAATGTTTAATGTCATTATAAATATAATCTTCTTTGTTCGTATCGTTCACGTAAAAAATATAATAAGTTACGAAACTATCTACAGATGTTATTAAGGAATTCTTTTTTTATGTCACAACTTCGCGTATAACGCAAATATTTGCTACCTTTTGGTAGTTTCGGCGGTTATAAATCCTAACGATCTCCGTAATTTATAGTTAACTAGCAGACCCTACAGACTTCGTTCTGTCAAAAAGATTTGGAATGTGGAAGATTTCAGTTTTATGAATAATTTTCGAAATGAAATTACAGCAGTACTAATAGCTCTTACATTTTGTGATTATTCAATTGATTTTGAACTTTGCGCAGCGGTATTAAAGTGCAAGTTGACTCTTTGACGTTAGGAAAACACCCACATTGCTTAGACAACAGTGAGTACTTGCAATTTATTATCAACTTTATTGAATAGCAATAAAGGTCAAATTGACTCTACATTTAAGTTAGAAAATGTTTGTATGGGAAACAGAAAAGGGCTGTAAAAACCACCCTTGGACTTCAAGGAACTTTAAAAAAAAAGAATTGGCAAAATTGGTCCAGGCGTTGTTGAGTTATGCGTTCACCAACACATTTTGCGATTCATTTTTATGTTATAGATGATGAATTTGAGTAGCCAATATGGTAAATGATTTTCGTCTAACTTTGATTGTTTTGTTAATATATGATTAAAATCTAGTCTTACAGACTAATTAGTAAGAATACTTACTACTACCTAATATTCACTTGTATTATCAAAGTTCAAGTTTAGTCTAATGTTCTTTGACTCACACTTTTCTTGAGTTATGGTTAAGAAAACATTTCACTACACTATATTGTGTCCCAGGACATTTACTAAATCAAAAGGTTTTGTTTATTAAATATTTTCTTTGTCCGTGTGATATCCAGAAGTTTAGGAGCTTCAGGATTCACGTGATGGTGAAGTCTTTGGTGATGAGCTTTGACAATTATCTCGATGTAATTATTAACGAGCTCTATGTTTAGGTCCTTGTGAAGATCGCTATTTCATATGTACCTATTGAAGATCGCTAGAAGATCGCTGTTTCATGTGTGTATTTCATATGTGCATTAACAATCTCCCTAAGTGCTTTGTTTTGGTCAGTCATAAGAGTGAATAGTGGACGTTCTAACAAGTGATTTGGTTTTCGTGTTAGATGAATAATGAAACTTTTCGAAACTATTACATAATGTCTACATTCCAAGGTTCGTGACCAGAAAATCAAAATCAAATTATTCAAATAGGGTCACATGCAGTTTTTAATCTTCAATAATCTGTCCGTTGGTATCAAATGTACCAACGGTTCGGAAAGTTGATCCCGCCGAGAAGAAATCGGCAAGAAACTAACAGTTTTTCCTCTAAATATAGTTTTGTAGGTTACAATGTTTAATATTTTACTTCGGTGTGCAACTAGAATCAGGTTCAAACATTTTTAGCTTAAATAATCTTCAGTATGCCTTTTGTAAGAGTATGTTTATGATATATTTCTTAAAATTATATAGAGGCTAAGCCAAATTGTAATTAATGTTTTTATAAATTAAAGTAGTTATAAGTTCGAGGTATGAGAAATGGTGCGATTATCAGAGCAGTCTGTGAATGTATCTTAGGAAAGTAAAAATTACCTGTTTAACATTCCATTAAAATAGTGTAGGGCTCATTGGAAAAAAGTGTTACGAGTTTGGTCCAAAGAATCTTTTCAAGTGTGAATTTCTAAGCTAAACAAAACTCGGAATCGCTCCCATACTACAGGTTGCCTTACGATACTTTCATTGAAACGAAAAGTACAATAATTTTTTTAAAAACAAAACTGTGTTTTTAAAAACTAAACTAAACTATATATATATCTTTTATGAAGACATCTCTGAATTGGATTTACAGGGCTCAATTCGTTCACTGCGATACCAGCAATGTTTTGCGTATCTAAATACCAGGTGTTCAAGAACAGGACCTTTAGTAATTTTAGACTTTATGTCGTTTTTTAATACTGTGACTATACAAAGGATGACTTTATTTGGCGAATCTACATACATAACATCACGCCTCATTCCCATAGGGGTAGGCAGAGACCACAAAATTCCACTTGCCACGATCTTTGCATATCTCCTTCGCTTCTTTCATTCTCATTAAACCTTTCATACAAGTTCGTCGGTTTAGAGTACTCTTGACCTGGCCCTTATTTAAAATGTCCTGGATTTGGTCCAGGAACGTTCGCCTTGGTCTTCCCCTTCCAACTTTCGCATTAACTCTTGACTCATAAATCCTTTTTGTCAGTCTCCTTTCATTCATTCTCTCTACATACCCAAACCATCTAAGCATACCTTTCTCTATTTTAGTCACCACGTCTTCTTTTATACCACAATGTTCTTACGTGATTCTTCTGCCATACCCGACTTTCACTACCATACCTAAGTGTTGGTACCAACACTCCTGCATGCGCTGCCAGTCTGGCCTTTTGATACACCTCTAAAGTGCTGTAAAAGCTTGAATAAAGGGTTTTGGTCTTGAAGGCTAATAGATCAAACGCCTTCTTTCGAGGCTTAGAAGATACGTGATATTTCCGCATTTTACGATTTCTTAACAATTCATGGCTTAAGTCTAAATAAATAAGCGGAGTATTGAACCCAAATCAATCGAAAGGTAAACAAATGCAATCTGTTAAGATTGTGAAGTGATGCTATAATCAGCACAGTTCGTTCCCAAACACGCTCCCCATGCAATTAGTTCCCATCATCGGGAATTGAGATCCTTCTCACACTGTATTAACTTTATTTACCTTGCAGAGTTGGATCTACGTAAACTTTTGAACGATGTCACGTAGTTGGATTAGATTTTATAAAAGTATATAAAAGAATTGTCGTTTTTCTGAGTATAAGACTCACAGAGATGATAAGTCTTTATAGCATGTTTTTTAAGATATGTTATTATCCATTTGATTTTTTAATTTGTTGTTAAAATAACTCAGCACACTTTAGAAGCAATTACTATATGTACTAGCGTATCATATTTTTCGGAATACAGGTTTTATTGAAAAAATATTTTAATGTTACTATTAATCCATAAACGATTATTTTTTAATATTTTGGTTTTCTTTTTACTTTATGTATACTGCATCTTTTCCTACATTCTTTTTGGTTAAGTAGGGTAAATAGAGTCTTCATATTAGAAATTTTATAGTGTTATAATTGTCAAGGCAGGTAATAAGACATAAATTTAACCAACTCACAATAACTACTTACTTCACTATTTGAATTCATGAAATTTAGCATTAGTTCTCTTAAAACAACTACTTCACGAGACACAGCTCGAAAGACTATCTCATAAAACGGAACCTATTAAACTTACTTCGTATTGCATAATATTACACCATGATTTTTGGTATTTTTAAGTGTTGTCCCTATATTACTCAATAACTCCCAACATTTCAGAGCTATCAGTGTAACAAGTATTCATCTCACTAGGAGCGGTCTGGACTTTGAAAGTAGATATAAATATAAACTCAGGTAGATATATTGATCATTATGTTTCCTAAATTCTCCATTTCTGGATCGGGACACAATATTCAATAGGAGAGAGAGAGAGAGAGAGAGAGAAAGAGAGAGAGAAAAAGCACTTTATTGCACACAAGATAAAAAAAAATAAACTAAGATACTTATTACTATAATTATAGCTAATGACTGTGAGTGACGTATGATATCTAACGAATTCCATAACTTTATAACTTGGACAGTGAATGAATTTTTGTAAAATTTAGTATGGCTAACTGGATGTAGCCCTTTCGTGAGCTCGCACTTGCGAAGACTGCCGGTTCAGGATCGAAATAAAATGCCACCAGATTCTTCACCCAACGCTCCGCCATCTACTTGTCACCAGACGAGGATATGATGTATTGCGATCGAACTGTTGTTCAGCAGGGAAATTTACGCCGAATTGGCTTTCTATTATGTCGTGTTTACGACTGGCACACGTGCACCATTGTGACAAGTAAACGACGTCGGTTGATTCTTTATTCGTGGTAAAGTGCGTCCTATGATTGGCGTTCTATCATTTGCCAATCACAAGGTTTACATTAATTGCACAAATAACATTATTCTAGGAAATAACAATCATACTAATACAGACACGCTATGGTCAACAATGACTCAGAGGGTGTTTAGTCAGATAATCTGTCCGGTTACTAACTAAACATGCGGGTAAGCGACCCCGGGTGCCTCGAGCTATTACTACCGCTCTTCACTCTTCTGTCCGCGGCAGTAATATCGCAAAAGCGTGATGAGCGACACTTTAATGCCGAGCGTATACGAGATACCATCGAACGCAACAAAGGCACTAAAGTGTTCGCAAAAGATTTGTCTATCGGTCAGAGCATAACGGCGAACTCATTGCATCTGGACCTGAGATTCGGAGGGAGGTTGAGAGTTTCTATGGACAGTTGTACACATCGACTTGCAAGCCTATTGAAAGTTTGGCTAAAGATCCCCGTGCCAAACTGACCCGGCATTATACCGAAGATATCCCGGACGTCAGCTTGTACGAGATTAGTATGGCTCTCAAACAGATGAAGAACGGCAAGGCACCGGGTGATGACGGAATCACAGCGGAACTCCTGAAGGCGGGTGGAAAACCCATTCTTAAAGTCCTTCAGCGAATGTTCAATTCCGTCATTCTGGAAGGCACGGTGCCCAAGGCATGGCATAGGAGCGTGGTAGTTCTGTTCTTCAAGAAAGGTGACAACACCTTATTGAAGAACTATAGACCTATTGCGCTGCTAAGTCATGTCTATAAGCTGTTCTCGAGGGTCATTACGAATCGTCTCGCTCGCAAGTTTGACGACTTCCAGCCCCCCGAACAAGCCGGATTCCGAAAAGGCTTTAGTACCATAGACCACATCTTTACGCTGCGGCAGATTATACAGAAGACCGAAGAGTATAATCGGCCACTTTGCTTGGCGTTCGTGGACTATGAGAAAGCCTTCGATTCGGTGGAAACCTGGGCGGTGTTGAGATCTTTACAGAGATGCCGAATTGACCACCGGTACATACACGTGTTGAAGTGCTTGTACGAAAACGCCACCATGTCAGTCCGTATACAGGACCATAGCACAGAGTCTATCCAACTGCAGCGTGGAGTGCGACAGGGAGATGTTATCTCCCCGAAGCTCTTTACTGCGGCGTTGGAGGACCTGTTTAAGCTTATGGAGTGGAACGGACTGGGCATCAACATCAACGGCGAGTACATCACTCATCTACGGTTTGCCGACGACGTGGTCATTATGGCAGAGACTCTGGAAGATCTCAATGCAATGCTCGATGACCTCAGCAGAGCTTCTCGACAGGTGGGCCTAAAAATGAACATGGATAAGACGAAAGTTATGTCCAATATCCATGTTCCGCTCCACCCAGTCATCGTTGAGAACTCAGCACTCGAAATTGTAGACGAATATACATACCTGGGACACATAGTCCAACTAGGTAGGTCCAATTTCGAGAAAGAGGTCAACCGCCGAATCCAGCTCGGTTGGGCAGCGTTCGGGAAACTACGCCAGATATTTTCGTCCGATACTCCTCAGTGCTTGAAGACAAAGCTCTTCGAACAGTGCGTGTTGCCAGTGATGACCTACGGCTCCGAAACGTGGTCGCTGACTATGGGCCTCATACGAAAGCTCAGAGTCGCTCAGCGTGCGATGGAGAGGGCTATGCTCGGAATTTCTCTACGTGATCAAATCAGAAATGAGGAGATCCGTAGCAGAACCAAAGTCATCGACATAGCCCTACGAATCGCGAACCTGAAGTGGCAATGGGCGGGGCACATAGTCCGACGGACCGATGGACGTTGGGGCCCGAAGGTGCTGGAGTGGCGACCACGCACCGGGCGGCGCAGTGTAGGGAGGCCCCCCACAAGGTGGACCGACGACATAAAGAAGCTCGCCGGTAGCCGCTGGAGCCAGGCGGCACAAGACTGGGCCTTGTGGACGTCATTACGTGAGACCTATGTCCAGCAGTGGACGTCCATCGGTTGAAGCGACGACGACGACGATGGTCAACAAACGTTTTTATATACGATTCTACTTATATTAATATATAGACTCTAAGTTTAACAAAATAATAATATTCTATACGGAAGCGAAATATTGTAAACAATATTGATTTAAATTAAACAAAATATACTATTTCCTAAACGAAGGGGAAAGTCACGAACAATTAGTTTGTTATTGGACCGGGGGCGGAGTTCGTGGTGAGTATTCATGTCATCGGAATAAAAGATGAAACGCTCTTTTAGGTAAGTAGGAGTATGGGGCAAGTGGAGAACAGAATAAAGTAAAGAAAGACCATGAACATTGCGACGTTGTCTGACTGATAGCAACTTGAGACGCGATCGATTCACTGATTTGGTTAAATTTTCTTAAGTCCAATAAGAAGTTACTATAGATAAACATTAAAATAGTTTTTACCAAATTACCTCTTTAATGTCTTCAAATATGAAATTCCGTACATATTAGTTAACATCCATTACTTCTTAATTTCTAATAAGTAACAATGTAAGGAGGCGCAAAACTTACCAAGTGACTCGTTTTCGTTGGTAGTGTAGCAACTGGTTATAGCTGAAGACACCCCTTAGCTTAGATCGAGGTAATTCAGAAAATATTGTTCCCTTCCTTTAAGGTCTTCCAGTGAAGCGAGTTCTCGCATTAATACTTTAGCAAATTTGTTGCGCTATAAACAGTTCACGACACGTGAATCAATATAATTTAAAGTAAAATAAAATCTGTATTTTATGTTACAGACACGGACTCTCACTAACATGCACTCAAGAAAATTGCAAGCGATTTGTAAGCAGATTGGATAAAAACGATGACGCCGCTGCTCACCCGAAAGCCCGCGATCGGAAATTTTCTTGATCGACACTATTTCCAAGGAGAATGACTAAAAAAGGGGTAATAAAATGAAGAGATTTTACGAGTATTGGTTACTTTTGAATTGCTTGTTGTACTTGATTGAGCAAGATCTCACAAAAGACTGCAAAAAAATGTATGATTCCGGTTTACTTTTTTGAAGTGAATCTTCTTTAGAATTGTCGTGATTTCAAACAGGATACAACGGAAAACGACAGGTCAGAGACAATACAAAAATGTTCAGAATGAAACCGGCAAAGAATGGGACAGAAATATACACACTTTTTTATATTATCGGTCTCTCCTCTTTGCGCATTGTAGCATTTCCACTCCCTTCTTCTAAGCATAGTCGCCTCTAATTCTGTCTTGTTGTTTAATTAGATCGGGGGCAGCCAACCAGCGGCCCCCGGGTCTGGGCTACAGTACACTTACTTCACAAAGTGGATTTATTCTGTGTCGTTGTTTATTAGGTCAGGGGTTGCCAACTAGCGGTCTTCAGGCCGCAAGTTGCCGATCCTTGGCTTAATGTCCACTAACATCAGAGTGGATTTATTCTGTGTTGTTGTTTTTTAAATCAGGGGTAGGGTCCGCGGGCCGCAGCTTTACGACCCCTGGGCTATAGAACTCTTACTTCACAATGTAGATTTATTCGGGTTTGGAAATCTAAAGTTTTACATTTGTATACATAAAAAAACAAGTCATTCGAAAGCTCAGAGTCACTCAGCGTGCGATGGAGAGGGCTATGCTCGGAGTTTCTCTACGCGATCAAATCTGAAATGAGGAGACCCGTAGCAGAACCAAAGTCATCGACATAGCCCTACGTATCGCGAACCTGAAGTGGCAATGAGCGGGGCACATAGTCCGACCGACCGATGGACGTTGGGGCCCGAAGGTGCTGGAGTGGCGACCCCGCACCGGGCGGCGCTGTGTAGGGAGACCTCCCACAAGGTGGACTGACGACATAAAGAGGGTCGCCGGTAACCGCTGGAGCCAGGCGGCGCAAGGTCGGGCCTTGTGGACATCATTACGCGAGACCTATGTCCAGCAGTGGACGTCCATCGGTTGAAGCCACGACGACGAGGAACAAGTCTTAAAAATTAATTTGCCTAAGAAGTTTCACTTCTGACTTGTGTACCCGTGTTTTTTGTATCCGTAACACTGGTCTACAGTGGTTTTGTTGCCATAGATATAAAAACGTAGATTTTGGGTCTATGTATGTACACAATTCATGAAATTATCAATGATTTTGAAAGATTTGCTTTGATTTTTATAAAATAAATATTAATTTTGCAATACAAAAATCAAACAACGAGAAATAAAATAGTAGATGTATTTTATAATGACAGTTGTGTTTTGAGAAATGAGTATAGTAAATAAAGAGGAAAATGTCGAAATTTTATTTCCGTAAAACGCTTTTTATGAGCCTTTCCTTTATAATTTTTCAAAGAACAATCTCTTTTCAAAGACCAGCAGTAATCTGCCATCATGTTACAATCCCCTCTACTCTGATACCTTTCCTTCATCACTTTTAGATCTTGGTGGAACTGCTCTCCCTGTTCCTCACTATAATTTGCTAAATTATCCGGAAAATTATATAAATGAATGGTAATGTTCATGCTTGTATTTGCTCCTAATGTCAAAGTTATACAAAGGATTCTAAATGCTGTGTAATCCATTTATTAAATAAATGAAACAGTTTATAATTAAAATTAAAATGAATCACACACTTCTCGGAATAGTTTGTTTCTTCTTTTTTCTTTATATGGTATGTTATATTTCCGAGAGGAGAAACATTCAAGGAAAGCTATTTATTCAAATACCTGCATCTATTTGCTGTTTCTAAGTGGAAGTCTTCTGAGAATTCAGCTCCGGTTAGTTACTTCCTTTCAGCAAAGATGTACTCCAAAGCAAATTCACCTTTCAATATGATTTATTAGCATTAACATGTCATACAACAAAGTAATATTTAATATTATAAAGAAATGGAAATGTGATTTGTAATACCATAAGCATATAAACTACGTTGTTTCTTTTTTTAATGATATTTATCTTTTATTGGCTTACCATCTTAGACTGCATCATGAGTAATCATTGTGGACAGGTTAGCCGGTTGACAATGAGATTACTTGAACATATAAAAATACAGTTAAGTATATGCGTTCAGCTGGTAAGAGGTAATATTTCAATTTTTGTATACATCACGCCTATACCCTTATACAAAATAGAAAAACAATTCCTAAACTTACACTGCCGAAAGTAGTTGGTAGACGGTATATTCCTTCTAGGCATCAGAGGGCGGGAGAGAAGCTTTATCTGAGGCCACTTCTATCCGTAGGAGAAGACCGGAAACCAGGAGACGTGCCTTTGCGCATCTCATGCCATTCTGATTGGTCGTAACAGACTATGTCCGGGATCCTAGAGAGTAATGCTCCTTCTGAACCTTTGGTGCTCCTATTTAAAACACTGAGGGTCCCGCTGGGTTTTACTGGGTATTCTGTTCTTCAGGGAGTCCCACACTTCTGGTTAAAGGTATGGCTCTTAGCCGGGGTGCATTTTCCACCGAAAAAAAAGAAAAATAGGGAATTAAATCCGAGCTATATGAATACTTCTACTATTACACTAGATTTTTTTTTAACGCTGGGAAATCCTCGTGGATACCTGGAATACTCGGGAGGATGTTCCAGGGTATGCTAAACCCCAGCGGAGCTCCTACATCACTCGGAAATGGGGTCACGAGAACACGACTGACAGACATTCACAACCCCGCCAGCGATGTGCCAGTTTAGGCCCAACTCGGTCAATGACCAAAACCTACTCCAAAGATGGATTGCCTGGAGCACCTGGCAAGCCACCAACCACCTCGCGGGACGTTTTTTTGTTGGGCAACGGACCCCGGTTCCGTTACCCAAAGGTCACCACTAAGGAGGGAGACGGCGATCGTGGGCCTCTCGCCTCCTCGAACGGTCGAAGTGGCCACGTTTTCATCCCTAAATACTATAACACTAGAAAAGTCAACAAAACTTAACATAAGTTAAAATTATAGTTACACAAGCGCAAATCTGTTTTCTATATAAGAATTTCAATTAAAAAATTAATTCAAGATTATACTGGGTTAGTCCTTGACTGTGACTTCACTTGATGGTACAGTGCAAGATGACAAGAGTTTACGGTATTTGTTTGCTAGACTTTAGTATATAAAACTAAGAAGAATAACAAATATTAACTAAAACAACAAAAACAACATGAAACAAATGCAAAGTATAAATAACCACTTTTTAGTGGGATAGGAGAAAATCACCCGTATATGAATATTTATGCCGATCTATTGGAATGTCAACAAAAAATGTTCACTTGTGTCTTCTGGTTCGATTGTTTTTATTTCTTTTTAATACCCTCATACGGAAGCAAATATTTTGTAATTATATTTATGATTCTCTATATGTAATTTCTTTAAAACAGTACTCGACGACAGGATGCACGGAAAAACTCTTGAACGTTTCTGCTTGCACCCCTTAAAATGAATGTATATTTTATTTCTAATAATGAGATTATAAAATAAATACTAGCAGAGGTCCCGGGTTCAATCACCATAGAAAGAGTTTAGGAAATTGCATTTTCTAATTTGTCTGAATTAGGATAGGTGAGAGGCTTCGGGCGTGACTAGTTGCCACCCTACTAGCTAAAACGTACCGTCAATCAAAGAGATTTGTGTTCCGGTACGATGCTTTCTAGTTACCATAACAGGTATATTGTCTCCTATGGCGGGCTTCCGTCTTAGATTGTATTTTCTCAGACGAATGTAGTTCTATTTCCTAAATGTACAGCATCTATTTCCTAAATTTAAACTTTAGGGAGTCGAAGTGAAGACACCTGTTCGCGAATCGCGTGCTCGTAAAATTACGCCAGCTAAGCTGCCATTAAATATAGGTATAGTTTCCATAAAGTGATTAAAAATCAGCAGGACATCCAATACCATACATTTCATCGTGAAGTATCTAGTCTCAAGCTCGTCACGAACACTACGTTTTCTTGCCTGATTACACTTGGATGTTGTCCAATCCCATTCTTGTAAGGGGGATTAGAATAGTAAATTGCAATCTACGTATCTACTTAATTCTACTCAGATTTTATACTTTGTATTAACTTTAAACAACAAAACGACTAAGTTTTATCTTGCGGTTTAATGTTGTGATTGCTTTTCATGAACGTATTATATATTTAAGATTCGGTTTAGGTTTTGTAGTGAAAATTGAGATAAGTTTTGATACTTTAACTATTGTCATTGTATTTCAGACCACTAGCTTAACTCCATTGGCTACGTTTTGCACTTTATTTTGTGGATATTGAATGATACTGAGCAGTCACGCTTGGGTATGTAACGCTCGATCGAGTAAAGTATGCTGTCGTTGACTAAGGAGAGAAAAAGTTATCACAGGGCGTATGTCAAAGCGTCATCGCTACATTTTAATTAATTATTTAATGTAATATTACTGAAAGTACACTATTATTAACTGAAATTTATTTTTTGAGCCTTTGCGTTGCGTAAACGTTTAAATTCACACAGAAGACATATATTTTTCCTTTTATAAATCCTAAAATATGACACAAACACGAAAGCTCACCCATACATAAAAGCTCATTTTATGGGTACACTTATCGAAATATTAAGAATTTTTTTCAAAACCCAATTACATAACAATATTTAGTGGTGCAACATCATCATATTTGGGTTGGTTATGTAAAGTGGGTTACTTAATTTAAATTAAGTTGGTTAAGTTTGCCAAATATGAGTTTGTGGCAAAACAAAATATTTTGGAATTTGCTATGTCCTTGAAAATATTGGATTGTGTGACTATTAACACAAATAATGATTTTTTCACTCTTTGACCCAGTATATATATGTTTTTATTTTAATGAAATTTGTTCTCGTTCTTATGTGAGGCAAAGAAAGTTGCGCCGATTAAGTAATATTAAAAAAGAACCAATAACATTGAATGTTTCGTTACTGGTTTTTTTACTACTTTTTACATACTACTATAATACATACATACATCCATTCACTGGACATACGTCATTGCATTTTTTATAAATTTTTTATTACCAATATGTACTTTATTGAGATATATATATAGTTAAACGATATTTTAGTTGAACTTGAAGAAAGGATGTGGTTTCCATAGTACAGGAATTCCTAATCTGAAAACCACAGACTAACTAATTATATATTGTAAAATGAAATTGGAAACTTCTTGAGCGAAATGAATAAAAACAGTGAAAATTAGGGAAACATGGAACGTTCGTATCAGAAGGCCAGTGTAAAAGTTTAAAGTGGCTAGTGAGCATATATCCAACTAAGAATTAACCGGTTGCCGCAAAGTAAGCCAACTTTGCTGATAGTGCTCGCTTGGCGAATCTTTCAGTGCACTCTTGAGATTCAAGTTATTTCTTGAAATTGCATTCAAACTTTGCTTGTATTTTTTTTCATTTGAGAAGTGAATTACACCTCGGAAATAGTTTAATGTAGGCAAGCCTATAGGAGGAGGATAGCAATGAAAATAATAGAAATATAAACAGCGAAGTGGGTGTAGAGTCTTATTACTGTAAAATTAACAAATTTTGAAGTGAAACTTCTTTAAGCTCGTGAGGGAAAAATATTTACGGATGAAACGCGTGATTAGTGCCACGAAAATGTGCACCATTTTTATGCTAATTCGTTTGAAGGTAGTTTTAATATTTACAAATAACATGTGTAATTTTTAATTTAATATACTATTTTTATAAAATATAAATTTGTTTGCCACAGAAGTTTTACTTCTGACATATGTACTTTGTATGCAGGCATTTTTAACTTTAAATAAAACTATCTATATATACCTTATATAGTCATAAATAATATCTTTAAGGTACTGAACCACATTTGTATCTTTTTTAAACAGAGCCTATGTGTGCTAAGCAAAGATAACTTTAATTACATGTTTTTTTCTTTATTTATAGAGCTTAGTCACGTTTGCGATTTTCTCGCTCTATATTTGATATTTAACTTATAGCTACAAAAATAACATATTGAACCTAAATATATAATTACATACGAAACTAAATTAATCAACAAGTGGCGACAACTAAACTTTCTTAAACTATATGCTTTGAAAACGAGAAATATCTCTTTTCAATGTCAATATTAACCAAGTGCAAAGCATTTGCAATATAAATTGTACGTGGAAGGGTTAATAGGACATTGAAATAATCAATGTTTTGTGTTTTTAAACATTCTATCAATATATGTGTCTCTATTTCAGTACCAACACTTATGCATGGTAGTGAAAGTTGGTATGGCAGAAGAAACACATAGGTAAAATAAATGCGGTAGAGATGAGAGCGTTGAGAATTATGAGTGGATTGAAACTGAGTGACAAAGTAAGAAATAGTGTGATAAGAGAACGTTGTGGTATAAAATAAGACGTAGTGACTAAAATTGAGAAAGGTATGCTTAGATGGCATGGGCACGTAGAGACAATGAATGAAAGGAGACTGACAAAAAGGATTTATCAGTCAACAGTGAATGCGAAAGTTGGAAGAAGAAAATCAAGGCGAACGTTCCTGGACCAAATCCAGGACATTTTAAATAAGGGCCAGGTCAAAAGTACTGTAAACCGACGAACTTGTATGAAAGCTTTAACGAGAATGAAAGAAGCGAAGCAGATATGCAAGGATCGTGGCA
Source organism: Elymnias hypermnestra (assembly GCA_015832385.1). NCBI lineage: Eukaryota > Metazoa > Arthropoda > Insecta > Lepidoptera > Nymphalidae > Elymnias > Elymnias hypermnestra. The sequence goes on along the minus strand of JACTOM010000868.1, from coordinate 2,053,458 downwards.
AGTGGATGGACGTGGTCTTTGCCTACCCCTATGGGAATGAGGCGTAATGCTATGTATTATGTATTTCAGTAGATACATAGCATGGAGTATAAATATCGTCGCGGGAACTGGCTTTTTGCTTTTAAATTATGTTTAAAACTTTTTTAGCATTGCAATTTCGTGCTCAAGCATAGATTCTGTGTGGAGTGCGAACAAATAGAAAGCCCATGGGTGATTTTGCATAAAAATTATACTGCTTGTTTTAGCTACACAATTTAAATAATAGTTTGCGGCGCTTGTCGCTGGCAGTGGACTCGGACAAGTGTTGTTTAAAATCTCCCCGCCCGTGATTCCTTTCGTAAGCCACTCACGTATTAACTCTGACCACCTGCGAGGGGTAGTACGTATGGTCCAATACACAAGCTTATTCATTGAATTAATAGTTATTTATCTATACCACGATATAAAGAAAAACTTGGCGTTTGCTTAAGACCATACGATAAAAGTGAATGCTTAATCAAGGTTTGGGTTTTTCAAATCCTAATATTTTTTATTCAAGTAGCTTTTACAGCTTATTTGAAATATATAATAATATAAGAACGACTTAAAATCTTCTATTTGGGAGCTTCCTTAGCGCTCTTTTCTGAGAATACACAAAAAACTTAGCGGGGTATCCTTTTTTCTATCTTTAAAATATAATCTCAATTATAAAATCGAGTGTTATTCAGTATTAGTTATTGTTTACTTAAATTAACAGTTTCATTTTTAAAATTTAGAAAATTTTGTAATATTTACAACTACGTTACATAAGGGGGAAAATATCACTAAAATAATAACCCGCATCGTAGTTGCAAAAATGTGGTTTTAAATACATATAAGCTTGACATTAAAATAAATAAAAATAAAGTAATTTATTTTATTAGAGAAATTCATTCACTCCAACGATTTTTACAGTTTAAGTAATCTTGCAAATTCGAAATATCTATATTCGAGGCATACCTTTACAGCACTAGTTATAATCTAAAGTTACGAAAGAAGAGCCCACAGCACACTCAGTCGATTGTACGTATTTTTTGTCATGTGTAACTTTTAAATTATTATATATCGATTAGAGCAATTTATTCACTCCCACGCCTTTTTATCTTCTAAGTAATCCTGCAAATTATAGAATGATTTCTCAATTAGTTTTCATATAACAAAATATATAAATTTAGCATTAAGAGACATCTTTGTAACTTCTTCTAAGAGTTTGTTATGGAAACGTGTACAATATTATAATGTTACTACATAATATTTTTTCAATTCTTATTGCTATGCAATATACATCTTGTTCAAATTTTCATACGCCAATAAAACACTTTTTAGAGAGCGACTGAACTAGTTATAAGAATTGAAAAATAGACTTTTCTAGCTAAAATGCAGGAACTGTTTCAAATGTTAACTTTTTAAATATGATTTTGGTATAAATGACGTAATATTAAAAGTGAATACTATTGTTTTTATAAAAAACATTTATGTAGTTCTGAAAAAACAATATAAAAATAAACAATATCATTCGTAGTTACTTTATGCAACATTTGCACCAAACTACAATGCTTCTGTCGTATACATAAATATTTATGTTCCCCGCTATGTAGGCTACGTTCTACATTGTTTTATCAAAGCTCCTAGATAAACATATTCAAGTTATCTTAAACTTCGGTAAAGAAGAACGGATCTCTATGTCACCTGCATTTTAGTCATCAATTTCGCTTGTTACTAACATAATTTTGAAACTTTACTCAGTCAGGAAAAGATTTCAATACGCATTTGTTACAATCCAAACATGTCTCTTGAATTTGTTTCACATAACTCTTTCTTCTCTAAATATAATGATATGATATATTTCTAATTTCTCTTAACTCAAACCCAAAGGAGATGTATAACATAATTAGGTCATCACATTTTCTTTTAAGGATTCTCGCAAATACAGTGGAGTCCTGCAAAAATTATTGGTACTTATACATAATTGTTACTAATCTTAAATTTTACAATCCTTGATTGTAATGATCAATGAAAAACAAACACTAATATTTTTGTCGTCTCTTTTCACTCATAAGAGAGTGATTTTGGACAAGATTAAATCGACATAGTGTTGGTTATCCTAACCAAAATAAAGTTGTAATTAGACATTGATGGATAAAACTGTTAACGGTTTATTTTGTGTTAATTATTTATTTATTTAAATGGGACACCAACAGGTTACAGTAATAATATGCAAAATATAAAGAATTAATAAATAACAAAAGGGAATTACTGCAAACACACTTACTGTATGCCACAACATGCAAAAAATATATACTAACTAAGAGGAATATTTACAATTACTTAAAAATAATCTAATACGAGGCAACGAGGTCTACATCAGGACTACATCAGGACAGGACTTATAATTTTCCTTTTAAAGGTTGCAAGACTATCACAACTTATATCTATATCAATTGATTTACATATTTTATTATATAGCATAAGTATTCTTTTTACTGGTGCTGAGCAGCCAAGGTTAGTTTTGAATTCATCAGGTTTAAATAGTAAAAAGTTTTTAATACGACTACAAGCCCTAGGTATCCTAAATGAAATTTCATATAATAAGTCAGATGCATATAAAGTCAGTAGGTATTGAAAAGCATTGGACCCAATATTGATATCTGAATATTATTATTTTCTTTCACTAGTGTCGAAAAATAAAATTAAAATACGTACTCTGCGATGGTTTTAATCGAAGCAGTTTTATAATATAGCACCCTTGACATGATGATTGATGATGATCAGCATTACCTTCGTTAGTCAATCTCAGGTTCGATCTACACCAATTGGAGAAATTTAATTTTCATCATACCTGTACAGAAAGTTCGTACTTTCGGGGATTTTTGGTTGACTAAAGTGCAAAATTGATATCCGATTGAGTATATGCGTAATTTAGTGCGCATACCATAAATATTCGACGCATGCGCGCTTGTTTTATATGTCAAATTATTAAGCAATTAGTTCTGCTGCGACATCAAAATTTGAAATTCACATTTTTACTTAATTCTACCTTAGGATTTATTAGAACTTATTTTCTATAATTTATTGTAAATATTTTATTAAGTTTTACATATAACATTGTTTTTAATTGCATTTCTAAAGTTATTTTTGAGGGTATGACATAGTTTGTGTTTGAAAGTGGTCATATAGGAAGTAAGAATAAAACTACATTTTGCTTAGTTTCGGAGCCGAAACATTCGAGCTAATTTAATATGTAACTTTATTTTATGTTGATTAAACTTTATTATATATATTCTTAACTTATCTAACGAGTCTGATGAAAAATTGTATACGCACCACGGGACAAAAGTAAGGCTATACGTAATATACTATTTTGTATATGTTGTCAAGCAAAGTAGTGAGAACAAGTAAGAATCTGGTTTTATCGTATGATAGTTCCTAGATGAAATTATCTTACTTAAGATTACAGTCAAACAGTAACGCTATCAGAAAAGAGCTCAAAAGTTATATCTACTTAATTCAATATTGTATGAAAACCTACACATTTTGAGGTTACGATTCTATAGTTAATTTAATTGTATTTAGTCGCACACAAACATATTAATTAATAATTGGTTTGTTGTTAATGAAGTGGAATCAATGCGAATGGTAATCAAATTAAATGTCATTGGAGGGGAATAACGGGATCAATGTTAATTTATACAGTGCGAGTGTTTTGTATTTACTTTGTACATATTTTGACCAATTGTAAATAAATGTGAAAGTATTGTACTTTGGAATTTATTTTATTGAGACAGTTTGAACCTATAAAAGAATATGACATAATTTCGCGGGCATAAGGATCTGTTCTTGTTAAGTATTAGTAATGGATTATGGAATGGTGGGAAGCCGTGAGAGGCTTCGGCCGTGGCTTGGTGCCAACCTATAAGCAGGGACTTGCTGCCAAGCAAAATAAGCCAAGCGCCAATCTGACAGCAATAAGAATGAATATTTAGAAAATCAGGAATTGAACTTGAGATCAGTGACGTACTCTCATTTGTTTTGATGAATTGTTCGTGTCAACTACTAGTTAACATAATACGATAGTACTGTCTCAACGCTGGCAATCAGAAATGTAAGCTTAAGCTCTCTTTCTTTTTAAGTCATAATGTGTATTATCTATTTGCGTAGAGATAAGATCAGACAATAGAAAAAACAAAAAAAAATATCAGTTACAAAGTAACCTAGTGGTGCGTGTGTCGCGTTGAAGTCCGTTAAGTTTTTTTGTGGTATTTTATAAACTGTGAGTGTTTATTATTGATGATTTGTGTTTCTGATTATATAAGTGATGTAAATAAAAAATAAAACCCTTGAGGTGAGTTTTAATTTTTAAGATATAAGCCAATGAATACAAATCGGACTTTTTTTACTATCTCAAAGTTTAGCGCAACATGGCGCTACACCAGAATCTTAATTTAATAAACAAAAGATAACTTTGTATAGTTTAACTATTAGCAAACATAAAAATCATAACATTTGGCAGTCTGTCATGAACATTTACGTCCCGATAGTCTTTTTAGCGCCATTCGACCCGCTGGACAATCGACGCAAAAAAGACCGTGCGGCGCCGGGCATGCAATGGTTAATTCCGTTAACAAGTGCGGGCCGGACAGTAAACGGCTAAAACCTTTTTAAATCGGAAGGATACTCAGCGATAAGACCGCCTTTTGTACATAAGTTTTATGTTTTAATTTGTTATGTCTTGATGTGAAATAAAGTATATATAAATTTGTGTCATCGGGGGTTGTCGGATGTTATTTCGATTTCGTAGCAATTATTTTTATTAGACTCGATAAAGTAACCTTACTTGAAATAAAAACAAAACTTTTTAAAAATATCAACTTGCATAATATCAAGGCATTTCACGTTATTAAAAATTTAATAACATGCTTTACAAATAATAACAGACGTGGGTTTTGATGCATCCGCGGTTTTCGTCTCGAAGAGCTTGCAACACATAATTTCTATTGTAAATTTGCAAAATTTAATTAATTTGTTGTTTGATCCGGTTAAACATGTTTTCTGCTGGGAAAACATTAAATTTACATGAACCCTGGCATGTTTCAATGATCAGTGATTAATATTCATTAATTGTTATTTCATTGCAATGACACAAATCACTCACCAATTATTTGTATTTGTTAGCAGAAGCTGGATTTCCATATCAGAATTTTACTTAAAATTAGTAAAGAATAGAAATATGATACGTATATATCTTCCTATCTAATTACCTAAGCTAGTAGCTTATGTAATTATATAGATATGTACTTTATTGCACACGAAAAACAAAATTACAGGAAAACTTATATATAGTTAAAGAACAACGTGCAAAGGCGGTCTTACTGCAGACTTGACATTGTCCTAGGTTCGTGTCCCGGGTCGGGTGAATTAAAAAATTTATATTAGGTTTTCTATTAAGGAATGTTCAGTATTTTCTCGATGTTTGGAACATGAGACGGTCGGTTTTATGCTAGATTTCTCTCCGGTCGTGTCGGGTTACCGTCTCATCAAACTGGAGTCTGTAGAAATAGAGAGTTCACTTGTTTTCTAAACCTACCAAACCGCAGTGGAGCAGCATAGTGGGTCTATGCTTTAACAATCCTCTCTTCTATGAATGAAGATGCCTGAGGCCAGAAGTGGGACGTTAATGGGTTGCTACTTTCCTAACTTGTCGGCTGTTACCGATTTCCCTTTAAAAGTTTCGATTATGTCATTTATAGCAAGACAAATCTTCGGGCATATCATGTCTGTAAGTACATACAAAAAGAAGATAAATAGCAGCCCATTAACGTCTCACTGAGCACAAGCCTCCTCACTTATATATAAGAGAGCGTAGACCCACCACGCTGCTCCACTGAGGATTAACAGGTATAGTATACAGGTGCACTCTGTATTCCTTCACTCTCCTAGACCGATGTGACGAGGATCCGACACGACCAGAGATAGATCAGGCGTAGGACCGACGGCTTAACGTGCTCTCCCAGGATCGGGGGTGGATCACACCGCCAACTTCCCAACTTCGGGCAAATATTGATAAAATCTTAATTGAAAACTCAATATTGATTTTTGAATTGGCCCGTACTCAGGACCTCATGTCTGAAGTCGAACATGCTATTCACTAGACCAATGAGGCAGTTTATCAAAAATTTTTCTTACTTTTTAAATGTAAAAAAGTAGTTATAGTGACATAACTACAGTAGTTTGACATCTGGTATCGTGGCCTTTTATTTAGATATTAATACGTTCGATGGCGATGACAGATTTTTGTGATGTCAATGTTTTCATACCTTGTTACATTGATGCATTTTTGTTAGGGATCCCTATGTTTTTTTAAGAAAGTCATATAGCCCCTAACTCACAGTGAAAATGCAAGCAGCATTTTCTTCTAATGATGAAATAATGCAGTAGCTTTACAATATTAGTGTAGACATCAAACTAACTAACTTCCTCTGGGAGTTTATTATATAAACTTAAACAACCACTCTTGAATGAATTGTTATTTTTATGCAGCCTACTAGTATGTATAACAATTTTACTTTTATTTCTCAAGTTATATACGCGGCTTTCACTTTTCTTCTCAGAAACATGACTATTAATTTGAAGCACACGAAGTCGCGGGCACCAGCTGGTATTTCAGTAAAGAACACTTATAGAGTGCATGCCCAAGGATATATTAGTAAAGCAAATCAAGATTAGTCAAGTCGAAATTGCAAAGTCTACGACGTCGCCGTTGGAGCTTGAGTATCGATTTTCTGTAAAATATACGCATCTTAGAGGCTATAGGAATAGCATTACTTTCTTCTTCCTTCCTTTGTTCAGTATTCCATATTGTAAGATTCATAAATCTTACTGCCTCGTGGTCGCAGTGGTGCGAGTACTCGCCTTGCTAGGAGAGGCCATGGGTTCGATCCCCGGAAGGAAGAATTTAGGAAGTTGAGTTATCTAATTTCTCTATAGTCTCTAAACTGGTGTGAGTTACCACTCTATCAGCAAAGACGTACCGTCAAGCAAATACATTTGTGTTACGGTACGATGCTGTGTAGAAACCATAAGAGGTGAATTGTCTCCAAACAGATTAGCCCGTTTACATCTTAAACTGTATCATCACTTACCATTACGTGTGGACACAGTCAAGCTCTAACCGGTCAGCAATAAAAAAAGCTTTACTCCAAATAAATAAATAAAATTACGTGTACGTGTGAACAAGGTACACATGTCAGAAGTGAAACTTATTTGGCACACAAATTTTTAAGTTTTGTTTATATTTATACAAATCTAAAAACTTTAGATTTCCTAGACTTAGAGGGAGGGAAAAGGAAGATTTTAGGGATTTGATTAATACAAGTAAATGATTATAATCTCAAATGATGAATTGTNATTTCTCAAGTTATATACGCGGCTTTCACTTTTCTTCTCAGAAACATGACTATTAATTTGAAGCACACGAAGTCGCGGGCACCAGCTGGTATTTCAGTAAAGAACACTTATAGAGTGCATGCCCAAGGATATATTAGTAAAGCAAATCAAGATTAGTCAAGTCGAAATTGCAAAGTCTACGACGTCGCCGTTGGAGCTTGAGTATCGATTTTCTGTAAAATATACGCATCTTAGAGGCTATAGGAATAGCATTACTTTCTTCTTCCTTCCTTCGTTGAGTTTTCCATATTGTAAGATTCATAAATCTTACTGCCTTGTGGACGCAGTGGTGCGAGTACTCGCTTTGCTAGGAGAGGTCATGGATTCGATCCCCGGTAGGAAGAATTTAGGAAATTGAGTTATCTAATTTCTCTAAAGTCTCTAAACTGGTGTGAGTTACCACTCTACCAGCAAAGACATACCGCCAAGCAAATACATTTATGTTACGGTGCGATGCTGTGTAAAAAGCATAAGAGGTGAATTGTCTCTAAACAGATTGGCGCGTTTACAGCTAAAACTGTATCATCATTTACCATCACGTGGGGACACAGTCAAGCTCTAACCGGTCAGCAAATAAAAAAGCCTTACTCCAAATAAATAAATAAAATTACAAGTACTTGTGTACAAAGTACACATGTCAGAAGTGAAACTTCTATGGCAAACAAATTTTGAAGTCTGGTTTATATTTATACAAATCTAAAACTTTAGATTTCCTAGACTTAGAGGGAGGGAAAAAGGAAGATATGTTAGGAATTTAATTAATACATTTATTATTAAAATCTTAAATGACGAATTGTAAATAAAAATGGCAAGTGTATTTTATCTATATTAGAAACTATAAAATAAACTTCGTTTCTGAATTTAAAATTTAGCAAGGAGAATTCGTGTACTATTTTTATTTTCTATTTTATGAAAGGTAGTATACTAAACTATTAAATGATGAGGGGCAAATTAAAATGACACATGTTATTTGAAAATATTAAAATTACCTTTAAGTGAATTAGCAAAATAACGCTGCACATCTTCGTGACGCTAATCACGCGTTTCATCTGTAAATATGCCAGTACCAACGATAAATTTTCGTAATGTATAAATACAATAGTAGTATTTTGGTACAATAAAGCTGAACTTTTAGCTAGAGACACTTTATAAAAATAAGTGATTGAATTTATATGACGTTAAAAGGATTGGTAATAAGATGTTATGGAGGTTCTTGAGAACATAACGAGTATTTTTAGGTGTTATCTTTCATTCTGTTCCTTTAATTTGGATCTGTACATACATAAAAACTTTGTATTATTGTAATACAAAACACACACATTGTTATCACACTAGACTATATTCCTTTCACGTGTTTATATTGCACCAAAATTTGTTTGTTCATTAGTGACTAAAATTGATCCACTGGTCAGGGACTTAGTAATACATGAAAAAAATATTTGAGATCCGTTTTAAAGTACCTTTCTGGAAGAGCGTGAGTTATATTTTGATGAAATGCAGAAACTAAACGCAGTAATAAAATGTGTACATGATGTCATAATGCATTTATTTCTAGTGTTTGAAATATATGTATTATATTCTCCTATCCCGAATGCGTTGAAGGCCTTAAAACTAAAATCAGTCCTTCGTGAACGTCCACGTAATGATAGAAATATGTATGCCAAATATGAGAGGAATTGTCTTAATAGTTTAGGATTTCGTAATGACTGAGTGAGTAATCTTTAGACATATACATCTATATATTTATACTAATATTATAAAGGTGAAGTCACAGCAACTACTGGTCTGATTTAAAAAAAAAAAATTAGTGTTAGGTAGGCCATTTATTGAAGAATACTATAGATTATACATCACTACGTCAAGACCTATATGAGTGGTCGACTAATGAAGAGTGTTTTAAAATTCATATTTTTCCTTTTGTGAAATTCCACTGCATGTGCTTCATGAACGGTTAAAGTTTCGGAAATATCATATATTATGGAATTGTTCCAATTTAAAAGTTCTAAAAAGAAGTCCACAACTTCATATGTCTACCTTTTCAATTTGGCTCAATATAACCTTTTTTATGTCAATCAAATTTGTTCCTCCTATGTGTCGTACATGAAGTGCAGATGCAGTTGCGCGGATCAGCTAATATATCTATATATTTATATATAGATGAATATATGTACTATATAATATGGATATGTAGATGTATCTTTGTTTATATTATTATAGTAGAAGTAATCTCTCATTGATATTAAAAATCAGAACGCTGAATTAACTAGGCTGTGTTTAATATCCCCGCCCTGTTCGTTGGATATAATTGGAAATGATTTGATTCCAGTTTTACACTTGGGAGCACAACGTAATATTGTATAAAGTTTCATTTCATTGTAAAAATTCTTTACAAGAGAGTAACTACTATTTCTTGCCGGTTTCTTTTCGGTACAATGAACTTGGAAATTGACTCACTCTGACGCGTTATGAACGGACAAGTTAATAATGATACAAAGTTAAGCCTTTCTTAAGTGCATTTTAATTTCTAGTAGGTTGTGCTCAAAAAACTTAACATGCTGGTCAAAAGTACAAGCAACATGAAAGAAAATAGTTAAAAGTACCTGAGTACAAATTGTGGCAAACTATTTTTTAAGTCGTGTTTATATTCATACAAATCTAAAACTTTAGATTTCCGAGACTTAAAGGGAGGCAAAAAGGAAGATATGTTAGGAATTTGATTGTCATTAAAATATTAAAAGTGTCGAAAGTAAATAGAAATAATTTATTGATATTTCAAATGACGAATTGTAAATAAATATGCCACGTGTTTATTGTCTATATTAGAAATTATTAATTAAATCTTGTTTTTTAATTTAAAATTTAGAGTAGAGAATTTATGAAATATATTTGTTTTATATTTTATGAAAAATAGTATATTAAATTATTAAACGATGAGTGGGAAATTGAAATGCCACATGTTATTTGTAAATATTAAAACTACCCAACATTCAATCAAGAAGTTTCACTTAAAATAAATAAAAAAATTAACAAAAAAAGAACCGCCTTCAAAACAAACTTACAAATATATTAATATGCTCTAAAAAGTAAGAAATAATTGCGTATTATTTTATAGTGTTCTTCGTATTCTTATATTCGGAGTCAGTGTCAGCCGAGGTAGATGCTCCCCTCGTGTTCACTTGGCACCTCCCGCGTCTCTCCCACCTAAAGCTATATATGTAGGCACCTCGGCTGCTATTTGATTACAGACAATTATATTTTCTGCCATAAACCGCACCCTTACTGTAAGCCGTTAAGGAGTTCCATTGATCTGCACATTTAACCACGACTAGCACTTGACCATATCGAAGTTACGCTAGGAAACTCAAATATCTGGATAGCCTATAGAAGATTCTGTCGAGTATCGTTCATTTGCTCCTAAGAATTGAAGAGTTCCGTCACTTTTTCATGGATTCCATCTCCAGAACCTAACCAAACTATCACAAAACAACCCTTGAAGTATATCTTTTCCAATAAAAAAGAATCGGTTGGCGTGATCTTGAGTTATTTGTCCATTTGTCGCGCACATGCTTAATGCAAATTTAACACTTATCCGGTTTCCTCATGGATGCAATTATCAGAACTGGATTTAAAAAAATGGGACCCTATGACGCGCACCACCTTTCATTAAAAAAATCCACGGTCGGTCCACCCAATCGGGAGAGATGAGGTAACAAACATAAAAAAAATACAGACGAATTGATAACCTCCTCCTTTTTTTGAAGTCGGTTAAAAATCAATAAATGAGAGAGAGGGAATTTGAGATTTCGTCTCCCAAATGAGACACCTTTCCTTTTCAGGAAGAGGTTGTATATCTATATTTTTATATAATAAATAAATAAATAAGTGTTTCAATAATAAAGTCACCAAAACTTAAGTGTTCATTTCTAAAAGAAAACAACAATGTTATACCCTTTAGAAGCTCTTATATGTCACAAAACTCACACGAAATTATCGCAGTGACCTTCCTTCGTCGTAAGATCGTCGTAAATCACGAAAGATAGAATTACCGGGACACTTTTTTATGTCACGGGTGTCGAAGCTGCTGATATGAAATATAGCGAACAAGGTTTAAGTTACGAGGGAATGATGGATTATTTGTTGTCCAATTCGTCAAATTTTTAGACGATTTTTAACCACATTCACTTTCATATTTAATAAAAATTTCCGAGGAAGGTTGAGGATAAGCAAAATTTCAGTGTATATTTAAAACTCAATTTAAAGCGTCATTACTTTTCGAATATATAATTAAAATTTTTTCCAAGTTCTATCCTCATAAACATAGGTATATAGTGTATAATATTTTATACTTATGTTTATGTATGTCTGGCGCCATCTAACTATCGGCGTGGGACAAAGTCATGTGTCGTGAGCCGACGGCGGACTCGTCAGTTCTCGGGTGACGCCCGCCGGAGCGGTCGACTATTGAAACTGTCGCGTTCCTAGCCATTATTGTTAATGTTTTTGGGTACATTGTTATCGGGAACATTAAGTGATTGGACAAAATAATCTGAGTTAATTAATAAAGTGTTTGATTGCATCAACATTACCCACCAAAGACGACAGTATGGAGATGGAATTATGGATGCCACTAAAGACGACGTCGGCGGAGAATTCTATGCCCCTATGCTTTATGCTCAATTTCTCGCTTATTCTCCTACATATATATATACATATACATACATATGTTTGTGTATATGTGTGTATGTATAAGATAGTTTGGCTAAAGATCCCCGTGCCAAACTGACCCGGCATTATACCGAAAATATCCCGGACGTCAGCTTGTACGAGATTAGTATGGCTCTCAAACAGATGAAAAACGGCAAGGCACCGGGTGATGACGGAATCACAGCGGAACTCCTGAAGGCGGGTGGAAAACCCATTCTTAAAGTCCTTCAGCGAATGTTCAATTCCGTCATCCTGGAAGGCACGGTGCCCAAGGNTGGTTGCTATTTGATTACAGACAATTATATTTTCTGCCATAAACCGCACCCTTACTGTAAGCCGTTAAGGAGTTCCATTGATCTGCACATTTAACCACGACTAGCACTTGACCATATCGAAGTTACGCTAGGAAACTCAAATATCTGGATAGCCTATAGAAGATTCTGTCGAGTATCGTTCATTTGCTCCTAAGAATTGAAGAGTTCCGTCACTTTTTCATGGATTCCATCTCCAGAACCTAACCAAACTATCACAAAACAACCCTTGAAGTATATCCTTTCCAATAAAAAAGAATCGGTTGGCGTGATCTTGAGTTATTTGTCCATTTGTCGCGCACATGCTCATGAATGCCATCATCAGAACTGGATTAAAAAAAAATGGGACCCTATGACGAGCACTACCTTTCATTAAAAAAAATCATCAAGATCGGTCCACCCAGTCGAGAGAGACGAGGTAACAAACATAAAAAAAGATACAGACGAATTGATGACCTCCTCCTTTTTTTGAAGTCGGTTAAAAAGCAATAAATGGGAGAGAGGGAATTTGATATTTCGTCTCCCAAATGAGACACCTTTCCTTTTTAGGAAGAGGTTGTATATCTATATTTTTATACTATAAATAAATAAGTGTTTCAATAATAAAGTCACCAAAACTTAATTGTTCATTTCTATAAGAAAACAACAATGTTATACCCTTTAGAAACTCTTATATGTCACAAAACTCACACGAAATTATCGCAGTGACCTTCCTTCGTCGTAAGTTCGTCGTAAATCACGAAAGATAGAATTACCGGGACACTTTTTTATGTCACGGGTGTCGAAGCTGCTGATATGAAATATAGCGAACAAGGTTTAAGTTACGAGGGAATGATGGATTATTTGTCGTCCAATTCGTCAAATTTTTAGACGATTTTTAACCACTTCCACTTTCATATTTAATAAAAATTTCCGAGTAAGGTTGAGGATAAGCAAAATTTCAGTGTATATTTAAAATTCAATTTAAAGCGTCACTACTTTTCGAATATATAATTAAAATTTTTTCCAAGTTCTATCCTCATAAAAATATAAGTGTAAGGTATATAGTGTATAATATTTTATATTTATGTTTATGTACGTATATATATAACGGAGTGCGGTAGTCTGTGGAACGCTGGCGCCATCTATCTATCGGCGTGGGACAGAGTCATGTATCGTGAGCTGGCGGCGGACTCGTCAGTTCTGGGTGACGGCCCGCCGGAGCGGTCGACTATTGAAACTGTCGCGTTCCTAGCCATTATTGTTAATGTTTTTGGGTACATTGTTATCGGGAACATTAAGTGATTGGACATAACACGAGTAATCCGAGTTAATTTATAAAGTGTTTGATTGCACCAACATTACCCACCAAAGCCCACAGTATGGAGACGGAATTATGGATGCCACTAAAGACGATGTCGGCGGAGAACTCTACGCCCCTATGCTTTATGCTCAATTTCTCTCTTATTCTCCTACATATATATACATATACATACATATGTTTGTGTATATGAGTGTATGTATAAGTTCTCTCCCATGTGAAAGAGTTTCTGGAAGAAATCTCTTTTTAGAGATAAGTCATCCTATATATCCTTTGTTTTTTTGTTGTTTCACCATTATCTTTGGTATATAAATAAATAAAAGTATGTTGTTATTTCATTCGCGTATTGCATTATTTACATTTACATTCAGTTTATGGTTGTTTTATACAGTGGCAATTTTTTCCTTACTCTAAATATACTAATTGCATGCGTCTTTAAAAGAAATATTAATCGTACTGATTTATAAACAGACACTATAAATTTTTCAGACATCATGAACACATTTGCAATTACAATTTCTTTAAATAATGCTGCCTTAAATCAATTCTGAGACGCCTTAAGTGCTAAAACAACTATTCCAACTATTACAAAATCGAAAAGTGCAAAACTTTATTTAACTTTGAAGGCAGAATATTAACTGTGATTAGTAATTAGAGGTGATATTTTTCATTTACTCATAGAATAATTATCATTTAGTTAGTCCAGTTAAAATGTTTCCTACCGAATCAAAATTGGTCATAATTACTATAATTTATAAACAGATAGATAGATTATTTAAAAACATATCAGTCAAGTATAAAGTCAGAATTTTGTAAGATACAGTGTCAAAAAAAAATTGAATGCTATACCACTTTTTGTACTAATGATATAGATTTTTAAGCATCATGGTACATATTTAGAAAAAACTATGCTTTTGTTGTTAAATTGGGCGATATTATCATCAACATTATAAAATCGTCTTAATATCTAATGTGCAAGTTAAATCTTTAAACGTTGGAGTCATCGGTAATCAATAGTTCTTCTAGACATATTCTATGTTAAACGATCAACCTATTGAAATTTGGTAGCCTATTTTGAAAGTAAAAGGTCGTCTTTACCTATGTTGTTTATTGTAAAGTTGTTATAACAGATAAACGGAATTGTGTACTGTTATAAATTTCCAATATGCTACTTGAACGCAACAGAAGCCGCAATATTAATATCATGTTTCCATTTCTTGAACGTATTTCCTATCCAATTTGCTGTACACTATTCCAATATCGCAAAACTTGTTAAAGAATACTTCAGAAGACTCTTGTCTACGAACGACCAAATTACGAAGTCATCATAAAGTAATAATGTCCGTTCCCTATTTTCCTTTTTTTATTACTTTTAAGAAAATACTAATAAATGATTTGACTAAAATGGCTAAAATATTTTGAAAATATCACTTTTTAACATTTTAAGGATCTTTAAGCTTGTTCTTTGACTTTTGAATATTATCAGAATAATACGTCTGCTTAATTATGTATTTAGTATTATTATTTTTTTAATATAAAAAATAAGTAGCAACCCATTACCGTCCCACTCATATGAGGGAGGGTTTTTAGAGCATAGACCCACCACGCTGCTCCACTGCTGATTAGCACGCATAGTAAACAAGTATACTCTCTATTCCTTTATTCTCATAGTCCGACGTGACGGCAGTCCGACACGACCGAAGAGAGAGAGATCAGGCGCAGGAACGACGGCTTAACGTGCTCTCCGAGGCACGGGGGTGGATCTCCCCGGCAACTTCCCAACTTTGGGCAAACATTGAGTAAATCTCAATAGAGAACTCAATATCGATTTCGAATTGTCCCAACACGGGACTCGAACCCAGGACCTCAAGTCTGTAGTCGAACATAGTATCCACTAGACCAATGAGGCAGTATTTTAATATAATTTAGCCTTATTATTATTTTCATAGTGTAAATAAGGGGCCTTACAGTGATAAGTCTATTAACGTCCCACTGATGGGCACAGACCTCCACACTTACTGGAGAGAGTATTATAGAGCATAGACCCACCATGCTGTTACACTGGGGGTTGGTAAGCAATACAATTGATGGTTCAGTGTAAGTAGGAAATCTGATTGGATGTACAATAAATTTCAGTAAGTTTTAGAGAAGTATAATAAATAACTGTAATGTCTCAGTGAAAAAATATTAAAATTCCATTGTAACCATACTATTGTGGCATCCAGAAAATAATATTTTTATTATTCTACTGATTTAAAGATTGATATGGCTTAAATAGTTTATATCTTTGTTAACTTATTAGTTTAGTCGGTGTTTACACAAACTTTGAAAACTTTCCTACTGACGTTAATTTTAAGTTATATTCTAATTTTTGTAATTGTAATCAAGTTTTTCTTTCCTAATATTCTTTACATTTTTAATAAAACATTCCTTTGGAAATTATAAGCTTCATAACGTCAATTAAGCGAGTAATAACGGGAAATGAGATGTAATCATTCTCTTGACGACAAAAGCCTACTTGAATTCAAAATTAAAAACGTCAAATCAAATTATATGATTTCCTAAGAAACATCTTCTATTTATCATACTATATATATATGTTGATATCTGTATACTTTTTTGTGAATTGTTTTAGCTTAAAACCATATTTGCGCGATTGTATTTGTAATGAAACAGGTACATCGGTTTGTGGTGTTAAAGTGTACAAAAGTTATTTAAAATTAAACAGAAACCTGTCTTACTCTTCGGTAATAGCAACCAAATACAACAAATGAAAGAAAGACATTGTCAATATCTCCATTTTTAACTAAACTGCAGAATTGTAAAACAAATGGGTGGGTTCTTTTTCAGATCTATTATATAAGAAAACTTCTAACTTTATATATTTAAGCTTATGTATCCAGATCCCGTGGAAATATTGGGAAACCCGTCTGTTGCGACAGGAGTAACTATGCTAAATTTCAAGTCACTCGGATCTATAGTTTACGAAATTTTGTGTTGAGTGACTGGTTAATCTATATATATACAAGAGATGTCCAGGTATCTATTGACTCATCACGATATCTCTGGAACCATAAGGCGTAGCGGCTTGAAATTTGGTAGGAATATTCCTTTTACCGAGTAGAGGTCAGCTAAGAACCGATTCTACGAAATTCCATCCGTAAGGGAGGTCGTCGCCGTCGTCGCCGTCGTCGCTTCAACCGATGGACGTCCACTGCTGGACATAGGTCTCACGAAATGATGCCCACAAGGCCCGATCTTGTGCCGCCTGGCTCCAGCGGCTACCGGCGATCCTCCTTATATCGTCGGTCCACCATGTGGGGGGTCTTCCTACACTGCGTCGTCCGGTGCGGGGTCGCCATTCCAGCACTTTCCGACCCCAACGTCTATAAGGGAGGTGCGGGGTGTTAACTATAGACTCATCACGATATCTCTGGAACCATAAGGCGTAGCGACTTGAGATTTGGAAGGAATATTCCCTTTACCGAGAAGAGGTTAGCTAAGAACGGATTTTACGAAATTCCATCCACAAGGGGGGTGCGAGAGTGGTAATAAAAAAAAAACAAATTTTTACATTAAAAAAAGAATTCAAACTTTACATTTACAAATTATATCTTTTATGGTATGTACAACTTGGTCAGAATTTTTTTTGACATAATGCAAACTATCAAAAGTAAATTTTAGGAAATTCCACCCTCAAAGTGGAGTGCGGTTATGTTTCTTATTTGTAAAGCAATGTGCCTAAATTAATGAAAATGCTACCAAAAATATATGCCACCCAGACGAAGTCGCGGGTTTAGCTAGTCACTTTTATATAGATAGATGTCGAATTGAAGCGTGGCGGTTTTACTAGAGTCAAGTGTAAATACTTCCAACAAAGAAAAAGTGATCGTTTGCTTTGACCTTGTGCGGGACAACAAAACAATATTCAATATCGTACATCGGCGTCGATTGAAAATGTAGCAAATCGGATTCGTAAAAACAATTTTCTTTGCGATATGTTGATACGGAAAAGAGGGAAGCGATATTTTCAACACCATTTCCCTCAGAAATGTATGAAACTGGGACGTGACTGCGTATCGAGTTGGATTAGATTTGGGCTATGCTGAATTTGAGTTTAGTTAACGCTTACTAGGTAAAATTTCGTTGCAGCCTTGCAAAAGTTTTCCATCTTACCCATATTGCCCGAAGGTATCTGACGACCTTGGGAAATATGTATCAACTTTGAAGAGTATTAAAGAAATTTAGCTCAAACTTTTTTTATTGCTGACAGATTAGCTATTAGCTTCGGTCTAACTTTATGTTAAGTGGGAATATATAAAAGGGAGCTAATATGTTAGGAGGTAATTTACCTCTTATGAGTTTTACACAACATCGTACCTGAACACAAGTGTTAGCGATCATGATTATTTTATTTGTGGTTTACTATTAAATTACTATATTTGTTTATTATGCTGAGTTCTTTATAATTATATCAGTGAAACGTTTACATACATCCGGTTTAACACAGTCCGGAAATTCTCAAATTTAAAGTCGTCGTGTTTCTGTCATTGTTCGAATTATTATTTTTGAGTGGGGTAATTATTTTGAGTGGGGCGTTTGGTATAAGAGGAACAGCACGGAAACTTAGTTTGTACCGGTCCTAAGAGGCCAGATCGCCGAGATCTGGCAACAATTAAACTTTTTAATTCTCCGATCCCTTGGCAACGGAAAGCCAAATACCTAGGAGTCACCCTAGATGCGTGCATGCACTTCACCGAACACATTCGCACCGTCCGTGGCAGGGCAGCGTTTGTGCTAAGTCGCCTCTATCCCATGATCTGCAAGAAGAGTAAATTGTCACTGCGCCACAAGGTGACACTCTACAAAACTTGCATCCGCCCCATATTCTCTTATGCGAGCGTAGTGTTCGCTCACGTTCCTGCACGCCGGCTGGTTCGACTCCAGACGCTGCAGAACAAATTCATGCGCATAGCCACGGGCGCCCGCTGGTTCATGCGCAACGTCGATCTCCACAGAGATCTCGACCTCGCAACGGTCAATAATCATTTCAAAACGCTCTCCGTAGACTACTTCAAGAGAGCCGTCAGTCACCCCAACCCTCTCATTAGAAATGCCGCCTCTTATGGGATTAGGCTAAACATCCCGCCTAGGAAGAGGCGGCCCAAACACGTCCTTGACGACCCAGACGACCAGATTACTATTGACAATGCCCCGTACACAAACACACACACACAGCGTCTTCGCCGGCGAAGACGAGGTCCCCGCTATCTGACGCACCCCGGCCGCGGCTCCCAGTCGCGGACCCATGGGCGTCAAGATTAAGCACCTGTCCGATTGTCTTTTTCAGCAGCAGCAAACGTTGCTCTAAGCCTAGGTCCGAGCCTCGCAGGAGGCGCCCTTAGAGCAACGTTTTCCCCCGACGCAGCAGGGCCCTTCTACGGGCCCACCCCTAGGCAGAGCTTCTGCGCTCGCCACCCCTCTCGGTTACGCTGTAAAAGCCAGTAGGGCTAACAGCAACTACACACATCGAAAAAAAAAAAAAAAAAAACTTAGTTTGTATCAACGATAGTATCTTGTTTTAGACCATTCAAAGTATGTAATATAATAGTGAAGAATTTAAGAATAGTATTACTTAACCTGCAAATTAGTGAGCGACTCTAAAACAAGTTTTTGTTTTAAACTTGGATTATCATGACTTAGTCAATATTTAAACAATATTAATGCCTGATCTCTCTCCGATCATGTCGAATTGCTGTCCCGTCGGACTATGAGAGTGAAGAAATAGAGAGTAAAGAATATTGTGCACTATGGCTGCCAGTCCGCAGTGGAGCAGCGTGGTGAGTCTATGCTCCAAAAACCCTCTCTCATATGAGTGAGGAGGCCTGTGCCAAGCAGTGGGACGTTAATGGGCTGCTTTTTTAAAACTACATTAACGAGTACATACCATGACGGTAAATTATATTTTGTCGATATTTCTACCCAGTTGCATGGATCGTGGTCACGATGAGGACCGGTTATATAGCAGTTAATACAGTTTAATATGGTATTAAAACTTCTTTAGGCGCATGAGGGTAAAATTTTAACGGATGAAACGCGTGATTAGCGTCACAAAGATGTCAAGCGTTATTTTATGAAAATTTGTTCAAAGGCTAGTTAGTTTTAATATTCACAAATAACATCTCTTGTATTTTAAATCTAAAAACAAAATTTAATTAACAGAAAACACGTGGCATTTTTATTTACAATTGGTCATTTGAGATTTCAATAAATTATTTGTATTAATATTTGACACATATTTTAATGACAAATTCATCAAATTCTTAACATATCTTCCTTATTCCCTCCCTCTAAGTCTCGGAAATCTAAAATTTAGTTTAATATAAATGTAAACAAGACTTAAAAAATAGTTTGCCAAAGAAGTTTCACTTCTGACATGTGTACTTTGTACGTACGCACTTTTAATTATTTATTAAGATATCCTCAATATTTACTCAAAGAGCACTTTAAGCCGCCGGTTAGCGCCTGATCTTTCTCAGATCTTGTCGGATCACCGCCACATCGGACTATGAGAATGAAGGTATAGAAACTGCACTTGTGTATTATGTACTAAAAACTCTTGCCCAGCAGTGGGATGCTAATAGGCTGCGAGTTGCATTATCGTGAGATGGTAATTAGCCACCGTGGAAAGCCACAAATCAAGACTCTGACAAATAAAGAAATACTATTCCCTAAAGTTGGTCTACCCAGGACTTCAGTTAATCGAGAACTTGCACCAATACTAAAACCAGGCCGTTAAAATAGGAACCCTGTATTAAATAAGATTTTTTTTGAGTTTACCAGAATCCGAAGCGATGTGAGGAAGAAGGTGGTAAAGCTTTATCACTTTTTTGTAAGTTTCATAGTTTCGCTGGTTCAAGTAAGCCTTTATATCACTTAAGAATCGTTAAACAGAAAGAACGACTTAAAATCTAAAGATACAAGGATTCCTTAGCGCCCTGTCTTGGAAAGAAGCCACAATAAAATCCGTCGGGTTAACACTTATCAATTTAACATTAGGTGCACTGTATTCTCGCTTATGGATTCCTTCAAAAAAGTATGTTTCAACAGAGAAGTCGTCAATAATCCATTATTTTCAGTTGAGTCGCGTTCATCTGTTTGTATCGTCATAAAATATATAGGAATTTACTAGTGGCCCTTCGTCATAAATCACGGATGGATAGAATTACCGCGACTGTATTTTATGTAGCAAGGGTCGTCGGTGCTGATATGAAATATGGCGCAGTCTGCCTATAATTAATATTGATGCTGGGAATGAGTGATTTTTTATTTGGTATACAGATTTTGTTGAACATATTCGATGTTTAATTGGATGTATTTTTTAAATTACCCACATGAATCATGACTCTAGATAAAGATGTTAGTGTGTGACAATTTGATATATTATATGGATGAAGTGAAATGACAATAAGTGTAATGGTGCTGCCACACTGCTGTTTAAAAATGTTTTCATGTGGGGTAATGTTATTAAACATTTCTAAACAAAATTGTAATTAAACTGCGCGCCGATGCCATGTTTTTAAGAGTTATAAATGTTAGTAAACATTTTTATCAGTGTAGGAGCAATTAAAACATTTAACAATTTCGAACATAATGTAACAAATTATGAAAATGTTTGTAAACATTTTTTAACAGCAATGTGGCAGCACCATTAGATATACCGTTCAGAGATAACAAACTCACTTTTTGTGTCATTTAGGTAGAGATTTATTTATGTAACTGTTAAAGATCTTTAGACTATATATCTTCACAGTCTCAAAATATGACGTTTAATGTATCTTTACTTTGTTTGTTAGTATTGTGTTTATAAGCTAAACATAAATTTCAGAGAAATACATATTTATACCTACTATTAGTTCACCTTCTCCATTTATATTGCTTCTTCACTTCAATAACGAGATAAATTCGAAATCGTATCGTTAGAACAAACACGTCAATCTGATCAATTGTATTTTAGACAAGTGATATACGTTTTACGCTTTTAATAACGAACAGTTTTGAATAATGAGGAGATATATTGTCAATCGTAAATAAACTTTATTCATACAAACAAGTTCAAATAATTTTTTTGCACTTGTAGTCTATGAAACCTCATGTTAATATAGTTTTAAGAAGTAATTGCCTTTATTTTGTCTTTTACTTGTTTCATAATATACATGTCAATTGTTTTTTTATACAAATATATTCAACACTTCCTCGCTCGTTATTCGCACAGTTGAGTTGAAATGTTCCACTCGTATGGGCAAAAAATGCTAACGAAGTCCATCTCGTTAACGCTAATTAGGAATTGTAATGTTTCTCGGAAGCACTGACTGATGTAATTGGGACAAAATATATTAAAGAATCAATTTAATAAACACTTTGGTAAGACATTTGAAATTATTTAACTTGAGAAAAGCTAAGGTTATTATTTAAATTTTTATTAAGTTTTAGAGTATAAGCTTATTGTTAATGGTATATGTCTATCGCCCACTAAACGCTGAGTAAAGAGAGGGGGAAGCGTTTTTTAAAAATATGGCTAGCGCTGTTAGCGCTGGGTTAGAGTGAAAGAGATAGATTGGCGTGGTAATGCGTTTCGTAACGAAGCGTTTTACCTCCCCATAAGAATTTATCATTTCATATATATCATTTTATATACGCATATAAACCACGTGACAAATCAAGGTAAGGAATTTTAACTCAAAGAAAAGTTACTTTACTACAAATCGCAAAATGAATTTACTGCTACAATAATTATTTTGTGTTAGAATATATCGAAACAATTGAAATATTTGTTATCGTCTATCCAATATGTTTATAAAATACTGAGAAACAATATTTTATAAAATACCAGCTTTCCCAGCAAACGTTGATTGCTATAATATAACTGTTATTGTTATTTAGTTTGGTGATAGATGGATGAATATTATAAAAATATCAAATATAGTCCAAAAAATAAAAAAAGAAACTGTTAGGTAACAACCATTATCACTCGTGGGTATCAATAGATAGAAGACGATAGCATATACAATTTCATAAATATCGGTCGATCCGTTTCGGAGGAGTAACTGACGTTGTGACACAAGAATTTTAGGTATATATAAAATAATTTAAAATATAAACCAACAAATTACGATGAGCCCATTTAAAAAGTTTTTAGGTGATATTTCCTATAGGAAATGTAAGCGTCTATCAAATCAGATAGTGTCTAAAAAAGTGATAGTATTTCTTTAGTTGTCGATAATGTCAAAAATTAGAAAATCATTATTTAGAACGAAAGTCTTGCTTTATATTTTTATATCATAATAAAAAAGAGACTCAAACTAAATAAATTTATGGCTCACATCAGGGAGTCTTATAGCTTAAAGTTGATTTATTCCGAGAAAATCCTAAAGAAGCAGACATAGTTAAGATAGTTGTTACTCAAACTAAATAGATTACCTATTTGGGCGGTCTTAGGTTTAAAACCCATTTCTGCCTCATAACCCTAAAGAAAGGAGAAATAGCAAAAATATTTGTTACTGGAACTAATTATGTGATAGGTGGTCTTATGCTTAAAAAAGATTACTACCAGATAATTAAAAGGAAGAATACGTAGTCAAGATATTTTTCATTCAAACATAATAGGTAATAGGCGGTCTTATGCTTAAAATAGATTTCTACCAGATAGCCCTAAGAAAGGAGACATAGTCAATATGTTTTTACGCAAACTGAATAAGTAATGGGCGGTCTTATCGCTTAAAAGCGATTCTTCCAGAACCCTAAGGAAGTCGCGATATTTGTTAGAATTGGAATATTTCTAGTTTGATTAGATAAAATGCAATAGAATTTGTTAGTGGTATATTGAAATTTAAGAGCAAGTGAACGGATGTTTTTTGAACAAATATTTTTGTCTATAACAAGGACACTTCAGCGAATATGAAAAGAACCGAAAACACGATTGCCTCTGTAATCAGATTTTACAGCTTCCAGTGTAAAATACATGAACAGTTCAAATACTGATTCACCGTGCCGTGTTTACTCACGCTGATTTCATCTAATTGAATGAGTACATTGCTCTTATTATGTTTGGCGATTTTCATTTAATATTGAGATTTATTTCACATGGCAATAACATGGATACAGATTCGTTAACAGATTAAAATTGATACCGAGCGCAAATTATACAGTTCTACATATATTTTGATGAATGCAGTACATTAATCTACTTACAGGGTCAATTTTAAGCAAATTATTTCATGAATATTGCCTGTTTGTTTTATAGATAAACGTTTGTACATTAAACAAGAAGTTAGTTAAACAAGAAGGTAACTTTTATGTAATCCTTAAAATATAGTCAAGTATAAAATCCTAATATTGTTTGAGCACACGATGTGTTCCTACAAAAATTGCTTGTAAATTAGAATTATGATGAATTTTCTATTCTTTGCTTTTACATGACATTTAAATTCATGCTATAAGATTAATTAACTACTGACTTCCGAAGTGTTCAATAAATTAAGAACTCATTTAGGGGTAACTGTATAAGTTTCTATAATAAACTCCCAGAAGTCGTTCTAGATAGACGTTCTCATTTAAATATCATAAATTAATATAATTTTATAGTGATGATGGTAAAAAAACAAGATGGGTTCTTTTCAGAAAAGAGCGCGAAAGCACCCTCGTAACTTTAGACTCTAAGTCGTTCTTTAATTTCATCATCAGTTGAATATTGGAAGTAATGCGTGAAAAAACTTATATTTGACGATTTAAAAATGCTGAAAAGGCTTGAATACAAAATTTAGAAATTTGAATTTGAATACGGTGACGTTAGATTTTGCGCAAACAAAATGGCGGCTACACGTTTGTCGTAGTAAATACAATCCAATATTTCTAGAACGGATTGTATCCACAAAACCGTTGGAATAGGCTCTATTTTATTAACATTGCGTAAGCTTTGCCGCATGATATGGCTTATGCTAATGAAACCTCCCTGTCCGCAGCAGAAATTGAATTTTCGACCGCGGCAAATGGTTATCTTAGCTCGCAAAAGAAGATAATGTAATGATAAACATAGTCTTTGTATGAAAACATCCTTGGAAATTGTAAAACAACTTTTATTGTTCACTTTGTTTATAATTCTATGAAAATATGCCCATTTATTCGTATCTACAACATGATATTATTTGACGGCCTAGCTGGCGTAGGGGGGTGAGTACTAGCTTTGCTAGCAGGTGTCCTTGGTTCGATCCCCAGTAGGGCGAATCTAGGAAATTGAATTTTCTATTTCGTATGAGTCTGGACTGATGGGAGGCTTCGGCCGTGGATACCACCCCATCAGCAAAGATATACAGCTAAGCAACGAGATTTATGTTCTGGAACATTGCTGTGTAGAAACCACAAGAGGTAATTGGCTCTTAACAGATTAGTGTGCTTCTATCTTAGACTGTATCATCACTTAACATCAGCTGTGATCATAGTCAAGTGCTAACCTTATAGCAATAAAATAAAATATCTGCATTTATAAAACACAAAACATATGGTAACATACGGGGTACCCCAAGGTGGTATAATTGTCTCCTCTTTTATGCTATATATATTAATTCTGTTACTCATCTCTTTACTTCTTCCTTCCATTTCTATGCTGATGAGCTCTAAGTATATACCACTGCCCCGGCACTCAACATCAACCAGGTTATTAACAATTCTGAGCTAGCTACTATTATCCGATGGAATATATATTATTGTCCGAACATCAATCCAGCAAAGGCCTAGGTTATAGTTTTAGGAGGATGAAAGCAACTAGCTAAATTTAATTATAATTCCTTTCCCCCTATTCGATTAGGTAACATTTTATAAATTCCCTTCGCCAAGAGTTAACTGTAAGAGATTGTTGACATCAATTTTGTAAGTTAGTATAATTTAAGAATGTGTGCAACAAAGATATATGAATAAAAAAGCGTGTGTGTAATATACACGCGTTAGAAGTTGCACTTCTTTGGCCTAATAAGATAAAAAATCTTTTATAAAATTTATCTTTCGCCTTATTCTACGTTTGTAGAAATAATAAACGTAAAATAACTTTCATTATAAATATAATAGTTTATAATCTCTTCTAAAGTTGAGTCTGAAAGTTATAATTTTGTTAAGAATGTCACGTTGATATTTCCAATGTCACAATTTATCTAATAAGTAATATAATAAAATAATTAAGGTATTAAATAATTATAAAATATTAAAAAAACTAAAATGTTGACTATAGCCAACTTCAGGGTGTAAAAATTTAATCTCATAATTTTCGCCAAAAGAAGTATAACTTCAAAAATAAACATATTTCTACTTATGTCCTTTATAGACTTTGAAACCATCCAACTGATGTGCCCTAAAACGGTTTCATTTGACAACAAACGTATCAATATGAGGATGGTTTTAAGAAGTTAAACTCATTCAATCACTCATCTTCAAAAAAATGACTTGAAATCTAAGTTAATTTAAGAGTAATGCTCCCGAAATGTGCAAGCTTCTTCCAATTAATAATTCCAAATAAGAATCAGGTCCCAAAGTTTAACAGAAAACTTAGTTGTGCCTGTCAAAGTAATTTTTAACATCTATTTGTAAATGTAGCCATTCGTTGTGCCGTTTCGTATTTATATCGCACATTTTAATGTAATTAATACTTGAGTGATACTTAAATGTATGGTGCGATTAGGACTCCCCTCAACCCCTTTTAATTTACATAAAAAATAACGTACGTGCGCGCTTAAGGCAATATTGGGCATGGCGTATAATTTGAAATACTGGGAGAGCTAATTCAATTTCTGGAGGGACGAACCCGGGAGGGCGGGCCGTCTGCCTTATCCTGCCAATTAATGTACCTGCGACACGGGAAATTAACTCTGTTAGGTGTGAATCGTATACAATTATGTTGTACTAACAATTTCAAATCACTTTATGAGTGAAATTCCATTGGTCACAGTCTAAAAAACGAGGCAGCTTTACTATTTATTAAACATAAGATGAAATTTACCTTTTAATTACTTCTTTAGTGAATTAATTTTGAAGATATAGAAGATAAGATATGTCGGAGTGCAATAGTCTGTGGGACGCTGGCGCCATCTATCTATCGGCGTGGGACATAGAGTCAATGGTGACAGTCCGGCGCGCGTCTCTCTAGTTTACGAGTGACGGTCCGCCAGAGCGGTCGATTATTGGAACTGTCGCGTTCCTAGCTATTATTGTTTCTATTTGTGTAAATTGTTTTCAGGAACATTAAGTGATTGGACATTATAATTTGAGTTAATTAATTTATGATTGCACCAGCATTACCCACCAAAGCCCACAGTATGGAGATTGAATTATGGATGCCACTAATGACAATGTCGACGCAGAACTAATGCTTTATGCTCCTTCTCTCCGTATTCTCCGACATATATTTAATATATAATAATCGATCCCATATCTCCATAGTACTATATATCTTGATAAAGTTATTATTTAAAGCACCGGAAGCAAATTTCGCAATAGAATCACGTATGCTAATTTCTGTAGTTTGACGTGCGCAATAAGTATTAGCAATATTGTAATAATATAATAAGCATATTATGGAAGAGTACTTATAAATTATTTATTAACCAAACAACAAACAGCAAAAATACCCAATAGGGATAGTTAATTCTATTGGTTTCGTAGATATTCATTGTTTTAGTTGTACCCGACCTTCGCCTTCGCCTTCGCCTGTCAGTATCAAAGCTTCTGGTTGTGAATAATTTACACGAATAGTTTCGTGGATTATTTATCAAATGAAATTTATATTTTATCACTATATACAATTTGTTTGGAGACCGCTTCCGAAAACGAAGACTGACGGCAGTACTAATGACATCTTTGATGATGTGACGGAAAAAAATAGATCTTAATAAAAAAATCCTATTTTTAAAACGGTTTAGTAGCATTCCTTATGATCCATCATGTAAGTGCAGCTAAATGAAACCATAGTTCCATAATAAAAACAATACTTTACTAAAAAATCCTTAAAAACAGCTGATGCTCGGGTCAACGGGTCAATGTAATTTTTGTGAAAGCATCGTTTCATTTAGCTGTACTGTACCAACTGCTTCATTGGTCTAGTAGTTAGCATGTTCGACAACTGACAAGAGGTCCTGGGTTCGAGTCCCGGGTCGGGCCAATTCAAACTCAATATTGAGTCTTCTATTAAGAATTCCTCAATATTTGCCGGAAGTTGGGAAGTTGGCGGTGTGATCCACCCCCGTGCCTCGGAGAGCACGTTAAGCCGTCGGTCCTGCGCCTGATCTCTCTCCGGTCGTGTCGGATTCCCGTCGCAAAGGACTATGAGAGTGAAGGAATAGTGAGTGCACTTGTGTACTATGCCTGCTAATCCGCAGTGGAGCAACGTGGTGGGTCTATGCTCTAAAAACCCTCGCTCCTCGGAGTGAGGAGGCTTGTGCCCAGCAGTGGGACGTTAATGGGCTGCTACTTCCTTTTAATAGCTGTACTAACATGATGAAGCGTAAACAATAAGTAGTTATAAAATATAATTCTTTTATCTCATCAATAAAGGTGTCATTAATATTATCGTCTGTCTTCGTTTTCGTAAGCGGTTACCTAACACCTTGTATATAAACGAGTCTGCCAATCGACATGAATCGTACGACCCGCCAGCTGCTATGCCTCGGCTTTTTAAAACCCTGATATCTTCCAAGATGTCCACTTTAATGAAATGCAGATAAGTATGTAACGTATACAATTGAATAAGGAATAATACTGTATTGTATAAAATAGCTTGGTCACACATTTTTCTATAATATATAAAAGATAAATATGTACCATCGTGGACTTTATCATCGATCCTTTTAACATATATAATTTCGTAGCACATTATTTTGATCTATCTCGTAAGATTTACCAAGCGCCTTGAGATATAAGCGTACAAAATAATGTTTGTTACGACAATACATTACAAATCTTTAATTTTTTCGGCTCTTTAGTTATATAATGTGAATGTACTATACATATAAAACTTCCTCTTGAATTACTCTATATAATGCTGAAAACTGTATTAAAATTCGGTCAATTGTTTTAAAGATCCATGCGCACAGACAGTGGAAGTGGCTTTATTTACATTCTACACTTAGGACACGAGCACACCAATATGAACTCCTTCCATTCGATCGGATTCAAAGTCAGGCATTGCCCAACTGAAAAACCAGAGACTCTAGATCACAGAAGAACTAGTGGTTCCCTCCGTGTCTTCTATAGAATCTATTATGTGGAAAATTCTGAAAAATGTTAATAAAGCCGTTACAATTCTACGACCGACCATCTTGTCGTAGAAATAAATTCCACCCGCACACTCTGGATTTATGGTACTCATCAACGACTCGGTTTGGTCGATGTTTTTTTCTGCGTAGCTGCAAAATATGGAACCAACTTCCCGAAGCGGTGTTCCCCCACCAAGTAACTTCCATATGCAGTTATTTAAGAGACAATTAAAGTCCCACCTAGTGGGCCAGCAACACATCGGCAGTTCTCCTGATGCTGCAGGTGTCCATAGGTAGCGTTGATCACTTCACATCAAGTCACCCGCCAGCTCGTTTATCTGTCTTAGTTATAAAAAAATGTTATGCTATAATATTCTCCCAACTTCATCGTACCGTGACAAAATTACATAATTGACATATTTTGCATTTCTAGTAATAGTATAATATTACCTCTATAAGACATAATGGTACATCTAAAAGTGTAGTTCGATCTTAATTCAGAAAAATCTATGTTTTATCGTATTAAAATACGCTGTGGTAACACAACATATCGGTTGATTTTATTTAAGTTTTATCACAATTTCTTCGTTCATTATTTAGAAAGATCGCAAGACCTTCTAACTTCAATAAGGTCTTCTTTCTATATTATCATTACAAATTTTCCAAACGTATCATAATTATCAGTGAAATATTGCTGTCATTAAATCAATAAATTATTTTGATTAAACATAGACACAGTTAATGAGCTGTATAAATGTAAATATGGATATTTAGTTAGCATATTGACGTTATTCATGGTTTATTAATTAACACGAAAATATTCAAACGAAATATGATATTTTGTGCCGTTAACAATACATTATTGGCTTTATAAATTTGATATTTCGAAGTGTACAGAGTATTGCTGATTGTTTCAAATTGAGTTTGCAATTGGTAATGTTAGACTAATGGCGTAATTAATAATTCAATGACGAATATTTTAAAATATCCGTACAAATTGTAATAATAGAAATAATTATTCCCGTTAAAGTTTAATTATTGTTTATAATGCTAGATAAAGAGCTGTCAAAATCTGTCCAGCTGTTTTAAAAAAAATGGGTAGAATAAATAAACTAACAAAGCTTTTTTGAATTTTTTTTCTCCTATACGTATTTTTTTTACGAATTCTGACGCTTAGTGCTTGACTGCCTGCTTCAACATCACCTGTTAGTAAGTGATGATATTATAGGCACAGGCTCCAGAGATACAAACCTAGCTCAAGAGCTATGGGCTCATATTATATTTCAGCCATCTGTATACAAATATGAAAAAACTGATTTTATTTGATACAGTCTAAGATGAAAGAGCGTTTACCTGGTAAAAGGCAATCGACCTCTTATAGTTTCTACAGATCAAACAACTGAAAATAAAAATGAAAATGAAAAACCGTTTATTGTTCTTTCCTTGGCTTTACAACAGTGTTTCCCCGGTAGGACCCTTCCATTAAGCATGAGAATGCTCGTGATAGAAGAGCCCGCTTCACCATATCATTTCCATTTTATAGTAATCAAAGAAAAAGTTTACAATAGATTGAACATTTGAAAGTGATATTGAAAGGAGATTGAATGCAGGGAATATGGTAAATGGTGCCCTGCACGCCTTTATGAACAGTCGCAGGGTGTCTCAATGGGCCAGACTGGCTGTGCATGCAGAAGTGTTGGTGCCAACGCTTATGTATGGTAGTGAAAGTTGGATATCACAGAAGAAGCACAAAAGTAAAATAAATGCGGTAGAGATGAGCAATGAGAAGTATGCGTGTATTGAGTATGATAAGAGATCGTTGTGGTATAAAAGAAGATACGGTGTCTAAATTGAGACAGGTTTGCTTCGATGGTTTGGGCACGTATAGGAGGAGAACTGACAAAAAGGTGTTATGAGTCAAGAGTGAATGGGAAAGTTGGAAGGGGAAGACCAAGGCGAACGTTCTTGTACCAAATCCAGAACATTTACAACAAGGGCCAGGTCAGTAGTACTCTAAGCTGACGCACTTTTATGAACTTTAACGAAGACAATTTGCAAGAATTTTGGCAAGTGGAAGGACGTGGTCAGAAAAAGTAAATTTGCGAATTTTAACTGTAACAACAATATTATAGTTATTCTAATACGTTGTAACTCACACACACTCACATGAGTTCGTGTCTATGTGTATGAGTGCGTGTGTGTGTACGCATTTATGTGCATTGGAATTATCCTATTTGCCTTTTTTTAAGCCTGTTAAATGTAATTTCTATGACACTCGTTGCAATAATTTTTGTAAATATTCACTCAATGCTTCAGTACTGGAACGAATTTTTTTTGTTTCGCAATAGACCTTTGCTAGTAGGGTACTGATAACTAGCCACGATTGAAACCTCCTAACCAACCAGAAACAGCCAAATCAGAAATTGCAATTTCCTGAATTTTGCCCCATCGGGAATCGAGCCCAGTATCTTTGCTAGCTAAGCAAGTATTCAGTGACATTGCGCCAGCGAAGACCTCTAAATGTTTCGATTGCGAAGTGAAAAGTTAAGCGTTTTAATGAGTGTATTATGTGTTTGCGGTTAAATATAACTTAACTGAACTTGTCTTACGTTGTTAAGATTTATAAATATTCTCCGAAACAGAACACAGTTTTCATAATGTTGCAATATTTCAAAGACAAATGGAAGGAAGGCGGAATATAAAATTTTGCTCTCTGTCCGAAATGCTCGTCTGAAAACGTTATTAAAATACTAATTACCATGCTATTAGCGAGTTACGGCCTCGGTACTGATTAAATAATGTTTTTTCTTGTTAATTTCGTCTTGTATTTCTGTGTGTTTTTGACAAGAAGGACGCAAATCTGTTATTTTATTCCTACTATGAAATCACATTTCCTTTATGTATCTTGTCCATATTTTTAATCGTTAATTTCGTAATCGTTGTATGTCACTTGATATTAGTACAATTCTTTGAAATATCACTTATTTAGCGGTTAATTTTGCACTACCATCTATTGAAAGCTCACATAAAAGCTCTCTTAAGATGATAATCTAAGTAATGATTTTGGTTTTTATATAAAATCTATTTAAAATATACCCGAGTCCTGTCCTTGAGATGTTTGCAAAACCGTGGAATTGCCAACGGTAGCAGTTGTTTTCCCGAAGTGACTAGCTTAGTTACAGATCCCATGGGAATATGGACAAATCTGCTCTTAGTGACCATCTACATTGAAAACTAAAGTATATTACGTATTGCCTTTCTAGTGAAACTAGTTTCAAGAACAATGATTGGATGGTTTTAGAATCTATCTGACATAGTTAAAACGAATTCCAGTGTTTTATATATTGTAAAATTTGATTACTTTGTAAAAGTTACTAAAGTTTTCAAAAATAAATATTGAGTAATAAAACGTTTCAGTGCCTAAAGCAGTGGAGCAAAACAACGAAAGCGGCCCAAAGTTCAGTCAAACTTGTCCTCACGACATGAAAAATGCATTTGGTTTCCCCTTCAAAGTGACTACTGGAGTATTGGAGAATTCTAGATTACACACAACCTTATGTTTATGTTTCCTTTATACGCTATGTGTTTATTTAAACTAATACAAGTCTAAGTCGTTAGCGCATAGGTACTACCACTCTCCGCTGATAGAAGTCCTGGGTACTATTCTTGGCAGAGTAAATAAAGTTTTTAATGCACCGTCTGATGCTGGACTGGTAGGAAGCTTCGGTTTTTCCCACCTTACCAGCTAAGATGTGCAAATCATAAAATTTGCATTCATGTACGCCATTCAGGAATGCTATGTAGAAACTATAAGAAGTAAATTACTTGTTACCAGGACGGAGCATTTTTAACTTTTTTTGCAAATCTGTTTTTTCCCTTGGAGCTCCGAGCGGAGATCAGTATCGGGCATCTGCATGTAACGGCCTGATGCCGAAGAGGTCCAAAGAATGAGTTATCTATCAAACAAAGCCCTAATTTAAACAAGGGGAACTTTGGATCTTCAGTAGTATTAGGTAATTAAGACAATCTGTCCACACTAGGAGAATTGACTCTCAGAAGGCACGGTTCACTGACCTACAGATTGGTGCAGGTGCTGACCAGACATGGATGTTTCGGTAAGTGCCTGTCCTGGATTGTATATTACGAAGAGATGCCTGCATACACATGGGTACGGAGCGGCCATCGACTATTACACAGAAAACCAAATAATAAAGTATCATCTTTGACATATGTGAAAGTGATATTGAAAGGCGAGTAAATGCAGGGAATATAGTCAATGGTGCTCTGCACGCCTTTATGAATACCCAGATAGTGTCTTAAAGGGCTAGTCTGGCTGTGCATGCAGGAGCGTTGGTGTCAACAGTTATATATGGTAGTGAAAGTTGAGTATGGCACAAGAATCACAAAATTAAAATAAATGCGGTAGAGATGAGAGCGTTGAAAAGCGTGAGTGGATTAAAACTGAGTGATAAAGTAAGAAATACTGTGATAAGAGAACGTTGTGGTATAAAAGAAGATGTAGTGACTCAAATTGAGAAAGGTATGCTTAGATGGTTTGGGCATGTAGAGAGAATGAATGAAAGGAGACTGACAAAAAGGATTTATGAGTCAAGAGTAAATGCGAAAGTTGGAAGGGGAAGACCAAGGCGAACGTTCCTAGATCAAATCTAGAACACTTTAAATAAGGGCTAAGTCAAGAGTACTCTAAACCGACGAACTTGTACGAAAGGTTTAATGAGAATGAAAGAAACGAAGGAGATATGCAAGGATCGTGGCAAGTGGAAGGACGTGGTCTCTGTCTACCCCGATGGGATTGAGGCGTGACGCTATGTATGTATCTTTGACGGTAAGTAAGTAGCAGCTCATTAACGTCCCACTGCTGGGCACAGGCCTCCTCCCTCATATGAGAGAGGGTTTTTAGAGCATAGACCCACCACGCTGCTCCACTGCGGATTGGCAGGCATAGTACACAAGTGCACTCTCTATTCCTTCACTCTCATAGTCCGATGTGACGG